>VZSR01002395.1:2605251-2621666 GCA_013398615.1 Brachypodius melanocephalos | reverse complement strand
TCCTCCTCCTTCTCTCCTCCACGGTGCTGGGTGGGAGCAGCAATGCCCATGGAGCAGCTCTGGTGATCACCTGGATGAGAGCAGCTGGTGACCAAGTCCAGCACCTCCCAGTAGGAATGCTGGGATGTTCCACGCAGGTTTCCTGTCCCCTTTCCCTCCCCTCTGCACTCTGGTTTTCCCACAGGGGTCCTGGGTGGCCGTGGCCACAGCAGGAGATCCTTGGGCTGGTTCAGCAGTGCCACCATCACCCACAGGCTGTCCCTGCCACATCCCAGTCACTGATAACCCAGTGCCCACCCACAGAGCCATCTCTTTGTGTGCCACTGTGGCATGTCCACTGCTCCCTCAGAGGCCACAGATCCTGAGAGGGAGGCTGCCTCCACCCATCTGTAGCTCTCCACATGGAAAGCTAACACATCAATCCGTACACAGCCTAAATAAAAAGCTGCAGATCTCCAAAGAGCTCAAATTAAATGAGCTGAAATAACCAGAACCACAACTAAAGACCCTGCTCGCCTTTGCCTCCCTCTGAGGAGGCATCTCACAGCAGTTTTGCAGAGCTGTCCAGGGGTGGTGGAAAGGTTGGTGGAGAGGTTGAGTGGCCAGTGTGGAGCCCTTGGTGTGCAAGGAGCAGAGGAGCCTCTTTCCTTGCAGCATCTCCTTGTGCCCATTGGCACCAA
Source organism: Brachypodius melanocephalos (assembly GCA_013398615.1). Classification (NCBI taxonomy): domain Eukaryota; kingdom Metazoa; phylum Chordata; class Aves; order Passeriformes; family Pycnonotidae; genus Brachypodius; species Brachypodius melanocephalos. The sequence goes on along the minus strand of VZSR01002395.1, from coordinate 2,620,986 downwards.
GAAGGAAGAAGGACCCCTGGGTACTGCCACATAACCTGGTGTGGGGCAGGTCAGGACAGAGGTCCCACCACAGAAGTGCTGCAAAGTTAAATTGTCACCTTTTCAGCACACCTCCCACACGCTGGACTCACACACAGCCGGGGCCTGGGGTTACTTCTGTGTGTTTTGGGAAATGTTTCACTGCCAGGCTTTGCCCCCAGTGCTGAGCACCCTGTGTGCACGTGGCAGGGACAGAGGCTTGGTTACAACCAGGGACCTCAGAGCCCACCTTGGCTTGTCCAGATGAGTGTCCTGCTGGCTTGCAGGAGATCCTGCACTGCAGCTCAGGCTCTTAATCAGTGGAGCTCTCAACAGAGGTGATTTAGCAGGATTTGGATGGAATTTTTGTGGCTTGCAGGTGGGTTCCCTTGGAGGCACCTGCCTTTGGCTCACTGACCCCCACCACTCTTGGCTAAGGAGGACCATGTGCCTTGCTGCTGTTGCCCACTGTCCCACTCCACGCAGGATCCTCTTGCAGCAGAGCTTTTGCTGTGTTCCCCCCACCCAAAACCTCCACCAGGGAGGGCAGGGGGGGCTTCTGGATGAGTCCCTCCCTGGAGATGTGCCCCATGCTGAAGGGTACAACATTGCTTACTCTCACTGTGCCTTTCACCCGAGGTCTGGGGTGGTGGGCAGCTGCTGCAGGGTTCCCCTGCAGCTCCCCTGACACTTTTCTTACCTTCCTCCTCTCTTTCTTTTTCCGTCTCTGCTGGTGCTGCTTGGTGGCTGCTGGGCTGGATCTCCGACAGGAATGCTTTGGGGTAACTATGGCGCTCGAGATCCTGCGGGGTGCTGTTCCTGGGAGTGCAGGGGGGGGTGGATGTCAGTCTGTCCAGCCCACCTGGGCTGACCCTCAGCTGCATTTTCAGGGCACTGCAGCACGCTGCTCTGCAGGCACTCCTGGGGGCTGGAGGGATCCCCCTCAGCAGGTGCCAGATGCTGCAGTTGGGGTGTCCTTGGTGACACCTTGTACCAGCTGAGTGCTGCCCTCAAACCCTCACCCCAGCCCTCAGACAGATGCCCCAAGCCCTTATCCAGGCCTTATTTCTGAGCAAAACAGGAGCAAAGTGAGTCCTAGGTCTCTGTACAGCTTCTTCCCATGCATGTGAGGGCTGTGTTCATAGGGAGGACTATTAATTAGTAGTTTTGTTTACATCTCATAATGATTAAGCCCATTATTGTACTCCCTGTTGCATTAACCCTTGCCAAGGAGCTGTGTAATTGGGAGCATCTGTTGTTGCAAGTAATTTCCTTGACGTTTTCCAAGGGTGCCTGGTGGATCTGAGCTGTGTCACCTCCACCAGGACCTCGCTGCTCCACCCTGAGATCTTTAATTAAAAGACTAGAAACGCCCCCAGTGTTGTGGCTGGGGAATAATCATCATATTCAAGAAATGAGGGTCATGAGGGGGATTTTCTAAAGAATTCTGCTGGTAAGCTCTGCCTCCCTCAGCTGACTTGGGGTGAGGGCAAGAGTAGCCCTGATCTGGGGAGACCTTAGAGACCCTTCCAAAAGCTCTGACCTGTGCCTTGGGCAGGGACACCTTCCAGTTCAGGGCCCCACTGGGCTTTGCCTGGAACACTCCCAGGGATGGGGCACCCACAATTTCCCATTGAGTGAACCTCCCTCATTTTATTCTGAATTTCTTGCCACTGGTAGGAGACAATTTGCAGTGGTGGTGGCCCTGTGCAAGCCCCATTTCCCAGCCTGAAGGAGGGAAGCAAACCTCCCTCGTGCCCTGCAAACCTCCTGGCACTGCCTGCCCCAGCCCTGGCACTGCTTCCCACGTGGAGGGGTTTTTCCAGGTCACTGGGAGGGTGCTAATCCCTGGAAAGAGAGGATTGCCTTGTTTCCCATCTCCGCTGGCTGTCAGTGCGCGTGTCGGAGGAGCCGCGTTTAGGTGGGCTGAGCGCCCGGCGATGTTTGTGCCCCTCCTGTTCCCATCTTCACACGTGCTGGGAGGGTGTTGCTGGCAGTTCATCTCCCCAGGGCATCCAGGTCTACAAGGTTATCGTCTCTCTCTTCCATTTTTTGGGTGCTTGTGCCTCCCTCTGATGTGGCAGGACCAACAAGGGCCGGGACATCAAGACCATCAAGTCTCTCCGTGTGCTGCGGGTCTTGAGGCCCCTGAAAACCATCAAGAGACTGCCCAAGCTGAAGGTAAGCCCCACCTCCTGCCTTACATCCTCTCCTCTTTCCTGGGAGTGGGGACCACCACAGTGATTTGCTTGTGAGCAATAAAAAAGTTGTTTTCAAAGTAGGAGCCCTGCCTGCAACCACAACACCCTTCAGCTGTTTCGTGTCTGGAGGTGCAATGAGATTTTAAAAGCAAGCCTGGAGCACTGCAAGGTGTCCAGAAGTAGTTCCTCTGCCAGGGAAAGTGGGGCTTGAGTGGACAAAATGGAGCAAAGCCCGGATGTTCTCCTGAAAAATAGGCTGCCTTGGTTTTGGAGAGCTGAAATCTCTTTCCAGAGTTTTTGATTTTTCCCACCAGAGCAGGTTGCAAACAGCTCAGGGTTTTGTGCGCTGTGCTGTCATGGTGTTGCACTGGAGAGGGATTTCCCATCTCTAGAATGGGATTATTTCTGCATCACAGGTAGGATTATGAATTTCCTTACCTTAGCTGATGGGGTACGGAGCCACAAAAGAGTACGAGACAGGGGAAGCCCCTTTTTTTTTTTTAGCTTGTAAGTGGTTTGGCTGATTGATGAGACCCAGGGTGGCACCCCAGAAACATGGGGTTTTACCCCAGCTTTTCTTACTGATCACTGGATGGAGTCAGCCCATGTCAGTTCATTTCTGGAAATGCCTTTTCCATCGTGAAACAGGGATGGATAAGGACAATCCCCACTTGAAGTGCTGTGAGAACTAAGGCTGAGAGCACTGAGGAACGTGCTGCTGTGACAGGCAGAGGTATTTGCTCTGCCTTGTTATTCGGGGTGATGCGAAACGATGAAGTGTTCAGTAATTACTCTTGAGTGCTGCTAATTGCATCATTAGGATGGTCCCCTGTCTGCTTTCCTGGTTGCAGAGAACACAGAGGATACAAATACCCATCCCTGGTGCTGTCTCAGGGGCTGCATGGTGCCTACACGTGTGCTGTGGGTGTTAACCTCCTTCACAAAATAGCTTTTTGGCCTGGAAGAAGGCCCAGCTCTTTCCCTCTTTCCCCAGCAAGCAGCCTGGTCTTGGTCCTGCCCTTTGCCAGGGCTGTGGGTTCCCCAGGGTGAGCTCTGCCCTCCCTTTCAGGCCGTTTTTGACTGCGTCGTGACATCTCTCAAGAACGTCTTCAACATCCTCATTGTCTACAAGCTCTTCATGTTCATCTTCGCCGTCATCGCCGTGCAGCTCTTCAAGGGGAAGTTCTTCTACTGCACTGACAGCTCGAAGGACACGCAGAAGGACTGCATGTAGGTGCCCTGTGGAGCAGGTCTGGTGCTGCTGACCCCTCTGGAAGGGCACGGTTGGGTCGTGTCTGCTGTGGTCCCCATGAAGTCCTTGGCCATGACTTGCTCCTGGGGATTGCATGGGCTGAGAGCCCTGTCCCCAGTGCTCTGGCCCATTCTTCTGTGGGGTGCAGAGCCCTTAATTTGCTGCTGTTCTTTCCTCCTTCTCTCTGCTGTTTTACTTGCCCCTTCTCTCTCCCCTTCCTCATGGCTGTTATCCAGATTCTCCCCATTTCTCCCTGCGGGAGTCGAGATGACCCCCACACACATCCAGGGTTCAAACCCATCCCATACTCTGGCAACCCAAAATCCCAAGGTCATTGCTCCCTCCCTCCCAACCTTGCAGAGGGAACTACGTGGACCACGAGAAGAACAAGATGGAGGTGAAATGCCGGGAGTGGAAGCGGCACGAGTTTCACTATGACAATATCATCTGGGCTCTGCTCACCCTGTTCACCGTGTCCACCGGCGAGGGGTGGCCCCAGTGAGTATTCTGTCCCCTTCAACAGGGCTGGTCACATCCCTGTCGGGGTGGTCAGGTTACACCCAGTGGGACTGAGAGAGGAGCTGCTGGGCAGGGAGGCGCAGAGAATAATAAATTTTAGCAGCACAGAAGAGCTTTTAGCCCTGCTGTGAGGCTGGGGCCGTGGCTGGGGTTAGCTCCTTCCTTAGGGAGTGAATGATGAATATTCCCTTTCCTGCGTGGCCCAGAGATATATTGTAGGTCAATATTAGGGATAATGGTAGGACTGGACCTCTCTAAATGTGAGTTTGGGCAATATTTTTTCCTCTGTGTGCAGAGCATAGGAAAATCCATTTTCCATCAGGGACGTGGCAAAGCACCATAAAACAAGCTGTAGCCGTTTAAAAGGGTCGTCCTTGAAAGCAGATTAGGACAGAGTTTTACCTGGTCGTTACACAAGCGTGGACAGACAGAGCTGGGTCCCGTTGGAAGTGATGGATGTATCCCTGGTTGCTTTTCTTCACCTCTCTGCCCACAGGGTGCTGCAGCACTCGGTGGATGTGACGGAGGAGGACCGCGGGCCCAGCCGCAGCAACCGCATGGAGATGTCCATTTTTTACGTCGTCTACTTTGTGGTCTTCCCTTTCTTCTTCGTCAACATCTTTGTGGCTCTCATCATCATCACGTTCCAAGAGCAAGGAGACAAAATGATGGAGGAGTGCAGCCTGGAGAAGAACGAGGTATGGTCTGGGGAGGGGGAACGAGCACGTTTCCATGGGATTTTCAGCAATTTGGGAGCTTGGGACTCCCTCGCTATTGGAAAAGCGAGAAACCCATGAGCCAGCTGCCTTCCCAGATCGTGAAGGAAACAACCGTGGCAGCCACCACCTCCTGGGTGTCCAGGGTGTCTGATGGGTGCTATTTTGTTGCAGAGGGCGTGCATTGACTTTGCCATCAGCGCCAAGCCCCTGACGCGGTACATGCCCCAGAACAGACACACCTTCCAGTACCGCGTGTGGCACTTCGTGGTGTCCCCGTCCTTCGAGTACACCATCATGGCCATGATAGCGCTCAACACCGTGGTGCTCATGATGAAGGTGAGGCTGTGCTCTTTGCTTGGAGCAGGAGGATCAGTCAGGATGGGGGCAGAGGGTGTTTTGGCTGTGGAGATGCTTTGAGGCAGCGTCTGCGCGGGGAAACGGCACAGGACCCAAACTGGAGGTGGCACCTTTTCTAGAAAGAAATGACCCAAATTATTTCGACCTCGTAACTACTGCAGGCAGATCTGGATCTCCTCTGTGCTCTGTTCTTAGAAGAAGTGGCATTCTGTCCTTGGAGAGAGGTGGAGAGAGTAAGGAGGAGATGCTCTTGATGCCCTCAGGGCAAGGAAGGTGGACCACCACCGGCCTGTCCTGAGGGAGGGGTGAAGGAAGAAATTCTTGAGGCAGCCAGGGCAGCAAACTTAGGCCATGCTGGGTCTGTGCCCTCCTGGCTAGTGCTGTCTCTGTTTCCATCAGTACTATTCTGCTCCCTACACCTACGAGCTGGCCCTGAAGTACCTGAACATTGCCTTCACCATGGTGTTCTCCTTGGAGTGCGTCCTCAAGATCATCGCTTTCGGCTTCCTGGTGAGTGCCTGCTCCTGTTCTTAATGAGGGTGTTAATTTGGACTTTGGCAGTGCACAGATCACAGAGGGAAGGTGTTAATAATGTGAGCTTGCTGCTGCTTATTTTGGATCCTGGCCTGAGACCTGTTTTTGGGCTGGAATCCTTTGGTTCTCATTGCACTTCCCAGTGCTGGATGCTGCTGGGGGAAGCCACGCTGAGGCTTTACTTCTTGCCTTGTGCTCTGTGCCTGGACCATGCACATTCTGTGCTGCTGCTCTGTTAGAGCCCACTGCTGCTGCACATGCTGGTGGCTGTGCTCCCTTGTCCCCACAAGTCAGGAGATGCTGGTGCAATTCCGTCCCTGGGCTGTACCAGCTGGACCAGACCTGAGCAGCAGTGAGACTTCCCTGATTGATTCCCAAGCTCCCAGCTGCTCATTTGGGATCTGAAACCACAGATTGTTTTTTTCTTCAGCTGTTCTTTGCTGCTTATTGGAGACAAAGTCCACTATGAGGAGGCTTTCTAGCCACTCTCTTTGCTCCCAGTTGCACATGTGACCAGTCACGGTCACATTTGATCTTGCACCCGCTGCTGCACAAATAGCAGGGGCTGAGATGTGTGCAGGTTTCTGTGAAGAGGAGGGCAAAGCACCCTCCTGGCTGCAGGAGTCAATGTGCCGAGCTGTTGCAGCCTGACCTAGGCTGTGGCTCCTTTTCCTGCTCCCATTTGCCAGGGTGGTCCGTTGGATGCATGAATCATGTCCCAGGAGGAGCTGCTTGCTGCAGACATGCCCAGGTCTGCCACTGTCTCAGACACAGGACGGGGTTCCGCACCGTGGCTGAATACAAATGGGCTGCGAGGTCTCCACCACTGCCCATGAGCAGCTTTGGCCCGTGGCCCAGCGCCCTTCAGACCTGCCATCCCGCCCCTGAGCTCAAATCCACATTCCCCCCCTCTCCCTCTTTCTCTTGCAGAATTATTTCCGGGACACCTGGAACATCTTTGACTTCATCACGGTCATCGGCAGCATTACGGAGATCATCCTGACGGACACCAAGGTGAAGCAGGGGCTGGGAGCAGCAGGTGTGGGGTGGTGCTGAGGGCTCCCACCTCCCTCTGACCCTCTCGTCCTCTCCCAGCTGGTGAACACCAGCAGCTTCAACATGAGCTTCCTGAAGCTTTTCCGGGCTGCTCGGCTCATCAAGCTGCTCCGCCAGGGTTACACCATCCGCATCCTGCTCTGGACCTTTGTGCAGTCCTTCAAGGTCAGTCTCGTGTGCCCTGGCCTCTTCCCAGGCCACAGGGATGTGGTGCTGCTCCCAAACAGGGGCTGTTCCCAAGGCCTCGTAGGAGAGATGGATCAGCACAGCTCACCTGTGTGTTTGGTGCTCCTCTGGGGCTGGCCCTGTCAAAGATGAGGTGACTCATCTGCTTCTCTTGCAGGCGCTCCCCTACGTCTGCCTGCTGATTGCCATGCTTTTCTTCATCTACGCCATCATTGGGATGCAGGTGAGACAGACGTGTCCGTGTGCGACCCCCTGGCGCAGTGACACCAGCACGTCCCCAGCCTTGCTCACAGGAGCGAGCCTCGTGCCTGCCTGTCATTGCTAAACCCACCCACAGTGCCAGGAAGGTGCTGAGGACGGAACAGCTTCTCTGGGAGCTGCAGGGCCACATGCCCTGGGGAAACTGGGCTTGTTCAGGCAAGCTCCACAACTGCCTTCCCAACTGATACCTTTGGAGATGTGGCTTTGGGACTCACCTGGGTGTCTGCCATCCATCTTATCCCTGTAGCTGTGCCACCAATGGTCTGGGTGCTCACACTTAGGGCCCTGCCGTGACCTCCCAGCTGCTGGGGGGGTCTGCAGAGCATGGGGAGGCGTCATCCTGGCAGGCTCCAGCTGGTGAATAAGAGGCACGTGAGCTGAACCCCTCAGCTCTGCACGTGCCGCGGGGCTGGCTCGCCCCTGCTGTGACTAAATCCCACGCTGGAGATGTGACAAAGCGTCCTCAGCGACGAGCACTGGGGATGTGGAGCTGCCCCATGAGCTGCTGCAGTACCCAGCCCCTGACAGGAGCTGATTTTGGGGTGACATATGTCCCTGGCTTGTGCTGTTTAGGATCTTCCAGTGGCACGCCTGGCTTTTGCCACCCTGTCCTACACACCTCAACACCAGCTCCAGGTGTTCTCCTAAACAGCCACCATCTGACTCAGCCCCCCTTCCCTGCCGGGTGGTCGTATTAGATTTTTTTAAATTTTTTTTTTTTTTTTTTTAAACACCATTGTGAACAAATCCCCAAGCAGTAAAGTCTGTGGGCGTTATTTGAGCAAAATAGCTGGAGGCAGAAAATATTCCACAATTACACATTCCAAAAAAACTGTGCAGGGAAAATATACTCTGCAGTTGGTGTATTTTTAGGTTCGGGGAAAGGGGAATAAATATTTAACTGTAATAACAGCACATTTTTCCAATTTGAGGCACTTTACGAATGTTCGGGATGTCTTACCACAGCCTTGGCTGAAGGTTCTTGTTAGAATATTGTTCACAGTTTAATCTTTGTTGCCTCTCTTGGCCCTGGGGATGGTGGGGTCTGTCCCTCCCTCCCTGAGCCCTTCCCCACCCTGTTTGCAGCGCTGTGCCTGACCCCAGCATCACAGACCGTTTCTCCACCAAGGGAAAAAGCTCCTGGGAGCATCCAGGACTGTGTCCCTGTCCCCATCCAGGACGGTGGGACTTTGTCCCCACGCCTCCAGCGTAGCTGGGGTCGCTGGGTGCCGTGTGGTGCTCAGATGGCATCCAGGGATGGATGTGGAATGGTTGGACTCAGCTGATCCCAGGCCCTCCGTGCTCCTGTTTCCATGGCAGCTCAGCCTCTCGCAGCCTTTGCCACCCACAGCAAATCCCTGCCAAGCAGAGGAGAGTCTCCTTCCCCCATGGCTGCCTGGCACCAGCTCCTTGGCACGCTGGCTGTGCACCAGCCTGTGTTTGCTGGGGCACTTCTCGTGCAATCACAGAGTCAGAGGATGCTTTGGGTTGGAAGGGACTTTAAAGGCCACCTTGCCCAACCCCAGGGCAGGAACATCTTCAGCTAGATCAGCTTGCTCAGAGCCCTGTCCAGCCCGACCTGGAATGTTTTCAGGGATGGGAATGTGAACGTGATTCGTCTCCTCCCCTGGCTGACGAGCTCTTGCCTGAAGAGCTGAGCCCTTTTCCTCCCTTCTGTAGGTTTTTGGCAATATCAAACTGGATGAGGAAAGCCACATTAACCGGCACAACAACTTCCGCAGCTTCCTGGGCTCCCTCATGCTCCTCTTCAGGTGAGCAGCCGCGGAAAACCTTCCTCCCCATGCCAGAGATGTGTTTAATTTGGGGCAGGGCGTGGTGAGGTTTCTCCTGGGGGCATCCTGGCTCAGTCAGAGCTGCTGACAGGGCTGTGTTGGGGACAGGAGTGCCACTGGAGAGGCGTGGCAGGAGATCATGCTGTCCTGCCTGGAGGGCAAAGGCTGTGAGCCCGACACCACGGCCACGTCCGGGCAGAACGAGAACGAGCGCTGCGGCACCGACCTGGCCTACGTTTACTTTGTGTCCTTCATCTTCTTCTGCTCCTTCCTGGTGAGCTGCCTCCTCTGAGGGCTCTGGGGATCCCCCTTGTCAGCACCCCAGCCATGGGTCATCTTCCATCACCTTCCCACAATCGCTCTTTCTTCTCTCTCCCTTCGTTTCTCTGCTCGCTCTCTCCCCACCTTCCTTTCCCTCTGCCTTTTCCCCTTTGGTTTAGATGCTCAACCTGTTTGTGGCAGTCATCATGGACAACTTTGAGTACCTGACACGGGATTCCTCCATCCTGGGCCCTCACCATCTGGATGAGTTTGTCCGGATCTGGGCAGAGTATGACCGAGCAGCGTGGTATGTAGCCAGCTCCTTCTCTCCCAAGCAACCTCTCAGAGCTGGTTTTAAACCAGGGTCTCTGCATTCTCCTGCTGGAACTGCGGGTCTCAGTGATGTCTGGGATAGCCAGGGATGTGCTGCTGTCACCCCATGTCACTACAGGGGCAGCAGCTGGTTCTTATACTGGTTGGTGGCACAGGCGTCTTGGGTGATGTTCAGTTTGCCATGGGCTGTTCATCCTGAGTGCTGGACATTCCTGCTCTTCCTCTCCAGATCCCTCTCAGCCTCCTTTCCCATCCCCATGCACCAGCTGGGAGCCTTTTCCCTGAGACTGGCTCCATCCCTTGGTCCCCAGCACCCACAGCTCCTGATAAGAGCAGGGCTTGTTCCCACCCGTGGGGATCTGCTGGGATCCTGCCAAGCCACCTGCAGAGGACATTGTCTGGGGTGTGTTTTGGGGAGCTGTGTGCTGTGCTGGCCAGCCCACTCACCCCTCTGGAGATGGGAGGGCTTTGGCTCCTGCACTCCTGCCCTTGCTGAAGAGGACCTTGGAGAACAGGGCTCCCATTTGGAGGCAGCAGCCTGTTCCCAGCGCTGGGATGGGCTCACAGGGCCCATACACACCCTGGGTGGTCAGATTTTGGCTCTGCTCCTGCTGCTGCTGCTGCAGAGGCCTTGCTCTCCACTGCTCCTCCTCCTCGGATGGTCCCAAGCATCTTTAGAGCCATGGGGGACCCTTGGCAGCTCTGGGAACGTTCTCGCCCTTCACTCAGCCCCAGCACCACCAGAGTGCCTTGTGTGGCCCCTTCCAGAGCCCAGGGACTCTTTGGAGCTGTGATCCACCACTGCCAGGGAGCCTGTGCCATCTTAACCCTTGGCCTTGGCAACCCCACACGCTCCTTTTGGAAACTCTTTGCCTCCATGCCCTGCCCTCAGGAGACCAGCCCCAACTAAGGTAGTTTTTTATGCCCAATATCAGCTCCAACCAGAGAAAGGAGAGGAGGTGGAGCAGTGAAACACCTTCCACCCAGGTGGAGCTGCTCGCTGTGGGGTGGCTCTTGGGGAAGGGTTTCTTCACACCAAGCACTCGATCCACTCTCATCGCCCACGATGGTGGCCCTGGTGTCCAGGAGCCACTGCAAAACAAACCTGAGCTGTCCTGTCCGTGCCATGTGCCCCTCTGATTCCTGAGCAGGCCATGCTTGTAGGCAGTGCTTAGGGGACACAGTGGTGGCAGCCCTGGCCCCGGTGCCGGGGCAGGAACAGGTGAGTCCATCCCAACAGCTCCCACCGCATCCCGCAGTGCCACCATCACACGGAGCTCTGGTGGGGAGAACATCCAGCACCAGGGGGGAGCAGGGATGGGTTCTGTCCAGATGGGTGGGTTCTGGTTGGTTCTTCAGCAGTGGAGAGGGGGTGGGAGAAGAGCAAGGAGAAAGGAACCGGAGGCAAAGGCGCTGGGTGGGACAGTGACTCCGCTCTTTGCCTCTCCGCGTGGTTTCCCTCCAAGCTTGTCCAAGGATGCCCGGGAGGCTGCAGCAGCTGCACCTCAGCACTTCCACCCCACGTGGTCCCGCTTCCCAAAGGGCTCTGAGCTGGAGCAGAGCGGGGAGCTCAGCATCCTGCACCCCCTCCTGCCAGCTCTGTGCCTCGGCTGCTTCCTTGTTTCCGTGGTTTGGGAGGATGAGCCAGTCCTGGGATGGCTGCACCGGCTCTGGGCAAGCGTGCTTCCGTGGGAGGAGAGGGGGGTGTGTGTTTGGGAAGGTTTGCTTCTAATAATGTGCACCCTTGGCAGAGCTGGGCTGGCGGTCGGAGCACAGGAGCGGACTCGAGAGCCCCAGGTGCCACAGCCACCAGCTGGTCACATTATCCCCGCCTGTCTCAGGTTCCCCAGATCTTGGAGGCACAAGTGGCTCAGCTGCCAGTCTGGCTGGGACCTCGTGGGTCTCACAGAGCTGGCTGTGTGAGGACAGGGGCTCTGCTGATGTGACGGGGCACAACTCCACGGGTTAGAACTCCACCAAGCTGCAGGCTCACCCTGTCTGAAATCCCAGCCCTCTCCCACCAGGCGCAGGGGTCAGGGGCACGATCAGGAAGGGTCATGGGATGGTGCCCACCACCAGAACTGGTGAGGATGGGACAGTGTGAGGAGATATGGGCCGACTCTCATGGTGGAAAAGGCAGTAGCTGATGCTCACAGCTTTCTCCTCTCTGGGTCTGACAGAGCCAGAAGGAGAAGAGCTGTGCTCTGCTGGCGGTCTTGCCCCACAGATGGCCCCAGCATCCCCCCATTTAGCTCTCCATCCTCCCCTCCACCCTCTCAGTGTCCTCTATTAACCCACCTGTGCTTCCTTTGCAGCGGCAGGATCTCGTATAAGGATATGTACAAATTAGTACGGGTGATCTCGCCTCCTCTGGGCCTAGGAGAGAACTGCCCCTACAGGGTGGCGTGCAAGGTTTGCCTCCCAGTCCTCCGCCACAACCTGGCCACGGGACACACCATCCACCCCTCCTCTCCCCGCTCCACTGCCACCGCGCCTCCCCAGGGAACCCTGACGTTGCTTTCCTTCGAGTTTAAAGAGGTCCACTGCCTCCCAGAGCCAGCAGCTGTTCCCCTCCAGGGGAGGCATCAGTGGGGCCAGGGGGGGCTCAGAGCCTCCTGAGGGTGGGTTTGGATAAATTGTGCCCCCCAGGCAGCCCCCCGCCCCCCGGTTCCGCTGGTGCGGAGAGCCCCGAGGGGCGCCCGGCCGGGTGCCGCTGTCCCTGCTCGACTGCTCGAAGCACCTCACATGGGACAGCCAGGATTTGGGGAGGGTTTGCTCTTCAGGAGGGAAGGAGGGAGCAGAGGCTGGAGGATGCTGAGGACTTTACTGTTGGACAGTGAGGGCTGGGGGAGGACGAGGAGGCCAGGGTGACCCCTGTCCCTTGGGGACGCCGTGCTGTACCCAACGACCCTGTCCTCAAGTGTGGCACTTTGGAGGACAAACAACCCCGTCTCTGAGGAGCAGGACTCTTGCAAGTCTTGCACCTAGCTTGCTGGATCTGCCTGGGGGATGGTGACACCAGGGCACACCTCTGGAGCCTGGCAGCTCCTCTCCCTTGAGCTCAGTTCCTGGCTGCTGGCCACGAGTCCAGGGCAGCGATTTGGTCTCCTTGTGTCTCTCTGACTTGAAGGGGTTTTTTTTTAAATTTTATTTTGGGGTGACAGTTGAGCAAAATCCCGCACCTGCCGCATTCTGTGAAGTGCTGTGGCACCTTTGTCTGTGCCCATGGCACGAAAGGATGAATCACAGAGCTTGCTCTTCCTTCTGCATCCCTCACGGCAGCTGGGGTGTACGAGGGAACTCAGACAGCCCCAGCCCCTGCAGAGGAGGAGGAGGAGGAGGAGGAGGAGGAGGGTTCCTTGCTGCAGCGTGCTGCAGTCACCACATCCTTCTGGAAACATCAGAAAGGCTTTTCCTCCAGCTGACACCCCTGGAACAGCTCTGTCACCCTCCACAGCTGGATGTGGGGACAGTTTTACCAGAGGCAAAGAAGACAAGGCCCGGATGATTGGTCATCTCATTTAGGAACAGATTTCTTGCAAGAATCCCAGATGGCTCATCTGTTCCAGGAAGGGCTCCTTGGAGTCTTTCCTCTCTTCTCTGCTGCTGCATCCCCGGCAGAAGGTGGCAGCTTGGCTGAGGACACTTGCTCAGGTCCCTGCAGGCAGAAGACACCTTTGGGAGGAGTGGAGAGCCCTTCCCAGCAGGGCTCCCCTGGCAGATGCTGCTCTCCTAAACTGGATCACCCGGGGCTCAGAGGGGTACCTGTAACGCTTCCTTGGAGGAGGGAGTCCTGGAGCCATCGGATTTCTGCTGACTGTGGATGGGCAGAGCAGTGAAGGTGGATAAACTCAAGGAGAGGCAGAAGCAAGGAGTACTGAGAACAGCATCTGTTGTCATGTGGAGGAGACCATCCTCATCTCTGCCTTGTGTTACCACAATCTCCTCCTCCCCGTGCAGGAGATATTTCAAGAACATGAAATTTTCAGGGGTTCTTATTGTCCTGGAACAATTCCCAAAAGATGAAAAAAAAAAAAAAAAAAAAATTCCACGCGGTTGTTGCATCTTGCCAGATCCCCAAAATGCCAAGTCAGCTTGCACACCTTTCAGTTCAGTGAGCCTGCTCTGCCTGTCAGGTGAATGCTCCACAGATAATATCCCTGTGGACATCACCTCTTCCTGAATCTACTCTCACAGCACTCCTGGTGCTCCCTTCCTAGCAGCCTGGGTGGCACAGTGTTTATTTCTTAACCACAGGAGGACAGAATGCCCTGCCTCCCAAATATCCTCCTCTGCCACTCAGGCTTCTCTCAGGGCTAAACCATTTATCCCTGGTGGTTTTACAGGCCACCCTGTGCTGGAGCTGTGGGTCACATCTCCGTCCAGACACGGATGATGGATCACATCCCCAATCCTGGATGTGCCCATGCTTGGACCAGCTCTTGGGAGCCATCCTGCTCAGATGGATGTCATTCCACGTGCCTGCCTGTGCTTCACTCCGTGGGGAAGTGATGTCTGGGCACAGCTGTGCTGCTCAGGAAGCTCCAAGGTCTCTGCTCTGAGGAGCAGCAAAGTGTGCAGTTATCATGCCATCCATCCTGGTCACTGATGCAAAATCTTCCTTTCGTGGACTCCATTCCTCCTTCATGGCGTGGAGAATCTCAGTATGAAAGGCAGTGCCTGTTTTTTGCTGTGTTCCCCAAAATTCCCCCTGCCAGGAAGGATAGAAGATCACTATCTTTCTTCCTTTTTTGCACTGAATTCATCCATGAAAATTTTAGCCATCTCACCCTGAGCTGGTGCGCATCCAGCTCTGCCAAGGTGGTGTCTGTGGACTCCTGGATATTTCCTCTTGATCCTCCTGCTTATCATTCTCCAGAGGTGTTATCAACCATCTTTTGGCTGTGACTGGCCCAGCCCGTTCTGTGCCTGCACCCCAAACAGCTCCTGTCACCAGCTCTGTTCACATCTGAAATGCCAGGGCTTTTCTTGGTAGGGGCCTTTTTGACCCTGGGGCTGCTCCCAAACCCTGAGGAGAGGAGATCTCGTCTCCCCTTTCCACGCTGCTCTGAGCACATTCTGGGGAAGAAGCCAAGACCCCGAGGGGATGTTTAATTTTTTGGCAGTGCCCTCTCTCACAAGGATGGGCTCCTGTCCATCAGTGAGGGTCGATGCCTTTGCCGTCTGACCCATTGACCACCCAGTGCAAGGGGAAGAGGGGAAGACGAGGTGACCAAGCCCATGATCCCTGGGAGATGTGGATGTGCAGAGAGAGGGAGACACGGCCCAGCTACCCCAGCCTGGCAGAGGGCAGCCCTGGTGGCCCGTTTTTGGTGGCAGTCTGCCCAGCAATGCCAGGCCAGGTCCTTACAGAGCAGAGGAGTGCAAGGGGAGGGGTGTGGGGTCCTGCCCTTACCTCTCCCGTGGGAAACCCAAACAAACCCCAATGTTGGAAGGCCCAAACAGCTGCCTCTGCTGAGACTCTTTAAACTCCAACCTGGTGGAACTTGCAGCCGCATGTGGGAGAGAGCCAGGGCGGGGAGCATGGCATGCCCAACTTTTTCCTCCCGTTTTTTTTTTTGTTTGTTTTTTTTTTTGTTTTTTTTTAAAATTATTATTATTATTTTTTTAAATTCCAGCCGATTCAGCATGCCTTTTGCACTGGTGCATGGTGGGGGGAGTGGTCCATCCGCAGAGCCAGACGGAAGCAACTGGGCATCTTCCTTTGACAAGTGACCCTGGCCCACTGCCTTCTATGCAAGATGCTGCCTCCCAATTGCATAGACCCCCACGAGCTGGGGATACACAGCCTTTGGCTATGGGTTAGGTGGCCATGCCAAGCAATGCCAGGCACCCCCCGCGGGAGGGAAGACGCTCCGGAGGCCACGGAGCACCACGGTGCGCAGCACCCCGATCTGGAATAACCCATGGCTCGAGTGCCGTGTATCTGATTTATACCACTCGCACACAGCCCTGGAACCTGTGGGACGAGGTGGGGGCTACTGGAGGGCTTTAGGAGAGGGGTTGAGAGCAGAGGAGTCGTCCCAGGCTGGTAGGGAGACAGGGAGCTTGAGGCCAGCAGCAGAGAGGAGAGGGGTGAGTCGCTTTCTGCCAGCATTCCTGGGTCTGTGTGAGCAGTGCTATAAATCCACATCAGGACAGTCTCTCATGTATGATTTGCCTTGATTAACGGGTTTCCTGTTCTTTTCCTGTTTGTCCGTTTGTTTTTTTGTTTTTTTTTTTTT
>VZSR01002395.1:2589351-2603652 GCA_013398615.1 Brachypodius melanocephalos | reverse complement strand
TAAAGATTTTGGAACAGAGAGGACAGAGCCAGCAGGGTTGCATCGCCCTTTTGTAGAATTCCAGGGTGGTTTGTGCTGGAAGGAGCCTTAAAGATCATCCTGTTCCACCCCTCGTGGGTGTAGGGACGTCTTCCATCACCCATCCAGCCTTGAACACTTCCAGGGGTGGGGCATCCACAGCTTCTCTGGGTAATCTGTTCCAGGGCCTCACCACCTTCTGAATTCCTTCCCGATATCCAATCTCAATCTACCCCCACTCAGTTTATAATCATTCTTCCTTGTCCTATCACCCTGCAAAATGTCCCTTTCTCTTTGGTTGGGCTGAGGACCTCACAGCTAATTTGGGATGGGCTCCCCAGAGCCCGGATGCACATGGATGGGAGCAAACACCTTGAACAGGCAAATTTCTGCCACTTTCTTCTTTTTTTTTTTTTTTTAAATCTATTTCTTTTAGGGAAGAGGTAGAGAATTCTTCACCAGAAGCTATTTCTAGAGAAAAGAAACAGCTTGATGTCCACTGTATAATGGAGGGGAGAGAGAGAATTCCCCTTTCTCCCCATGTAAAAAGCCAAACCAAGGATGTGCTTGGCTTCCTTAGGCCCTGGGGAAAAGAAACCTCTCTCTCTCTCAGGGAAGATAAAATGTTCAGAGCAGGAAAACGTGCTTTGTTGTGCTGCTGGAAAGGCTGTGATTCATCAGATCAAAAACTTCCTGCAGAAACGTGGCATTTTCAATAAAACATCCCCTAGGAACAGCTCAGCTATTGGAAGAAAACCCAACCCAGGGCAAGATACCACCCAAAGCCCAGTGCTCAGACAGCAATGATGGGTTCAAGCCCCTCTAGACAAAGCAGAGATTTGAACCTGGATCTCCTACAGCTCACCCAAGTTGCCCTGTGCTTGAGTGACTCTGCTGGGGCACCTTGGCAGCTTCTGATGATCCTGGGGCACCCTAAGCTCAGCAAACCCCTCTGTTCAGAGAGCTCTTCTCTCCTTGCACAGCCTCACCTTTCAGGGTTTGCCAAGCGGGGCTGCTCTCCCACCAGCACATGATCTGCTCACCAGCAGAAAGAAAGTGGGGCAGCAGCAGGTGTGTGTGGGCTGGAGTGGGATTGGAGCTGCAGAGACGGACCCAAGGCAAGCTTGAAGGTGGCAGCTTTGAGTGGGAGGGCAGGGGATGGGGAGATGGAGGCACATATGGAAGGGATGGCAGGAAAGTTTCCCTGTGGGAGCAGGGGACCAGGCTGGCTGATGCAAGGTGGCCCTCCCAGCCCAGAGGGATGGATGCTGAGATGGAACCTCGCTTCAGGATGGGAAAGAGGGGTTGGTTGGACCCTTGGTGCCAAGGTTTGTTGCGTGGGGGTCATTTTTGCTCCCTGCTGTTGAAGGTGGTGCAGATTGGCAGCAGTTGGACTCCGAGCTTCAAAAGGAGATCCTGACCATTTGGCCTCACCTGTCCCAGAAGATGCTGGACCTGTTGGTACCCATGCCAAAAAGTGAGTCTCTGGGGGGGCTGGCATGGCTTTCAAATCCCCCTCATCCCCACAGCAACTTCTTCCCAAAGGGAGGTGGGAAGTGGCCAGATCCACCCCCAGCTCAGGAAGAAGTGGTGAAAGGGTTTGTTCTGCCTTGTTCTGCCTTGTTCTGTTGTCCTTGGCTGCTCGGGAACTCTCTGGAAAACCCCCCAGCCTGCAGGGATCTACTCCTGCCAAAGCCACAGCCTCCTGTAAATCCTCTCTGGAGCATAGCAGGGAGGAGGGAGGCTGGGCACACCTGATGATACAATGAGGACGTGTGCCTTGGTGGCTTAGGATGATGATTCCAAGCCATCTTCATCTATTTTCTCCCCATGGGGAGTGTCTTGGTTCTCTTCTGGAACAGTGAGAAGAGTTTGAGGGTCACCAGGGTATCCCAGAGCAGGGCTCTTCCCAAAACCCACACTGCTGTCTTCTCTTACAACACAAGTGACCTCATTTTGTCCCCTCCCATGCTCCCAGCCTCTGACCTGACTGTTGGGAAAATATATGCAGCCATGATGATCATGGATTACTACAAGCAGAGCAAGGCCAAGAAGCAGAGGCAGCAGCTGGAGGAGCAGGTGAGGCTCAGCCAGGGCAGCGTGGGGATGTTCAGATCACCCTCTCTGCTTCTCACCACCTCCCAACACAAACATGCAGCCAGGTGGGATGAAAACGGTGCTGCAGGTCGGGGTTTGGGGTCTGGGATCATCCTGAGTCCCTGATGGGACATGAGCACGGTGTCCTCTCTCTGAGTGGTGGGAGTTTGGCTGGGAAATGTTCACCCACGTTTCCTGCAGGCTCAGTTTCTTCCTTTCTCCAATGCAGAAGAATGCCCCCATGTTCCAGCGCATGGAGCCGTCCTCTCTGCCACAGGAAATCATCTCCAACGCCAAGGCTCTGCCATACCTCCAGCAGGACACCCTCTCAGGCCTGTGAGTACTGCCTGCCCCTTTTCTGTTCCTGCAGCCCTCGTTTCCTTCTTGGAGCTGGCAGAGAGGGTTAAATCGCTGCTGGGAGCAGGGAGAAATCTCCTGGCACAAAGCTTTTGCAGGTACCTGGTGTGTGTCAGCATCACCAGCAGCCACCAAGGGGCAAAAGGGGGTGGCCAGGGGTCTGTGGATGCCCCTTCTGCAGGATCATCCTGGCACTCTTCACCTAGGGGTGAGGCTGAACCCCAGGAGCTGTTGAGCAGAGCAGGGTCAGTGGTGCATTCCATCAGCCTGGCTGGTGGGAATGATGTGGTGAGGGTTTTTGTCACTGCTCCTGGCGTGTCCCACTGCTGCTGCAGGACTCGGGGCCCTGGTGTCCTCTCCTGCCTTGGGGCACCATTTCAGCTCTCCAGGGAACACGATGTTTGTCTCAAACGTGGGGTCTCAACAGCTGGGGGGGCAGGCTCTGAGCTGCTGGAGGGGCGATCCCAGGGATGGCAGCACCAGGCTCGTGCCCCCCTGAAGCTGGGCTGTGTTTGCAGGAGCAGCCGAGGCGGGTTCCCCTCGCTGAGCCCGCTCTCACCACAGGAGATCTTCCAGCTGGCGTGCATGGATCCGGCCCAGGAGCAGTTCCAGGAGCACCAGTCTCTGGTAAAGCCATGCACTGCTCCTCTGCAGGCCCAGCACGGATGCTGGTGGGCACGGGGAGGTGTGGGGAGCGAGCACAGCACAGGGATGGCAGCTGCTGGGTCATGCACAGACCCAAAACGAGGGATAAATATCCCTGGGTGTCCTGCACTGGGGACACAGCCATCCCTGGACCTGCCCTGATCCATGGGACCAGGCAGCACGAGTGCTTTTGGGGCGAGAGCCATGACCAATGTCCTGCAGTAAAATATCCTTCTCTCCACAGGCTATTTTTGCCACTGAGCACTCATGTCAGTGGGTTACCCCGTGCTGAGTGATGGTATCTGATGTTTTCGGATTCGTGTCCATTTTGTTGTCAGTGGTGGTGTCCCCAGTCCCCCCCACCGAGCTGTCAAATGTCTCCAGCAGGAGCAGCCCTCTCTGGCCTCACACACGTGCCAGCCTGTCTGTCTGTGTGTGTATATATATATATATATCTCACCTATTTATATATATCACACATCTATATATATCACACATCTCTCTATATCTCCGTGTCTGCGTTCCTGCACCGCCCGGCGCAGTGTCGTCCCCAGCCCAGTCCGTGTCCCCAGGGTCTGTAGCTCTGTGTCACCTGTGTATGACACAGGCAGGTGTCCCCTGCCTCGGCCACCCCAGCCACGTGGAGAGCTGGCAGGTGAGACTCCCCCTGCCCCCCATAAAGTCACCTTCTAGTGACCTCCAGGGTCACTCTGTGGCCATCTCCTCGACACCACGAGCGAACACGAACATCCACAGCATCCCCTAAAAACTGGGAATTACCCAAAGCGTGTAAGTGCCGTGGGCAGAGTGTGCCCTTTTAACACAGGGAGCTTTTGAAGCAGGGTCAGAGGCAAAATCCCATCCATTTGTGCCCTCCTGGCAAAAGAAGGAGTTAAACCCTGGGCAGTCAGGGTGTGCCCAGACCCAGGCAGGATTTCCACTGTGGCTGTAGAGGTGCAAGGGCAGCTTGCCATCAGCCTGAAGCACCACACCAGGCCTCACCCAGGGACTGTGAACTGGAGAGTATTTTTCAGTGGCAGTGTGATGAATTCTAATGGCTTAGGCTCTGTTTTTCATAGAACCATGGAATAGTTTGGGTTGGAAGGGACCTTTCAAAGCTCATCTGGTTCCAACCCTCCTGCCACGGGCAGGAACATCTCCAACCAGATCAGGTTGCTTCATCCAACCTGGCCTTGAAGACTCCCAGGGAGGGACAATCCACCACCTCTCTGGGCAACCTGTGCCAGTGTTTTTACCACCTGTTTTTGGCCAACTTAAACTGTGCCCCTGGCTGAGCAAGCAGCGCTGTCCCCCCGCCCTGTCCCAAGCCCATCCCAAGAGCTTGGCTGTGTGTTTATTTCCAGGAGCCAGAGGTTAGGGAGTTTCAAAGAGTGCAGCCCTCTAACCGTGGCAGCTACCTTCCCGTGGACACTCAGGACCACGCTGTCTCTGGGAGGGCCTCCTCCATGCCTCGTCTCACTGTGGATCCCCAGGTAAAACCAAGCAAAGCCCCCACAGGTCTGATCAAAGCCTGCCAGATGACGCTGGGGCTTCTCTCTGTGCTGATATTGGAGCTTCTCCCCTTCTCTGGGTGCTGCACAAAGTAGGAGAGCTGCTGCTGCCCTACAAAGGGGGGACACTGGCAGCAGAGAGCAGCCTGGGGGATCCATCTCCTGGCTCCTGGGGGAGGTCCAGGACCACGCTGGGAGGCAGCAGGTTCTCCCCATGATGGGACACCCCCTCCTTTCCTCCAACTCTGGGCATTGGCTGAGGTTTGAGGAGCCCCAGCCCAGCTGTCAGATGGACCACAGGTGATGAAACGCCTTCTCTGTCCTTTCCCATTGTCCCAACACTTCTCTGTCTGTCCAGGGGAACCCAGGCCACATCTCACCTCCTCATCTGTCTGCCTGGTTTCTCTGTTGTTCTGTCCTGTGCTCAGCCTCCCCCAAGCAGATGTTTTTTGGGGTTTGGTGTTGCTGTGAAGTCTCTGGGTCTGCTTTCTCACCTTGGTGCAGGCACCAAGCCCTGGTGTGGCACTTTGTGGGGGTGTGGAGACAAAGGGAGGCTTTGTCTCATGGGCTTTCTTGGCCATTCAGCAGCAAAGGAGATGACCAGAAGGAGGGGATGGGAGCAGGAAAGGTGAGAGGAGATGGAGAACAGCCTGAGGCTGCAGTGGCAAAGAGCTGCTAGAATTAAGCACAGGAAGTGTGGAAGGAGGTGATGTTTTCCCCACAACATGTGAAAACACAGGGTGTAACGAGGGGAGGGAGTAGGAAGGAGAAGCATGGGAGGGAGAAAGGAAAGGAAAGGGAGGATAAAACAACAGTGTGAGTGGGGAGATAAGGAATGAGTGCAGGGGAAAGGGATGGGGATGTGGGAATAAAGGAAGAGTAGGGAGGCGTGTGGAAAAGTGGTGGCAGGTGGAAAAATGAACACAAGAGCGAGGGGCACCGGGGGAGCCCTCTCTGCCAACAATCTTTTCAATGATTGCTCCTCTTGACCCTGGAGGGGAGGGATGCTGGGCAGGCAGCCTGGGGGGCAATGGTCTGGTACCCCCCGTGTCCCCAAATGCAGCGGGAGGTGCTGCTGCTCTCCCCTCATCCCCCGGATCCACTGGCTGTACTTGTGCAGCACAGCTCCAGCCGGCTGGGGAAGGGGAGCACACGGGCTCCAAGGCTGAACCCCGCTTTCCTCCCACCCCTGATTTGTGCAGAGATTACCTGGAGGGGGCTGTTCTCAGGCTGGCTGCCCCCCACCCCGAATTTCCCCATCCCACAAGGCGGCCATCCCCGTGGTGGGGGTCAGCTGGTCATTCCTGACGCCCAGCCCTGCCTGGTGCTAACGCTGTCCCCGGCCGGCCGGGGTTGCTTGCAGGTGGTGACAGACACCAGCTCCATGAGGAGATCGTTCTCCACCATCCGGGACAAGCGGCCCAACAGCTCCTGGCTGGATGAGTTCTCCATGGAGCGCAGCAGCGACAACACCTACAAGTCCCGCCGGCGCAGCTACCACTCCTCGCTCCAGCTGTCCGCCCGGCGCCTCAACGCTGACTCGGGTGAGCCCAAAAAACCTCCTCAAAACGCTCCAGCTGGAGCTGCTGCACCCACAGGGCGTGCTGGGGACTGACGTGGGTGTCCTGCAGGCCACCGGTCCGAGGGGCACCGCTCGGGCAGGGAGCGGGGCCGGTCCAAAGAGCGCAAGCACCTGCTGTCCCCGGACATCTCCCGCTGCAACTCCGAGGAGAGGAGTCCCCAGGCACAGGAGGAGTCGCCGGAGCGGCGGCGCGAGTCCCGGTCACCCAGCGAGGGCAGGTCACAGACACCCAGCAGGCAGGTGGGTGACACAGATCCTCTACTAAGCATAAAGTGAAGCGTCATCCTTGCCGAAACCGGGGAGGATGAGCCCCAGTTTTGGGAGCTCTGAACCGTCTCGTCTCCTGGTGGTGGCATCTCTGTGTGTCCCCTGAGCTGAGCAGGTTGGGGCTGCTCGGGCACCCTGCAGAGCGTTTGGGGACAGGGTTGGATCCCATGATGATCCTCTTGCTGCCAAGGTCAAGGTGTCCCAGCTGCACAAGGCTGGAGGTGCCAGTGCTTGAGTGAGCTTGAAGGCACCCATGGAGATGCCACCCATGGAGGTGCCACCCATGGAGAGCAGCAGATGGCGAGCCATCAGCTCTTCCTAGGGCAGGTTTGGGAGTGGTTTTTGCTTTTGACCACCAAGAGCATGGAATCATAGAATATCCTGAGAGGGAACAGAGCACAAGGATCATCAAGTCCAGCTCTTGTCCCTGAGCAAGACAGCCCCAAGAATCCCACCATGTGCCTGAGAGCATTGTCTGAATGCATCTTGACCTCTGTCGGTCTTGGTCCCATGATCACTTCCCTGGGGACCCTTTTCCTCTGGGTGAAGCACTTTTCCACAACACCCACCCTAAACCTCCCCTGAGACAGCTTCATGCCATTCCCTTGGCTCCTGTCAGTGGGCACCGCAGAGATCTTCCCGTGTGCTTCCCTTTGTGAGGAAGCTGCAGACCACGGTGAGCTCTGAGTGTCTAGAATCAGCCTTTAAAGACAAACAATTGGTGGGGGGCAGAGGAGGGGCAGAATCCCCCTTTCCAGAGAGACGAGGAGCAGAATCCCCCTTTCCAGAGAGACGAGGGGCAGAATCCCCCTTTCCAGAGAGACGAGGAGCAGAATCCCCCTTTCCAGACAGACGAGGGGCAGAATCCCCCTTTCCAGACAGACGAGGGGCAGAATCCCCCTTTCCAGACAGACGATAGGTGGGGTGGGGAGGGTGTGCGGTTTGCTGTGGCGCTGCCTGCCCTCCCCAGCGTGTCCCGCTGCCTTGCAGGGCATGGGCTCCCTGAGCGAAAGCTCCATCCCCTCCATCTCGGACACCAGCACGCCCCGGCGGGGCCGCCGCCAGCTGCCGCCGGTGCCCCCCAAGCCGCGTCCCCTCCTGTCCTACGCCTCCATGCTGCGACACGCCGGGGACACCTCTCCTCCCGCCGACGAGAGCGAGGGGGGCTCTCCGCTTCTCTCCTCCACCCTGGATCCCACCACGGCCGCCACGGCCGAGTCTTCCAGCTCGCCGGCGGGGAAGCAGAGCCGGCAGTCCACGCCGCAGCGCTACATCTCGGAGCCCTACCTGGCGCTGCACGACGACTCGCACGCTTCAGACTGCGGTGAGGAGGAGACGCTCACCTTCGAGGCGGCCGTGGCGACCAGCCTGGGCCGCTCCAACACCATCGGCTCGGCGCCGCCGCTGCGGCACAGCTGGCAGATGCCGAACGGGCATTACCGGCGGCGGAGGCGAGGGGCAGCGCAGGGCGTGATGTGCGGGGCAAGCATCGACGTGCTCAGCGACACCGAGGAGGATGACAAGTGCTAGAATAGAAGCTGACCCCCATCCTTCCCGTCGAATTATGTGCGACCCGCGCCACCCGACCCCGCCTCGGCTGCCCCTCGATCCCGCCCCGACCTTCTCCAATGCATGCTGTTCGCCACGCCTGGGAATGAAACTTTAAAAAACAAAAAAAAAACAAACAAAAACGAAACAAAAAAACCCGAAATCAAACGCAGGGGGAGAAAGAGGATTAAAAAAAAAAAAAAACACAACGCAAACAAACCCCAAACCGACCGGAACGGAGGGGGAAGGGAAAGGGTAAAAAAGAAAAAAACAAACCGAAACACAAAAATGAAACCCAAGGAAAAAAAAAAAAAGAAAAGGGGGAAAAAAAGGAAAAAAGTCTTTGTGCAAAAAAAAAATTAAAATCTGTCGACTTTCATTTATCACTATCACTTTTTTTTTCTGCACAGAGAAGCATTTGATGGGCGGCCGGGCTCATGTGCTGGGGGACAAGGGAGAGCCCCCCCCGGCCGCAGCCCCGCTCCCTGCCCCGAGAGGCATCCCCGGGAAAGCTCATCCCTGTTTTTTGCTCCTTATGACCGGAGAGTCCCGGCAAAGGGATGCAAGGGACCCCCTTTGCTCTGTCGCTTGGGCTTGTGCTGCTGTGGCTTTGAATTTCCCTCGCTGAGGGTCTCTCTGGAAAAGGGGCAAGGTGCGATGGCGGGGTGCAGGGAATGAGGGGTGGGCGTGCACCCAGACAGACCAGAGCAGCTCTGGCTGCCAAAACTGGTTTGTACTGGGGGGGCTGGGGGGGCTCAGTGCTGCCGAATGTATCCTGTCTCCCACCGGCATATATTTATTTATATACGGGGAACTCTAGGTGTGCCTGTGTGTGTATATACGGGGGGGTGTGTGTGTATATATATTTATATGCTGTATATATAAAGATATACACATACATAGATTTGTTTTAATCACCTGACAATGCTGGGGAGCCCTCTGGGGGGCTCCTGCTGCCTGCACCCTGCTTTGGTGGGGGCAGGTCCCAGCCTCCTCGGGGGGGGGCTGCTGTACAGAGCATTGGGAATGTCACCTTGCTCCCTCTCCCAGGTGTTTCCAGCGGTGGGAATTGCATTTTAGCTGTTAGAGATGGCTGTGGCGAGGGCTCCTTGGGCAGCTCAGTGCCTGCAGGAGTGGGATGCCCAAGGGATGAGGACAGGGCTGTCCCTGGGATTACAGCTTGCTTGGCACCAGCAGTGCCAAGGGGGCGATGGCAAACCTCTCTCAGAGGCCTCTTTGCTTGTTTTCCCAGGGAAAGAAGATGTCCATGTCCGCAGGGGAGTGAAGATGTTGTGAGTGCATGATGTACCTTAAGATCTTCCCTCTGGGCAGAGGCATCCGGCTTTGGCACCAGCCCTGCCTCAGTTTCCCCTGCAGCCATGGCCTGTGCCCTCTCCTGGGGCCTGGCACCCCTTTGGAGAAGGGCTGGGTGTGCCAACCCGGTGGCCCTGCTGTAGGAGCAGGTGGGTGTCCAAGAGCTGGGGGGGATTTTGGGAAGGAGCGTTGTCCAGGGGGTGAGCAGCGTGGCTCAGCCCTCCTGCAGACACCGAAAATGCAGAGCAGGGCCACCTTCCAGCACCAACCATTAATTAACCCGGTAATTATCTGCTGCCAGCTCTCAAAGCACCCATGCTGTGGGGTTCAGTGCCGTGCCTGCCAGCCCGGCGAGGTGCTGCTGGTGGCCCGTGGTGCTGGGTGGCTCGCCCTGGTGACTAGCGGTGTGTTTCTGCCTATGAGTTTTGTCTGTCACCACCCTGAGCGTGGTCCTGGGGGAGCTGGAGGGTGCTGTGCCCTTGGAGCCTCAGGGAAAAGCTTGCTCTGCGGGCTGGGGGGATGCTCGGTGCCTTTGGAGCAGGCAGGGTGTGGGGATGGGCAGGTAAAGGCAGCCCCCTGCCCTTCCTCCTGCCCGTGGCTTTGCTTTGCTGCAGGTTGCCGTGCTCTGGCTCCTCGGGGCTGTCGTGCAGCTCAGCAGCAGCTCTGGCCAGGCCTTGCTTTGGTCCTGGGTGGCTCCTGTCAAGATGCACAAAGTGCCCTGCTCCTGCATGTGCCCTGACTGCTTTGTGAGCTTCCCCCGAAGGAGCTCTGCTTTGTGAGAAGCAAATCCCGGCGGTTCTGAAGGCTTCCTGCTCCAGGGCTCGTGCATGGACCAAACCCCCTCCTTCCAGTGCTCAAAGTGCCCTCTGTGCACCCATCACAGGGCCCAAAGCTCCTCCAGTGGTCCCTGATGGTGGGGGACACCTCTGCTGCCCCTGCTGCTTCCCAAACAGACATTTCCACCTGCCCAGGCATCCAAAAACTCCACGGGCAGGTGGCTTTGGCTCAGATCCTGCGTCCCCTCCCTCGTCTCTTGGGGACAAACCGAGGTCCCCGGTGGTGGCTTTGGACACGGGCATCACCTGTCCCCTCCCAGCCATCCGTGAGCGGTTCGTGGCTTCACCCCGAAGCTCCGTGTGGAGGAATTTGGGAGAGCCGGGTCCGGCGGGCGGCGTGGGACGGGGGATGGGGGACGCGGTGCTGCCGGGGGCCGGGGAAGGCGATGCCGAACCTGCCCTAAATATAACCCTGGGTATCGTCTCCTTCTAAATGCGGAAAGGTGTCTGACAATGCGCCGGGCTCTGAGTAAGAGCCCGCGGGGAGGGGAGGAGGCGGCTTTTTGTGTCTGTGCCTGGCGGGTGGGAGGGAGGCAGCGATGCTCTCGGAGCGGGGGCACGTTTCACGCGGATTTCGAGCTTTTTGGGGGGCGCTTTTCTTCCCTCCGCGGGTGTCGGTGATGCTCCGCGGTGGGGGCACAGGAGGATGGGCGCTGCCACCGGGCTGCGGCGCCCCAACCTGAGCTTTTTTTTTTTTTTTTTTTTTTGGCGTGTCAGCCCTGTGTTTAACTAAAGGACAGAAACTGTGTGAAACAAAACAGAGCCCCCTTTTTAACCAGGAAAGACCCCGCTTGTGCCTCTCCCGAGGCGGCCACAGCTGTGGGGGACAGGCAGGGACCTGCGGGGACACGGCAGCATCACAGCGCGTCCGAAACCAAAAAAAACAACCCCCAGGAGACCCGCGGGAAGGACTGTGCCCGGAGGGGAGGACACAAACCAGCCCCAAGGCACCACCAGTGCAGCCTGTGCCTCGCTTTTCGAGGCGCTGGACTCGGCTTTGCTGCTCCACCATGTGTCCTCTGCGGATTTTTGGGACATTTCCTCAGTTTCCCGGACACTGAGACTGTGCCGCTGTCACTCGGGGGGCAGGATGGGGAAGGGAGGGGATGTATTTCAACCTCTGCCTGCACAGGACATGCCCTGCACAGGACAGGGGTTCACCAGTAGCATGCAACTGGCTCCCAGTTGGGTGCTGGGACTGGGCTCAAAGCCCTGCGGATCTCCTGGGGGGGCTGTGGTGGGTGTGCGAGGTGGTGTGGCAGCGCTGGCACACAGAGCCCCGCTGTCCCCTGCGGGCTGGCTGTCCCAGCACCACCCTCCTGTCCCCCCAGGAGGCCTTGGATGGCAGAGCCCCCCAAGTGTGGGGCTGGTGTCTCCTGGGACAGTGGGAGGGTGGGTGGGAGATGCTCTGCCTTCATCCCCCAGGCTCTGGGGCGGGATGTTGTAACATAAGCTGCTCGTTTGGACCCAAACGGGGAACCGAGCTGGCCACCAACGATGTACAACTCCTCAATGTTTTTTGTCAAAAGGAAAGAAAAATAAAACCTTGTTGTAAAGAACCGCTGCAGAGTTGGTGTCATTGGCAGCCCCCACCCCGTGCTGGTGGGGCCGTGGGGACTCTGGGCAAGGTCATGGACCCCTGCAAAAGGTCCCCAAGGCAGGGAAGGGGACACACAGCCTGTGCTGGCACTGCCATCCCGTGGGATGGGGTGTTCTGCAACCCCGGGCAGGGTGGGGGGCTGTGGAGGAGAGGGGCAGGGAGGATAGCTGAGATACCCTGGGTTAGCTGTGGCTGCTTCCAGCCATGGGGGCAGAGGGTGTCTGGGGTCTGGGGGAGCTGGGGGAGCCAGAGCCAGGAGGCTGAGGAGCTGTTAATGGTGGCACTGCAGCAAACCGGCCGGGGGACGGCAAGGGCATCACGGTGACATCCATGGTGTCACTGCAGGAATGCAAAGGAGCACCAGCCCGAACATGGAGTCTGGAATTCCCACTGGGATCTGTGCCTTGGGGGCATCCAAACAGCTTGGCCACCCCTCCGTGCCTGGGAGATGCCAGGTGGGTGCAGATGCTGTTGCCTGGTCCAAATCTTGGGGGTGAGTTGTCAAGCAAAGTCACGTCTCGTATTTCTTTCTTTTTTTTTTTGTGGGAGTGTTTGAAGCGTGAAAACTTCTCCGGCAGCCAGAGGTGAGGCAGCAGCCTGTGGCAGCCCCCAGGCTGAGCTCAGGTGACAGCGATGGTTTATGGCTTTTCAAGAGCACTCTCCTTCTTCCCCAGTGCTGTGCCAAGAAGAGCTCAGGGAAGGATGAAGGAGCTGCCTTGTCTGGACCACCCTGAGCTGAGCTTTACCCTGTGGGTTTCACCAGAGTGCTGCCACCAAGGACTAAGCCCAAATGACCTGCAGCAGGAACTGGTTTTATCCCTTTGTGCAGATTTCCCTTTATTTCCCAAATGCTGACAGATCTGCTTTTCACTCCTCTGGCTCATGAAGTGATAAAAAAGTTTTCAGTGGGAAGTGCAGAGTTCCAGGAGATGGCCCAGCTTCGAGAGCACTTCCCGAGGTGATGAATGCAGTGACAGCCCAGCATTTTTTCAGGCTGGGAAGTAAGTCCCCGTTTTATAGCCAAAAAAAGGTGATCTGCAGCCCTCAGTGTGGGGAAGGCTCTGCAGGGTGCTGATGCCACCTCCATTGCTGAGGACTTTGCAGTGCTGTTGGATGCACTTTGAGGAGAGGATGTCCTCCTGTGTGGGCCAGAAGTGCTGCATTAACATCCCTTGAAGTGAAGTTTAAAGTTTGAGCTGCTCCAAAAGCTCTGAGAGCCTTTGGAGCGTGCAGGTCTCTGCTGGATTTCCCATGGAACCCCACCTGGGATGCTCCTATGAGGATGAGTGGTGAATGCAGCTACTTGAGTGCTTGACCACCCCTACCACATTTCCCCAAACCACCTGAAATATCTGGGGGTGTGAAGAAGATTCCCAGAGCAATGCAGAAGCAGAGCTTCCCCCTCACAAGGGTGCTGTAAAAGGGGAGCCTTCGCTGTCGGAGAGCCAGAGCTCTGCCTGGCAGGCACAGAAGCTAAAAAAAGCCCCTTGACAAATGGAACAGAAAGGTTAAAATTATCTGTACATCATCTGAATAACAATGGCAATGCAGATTGTACCTGCTTATAATAGCTCCAGGAGACAGGGGATAAATTGGGAACAAAAGTACCCCAGAAACAGATGCTGCTGGCTCGCAGCTGCCAGAAGTGCTGGGGCTGCTCCTCCTTGAGGCTGGGCTGCCAGAGCCCAAAAACCTGGTCTGTGTGTGCTCCTTTCAGCTTGCCCTGCGTGCTCCAGGATCCTCCTGAGCCCCGGAGCTGCCCAGGCTCCAGGATGTGGGACAATCCCAGCCCCTGGTGGCAGCATTGCAGTGAGTGCTGTGCATGGTCTGGCTGACACCCAGGGACCTGGGGGACACCAACAGTCCTGTCCTGGGACAGCTGCACATCATCACCCCACACCCTGGCTCTTCCTCCTGGGAAAAGACCTTCCTGGGAAGAGGCCTGGTCATACTGGATTATTTGGATCTGTCTGGATTGTTTTTCTCCCTGTCTCCGCCTCACTTTCCCTCCTGCAAAGAGAAATGAAGGCCCATGGCACTGGGTGTGTCTGTAGCTCTGCAGGCACCGGCTCTTTCCTAAAGGCTTCCTGGATTACTTTTAATTATTATTCTTTTCTTTTTTTGTTTTGGTTTTTTTTTTTTTTTTTTTTTTTTTTTTTTGGTTTCTTGGGGTTTGTTTTGTTGTTTTTTTTTTTTTTTTCCCCCTCACTGATCAAAGGGTGGTCACCATTTACACAGCCACAGTTTTTTCAGCACTCGTCCCAGCCTGAGCCCCTCTCTCTCCAGCATGTGATACCGTGCTGGATCAGCTGGATCTCAGCTCCCTGCCAGCCAGGAGAGCGTCAGGAAAGCACCGGGAGCTGTGCGAGGGAGCTGTGAATGAGCAGAGCCTCCCCTGGCCCTTGGCAAAGGCTCCTCTTACACCTCCAGCAGCAAAAGCTGCAGCTGCCTCCTGCAGCAGAGTGAGAGTGTGACGGGGGAGGCGATGGGATGAGCTGGGATGGATGGGATGAGCTGGGATGGATG
>VZSR01002395.1:2567580-2583478 GCA_013398615.1 Brachypodius melanocephalos | reverse complement strand
TTGGGGACACCAGCTGTGGTTGGGGACACCATCTCCTGTGGCCAGTGAGGATGGCCTGGGGGTCTTGTCACACTCATCTCCCTCCAGGAAAATGGGGGCTGCTGGGCTCTGCATCACTTTGCTGCACCAGGATGAGTTTTCCTCGTGTTTTCCTCACCCATTTCCATCTTTGTCTGGTGTAATTTCCTCAGCCCATCTCTATGGAAACAGGTGCTGTTTGTAATAAAGGCTCTGTTTTTCACTTTGCTTTGTTGCTGTCGAGGAAGGAGGGGGCAGAGACCTATAAAGGGCAGATGAGGTTTGGGTAGGGAGAGGGGAGATGATTCAGCTGCCTCAGCCCTTGGCACAGATGGAAGCAGCCTTAGCATCCCTTCATCCTGACGGGAGATGGAGGCTGAAATCATCCCGACCTTCTCCTGGCTCCCTCGATTTTGGGGAGGTCCCTTCTGACCCAAACCATCCCAGGATTCCTGTCCCAGCTGGAAGGACGGGAGCACTGTGGTGTGCACTGGGGGTCAATCACTCTTGCCCAGAGCTGACAACACTGTGTCCCTGTGTCCCCAGCGAGCCACCAGCCTCTCCTGAAGGTCACCCAGTGCCAGCCGTGTCCTGACAGCACCCAGTGTGACATTGTGACATCACCCCGGGCTCCACGTGAGCCACCCAAGGTGTGGGGGGAGCAGGAGCTGTGGGGATGAAGAAGAAGGGCTGGAAAGCACCAGAAGGATGCTCCAAGCCCCCGCCCGCCGTGGGACGCCGCAGCTCCGTCAGCGCTTCCTGCCCCTTCCCAAGGCTCGTGAGCTCCCCAGACTTGGCTTATTCTGGGGAGGCAGGGAGGGGTGTTTTGAGAGCTGAGAGAGGAATATTTTAGAGGAGGAATTCAATGCCAGATTGGCATCCTGTGCATCAGACGGAGCCGTGCACCGAAGCGTGAGGAGGGAGCTGCGTGTGTCAGCTCAGAGTCACCCTCGGTGTTCAGCCACTCTGGGGGCAACTGAACCTGGAGAAACCTGCAGCACACTCACACTCAGGGCCTGGGGTGTGTTTTAGGGTGTTCTAGGCTTTTTCTGCTTTTCACCAAGTCAGAGCGAGCCGGGCCCTGAGGTGGAGGGAATCGGCCTCTGACACAAAGAGGAATCCACGGTGGCACCTGGCTCTCAGCGTTCAGAATAAAGACCTTCCACCCTGGCTGAGAACTGGTGTCCTCTCCCCACTGAGAGCTGGTCCTTTTAGGCTGGAAATGACCTCTAAGGTGGCTGAGTCCAGCTGCTAACCCAGCACTGCCAAATCCACCATCACACAGGCTCTCCCCAGCCCAGAGGGGATGGCAGGATGTGCTTGGAGAGGTCCCTCTCCCATCCCTGCTTTTCTAGAAGTGATTCTTCATGTTCATCCCAAGCCAGCCACACGTGGTCACCCTGCAGCTGGGGTTTTTTCCAGGGGAAATCCTTCTCACCCCTTCCCAGCCCTGCTGTGCCCAAGGGGGCTGCTCATCATCAGGAATGGTGCTTGAGGATTGTCAGCTCTGGGTGCTCCAAAGAGCACTGAGCTGGAAAAATCCCCTTCCCTCTGCTGTTTCTGTGAGAATTCGCTTTAAGAGCAGGGATCCAGACCATAATGTTAATTTTACTTCCTTCTAAGAGAAGTCAGTATTAGAGAGTCTTTGTGATTCTGCTGGAATTACAATATGTGATTACTGGGGTTGAGACGCTGGTTAATTACCTGCTCATTTGTTCTTAATGCTCCTGAACAGCTTCTGAAAGTGTGGCAAATGCATTGCTTCTGTCTTTAATGGCTCAGACAAGGTTATCCACGGACAGAAGAAGATAAACAGCGTTCTGTGTCACATTAGGGTGCTACAGTGCTTTCCTGCTTCCCTGGGAGTCCTTCCTCAGCCTGGGGAAGACAGGAATTCATGGGTGAGACGAGGCAGGCAGCTTGATGTCATTGTGATTGTGATCACGTCACCTTGGACGTGGAGCCTGACAAACCCCAGGGCCACACCAGCACGGTGGGACGGTCCAGCCTGCTGGGGAAACTGGTTGGGAGGAGCTCCTGCAGCAGTGCTGAGCCTTGTTGGGCTTGGTTGTCATGGCCTGTTGGTGTCAGGGGGTGAGGAGAGGTCTTTTGTGGCCCAGGAGAGGGGCCAGCCTCTCCCCAGCCCCACTCCTGCTCCCTCCCCAGCGCAGTGCCTGATTCTGTGCCCGTCAGAGCGCACACGTCGAGGCAATGTTTGCTCATCAGAGTTGCCTGTTTGCCCACACAGCTCATTGGGACATCTGGCTTGGCAGATTGGTGCACATGGAAAAATGGGCAAGGAAACACTGAGGCCTGGATGGCAACTTGGGCCTGGTTTTCTCTTTTTTTTTTTTTTTTTTTTGGTTTTGGTTGGTTTAATTTTTTTCGTGCGGGTGCTGCTCGCGGTTTTTCCTGGATACAGCTGCACAGAAATTTGCCCTTCAGGAGAGCTTTGCCTTCCAGCTCTCCCACTCCAACCATCTAAATTTCACCTCTGTTTGGTGCAGCTAAACCTAAAACATTTGCCAGTTTCTGAACCACGATGCTTTCTCCTGAGCCCTGACTTCGTCCCTCCTGCAAGGCTTTTGGTACCACCCCAAAGCCAAGGGGGTCTGTCAGCACCAGCCTGAGGAAGGACACAAACTCAGGTCCTGGACCAAGCCTGGCACCTTCATGGGATGGAGATTTAAACAAGCTGCTGTGCCCAGGGATGCCAGGAGGGTGCTTTAAGCTGCCAATTACTTGGTTGTGTGTCTGGACTCAAGGATGGAGAGCATCTTCTCCAGCCTCTCTGAGAGCCAGCAAGAGAGATCTGGCATGGCCAGCAGTGCTTTAAAGATCTTTCTGATGGTGGATGACTCCATCCTGCTCCACTGAGGTTGAGGGAATTGGGATTGTTCAGGCTGGAAAGGAGAAGGTGACCTCATTGCAGCTTGAGGAGAATTACAGGGAAGGTGGGGCAGCACTTTCTACAAGAGAAGAATTTAGTGACAGGGCAAGGGGGAATGGGTTCAGATTGAAAAGAGAGTAGGTTTAGGTTGGATTTTAGGGAAAAAATCGTCACTGTGAGGGTGGTGAGGCACTGGCACCAGGGAAGCTGTGGCTGCCCCATCCCTGGAGGTGCTCAAGGCCAGCTTGGATGGAGCTTGGAGCAGCCTGGCATAGTGGAAGGTGTCCCTGTTGGAATGAGATGATCTTCGAGGTCCCCTTCCAACCCAAACTGGTTTATGATCTTGCATTCCACCTTGTTTTGAGCAGAGATCTGAGGGTGCCCAGCTCTGTGGGCGGCAACGCCTGAGACAACCCCAGGATATCGAAGTGCTGGTCGCCATCCAACCTCCCTGCTCAGCAAAGAACAGCCTTGAAGGATTATCCTGTTTCTCACCACAATGGCCATGCAAGCCTCCATTCTTTATCTCCAAGCTGCTTGGTGCTGCGGTGGGTGGAGAAGGAAGCCACGTTTCCTGCTCAAAGAGTGTGTGGGAATACCTTTTCAAATGTTAATTCCTCATGTTTTTCAAAAAGCTACCCAAAGGCAGCGGTCAGAGCAAACCGGGGAAGCCTGCGCATATTCAAACCAAAAATCCTGCGAAGATATTTGGGATATTTGGGGCGAGGAGGGAGCGGGGAGAAGGAGCTCCAGGAAAAAATCCCCCCACTTCAAAGTTAAAGTGAGATGCGTGCCTTTCCCTCTCCTCTGATGTGCCTCCCTCCAGGGAAATAGGGATGCAAAAGGCCAGGGGGAGCAGGATCAGCCCAGGGATTCCCCTCCAGCCATGCTGATGAAGGTCCAAATCCCAAATCCCAAATCCCAAATCCCAAATCCCAAATCCCAAATCATTCCTGCCCAA
Organism: Brachypodius melanocephalos; assembly: GCA_013398615.1. Classification (NCBI taxonomy): domain Eukaryota; kingdom Metazoa; phylum Chordata; class Aves; order Passeriformes; family Pycnonotidae; genus Brachypodius; species Brachypodius melanocephalos. The sequence continues at coordinate 2,579,609 of VZSR01002395.1, read as the reverse complement.
GTGGCAACCAGGAGAAGCCGACGTGGGCTGGCCACGGGGATGCAGCGAGCCACACATCCTCACTCCTGCTCTGCATCCCAGGCAATCCTGCTCCCCCGAGGTTTAAATCATCATCTTTAGATCATTAAATCATTTAAATCATCCCGCTGTAAAATTCATCAGCTTCCACGGCTTTGTGATTGATAAAAAACCCCTCTCTGCAAGGGCAGTGCGTGGCTGTTGGGTTGTTGTTAACACACAGCCCTGGGTTTTCTGTGGTTGCTTTTGCTTTAAAAACAAAACAACCACTTTTTTTTTATTATTATTTTTTAAAAATCATGCATGATTTTCACGCAGTTTTGAAAGAAAAGGGGGGGAAAAAAAAATAATCTCTTGGGTCTGTACCCGCTGCAAGTTTTGAAGTGCAGAATGTGTGTCTGTTGTTGAATAAGAGATGTGTGCTGACTGCCAAATTTCAGCTTGAAAGCAGCCAGAAGCTATCTGGGGGGAAAAAAAAAACCAAACCCCAAAACATATGTTTTGCAAATACCTTTTGTAATTGTAAAAATAACATAATAATTAAAAAAAAAAAAAATTAAAAAAAAAAAAAACAACCCAAACCAGCAAGAATTCACCAGTTATTAAACCTTGAAATAAAAATGTGGGATCTTACATGACTCGGAGCCCAGAAGTGACGTCTGAGCTTGGAAAAAAAACCCCACTGAAAAGAGGGATTTATAGTTTGTTTCTTATTCCTCATAGCCAAGAGCTTTTATAACCAATGTCTCTTTATCCCAAGCGCTCCAGAAAGAACAGAAAATGCCTCAAGCCTGGCAGTAAATGCAGGGAAGGGATGCAGATCCTGCTGTCCCTGAGTCCATATTCCCTCATTTCTAAAGGTTTGGTTAACTCTCATTTTGGCCAGCCCTGAAACAATATAATATCTTTTCTTTGTCACCATTGGCCCTGCAGATTTCAAGCTGATGCTCTTTGCTTTTCCTTTCCCCACATTGCCCTGGGAAGGGATGGGGATGTTCCACAGAACCTCTCCCTGCTTGCTGGGGATAAAGGAAAGGGGTTTGGGATCCAGCAGACACCTTTTCCCCAAGGCAGCACCCTGGGTGCACAGCTGGGGATGACTTTGGGGTTGGGTTTCCATCCCCAGTCTGCTAGCAAGGTACTTAGTGCATTTAAAAAATAAATAAAAGGGAATAAAAAGGCCTTCGTGATCCACAAAGCGAAGGAAATCACGGGGAAAAGCGCTTCAAACCCGACTTTTTTTTACAGCTCAAGAATTTCATGACTTGGTGGAAAGCACAAACAATACTGGGACAGAAATCCACAATATTTGGTGGCTGGTTTGTGTAGCTACTGCAGCTAATATCTCCAATAAATACTTCCGTGACTAATCCCTTGGAAAGAAAAAAACCACAAAGAAAGAGGCTGTCACACGAACCAGGATGATTTTGATGTTTGTCTTGTATTTCTAAACACAAATTCTGCCACTCGAGCTGTGTAACACCCTTCATCTAAAACCCTGTTATTCTCTGCCTGGGTAAATATGTGTTTGTTTGCTGTCCTCATCCCATCCCTCTCTCCTTCCCCAAAAGCCAACCAAGGTGTCCTTATCCTCCTCTCCAGACTTTAGCAAAACTCTGCAGGTTTTGGTGAGGATCTGGAAGCACCGAGTTGTAAATTCTAGAAAATAATTTCGATTTCACTCTGTGTGATTAAACTATGGAAATTTTCTTTTGCATAACAGCAAAAAAAATCCCCATAAATTAAAAAAAAATTAAAAAAAAAATAAAAGAAACCCAACAAAACCTGTTGGCGTCATCAGAACCTAAAAATAACAGGAAGATGAGTGCTGGTGCCAGAGTGATACCAAACAAAATCTATTATTGAATTAGCTCCTTTCCAACTGGTGTTCTTAGGAATATATTTCCCTTTGCCCCTCAGGGTTCATTTGGAGCCAAGGTATTCTGCCTGCCAGTGCCATTCCAGCACTCAAATTAACAAGAAGTGATGTCTCTTACAGTAAAAAACCAGTATCTATTAAAATATTGATGAAGGCCAATAAACCGAGGAGTTGGTGGTGTCTGGTTTTTTGCTGGCAGCCAGGGAACAAACTGTGAAAAGAGGGGAGAGCTGGACATCATCACCCTGCTGCCATGGCCAGGATGATCATCCTGTTCCCAGGAGAGAGCAGCCTGACTCCAGGGACGCACAGGGAGCCTGCAGCACCCCTCTCTCTTTCCTCCCTGCTTTTCTCAGCTCAGCAGAGCCTGTTTTCTCTCTGCAGTGCAGCTCTGCAGGCTGTGCTCTGCTGTCCATTCATTTAAAGAGTTGCAGTTTCTATTCCTTTTCCCCCCATTTTTCACTCTAATTAAGCTCCTCTCGGTTTTGCTGTGTTGGAGCTGCACGGGCTGTGTGCTGTGTTGGAGAAGGGGCTCGGGCCACCAGATCACCTTTTACAGCTTCATTCACCCCTCTCCTGTGTTCCAGCACCTCAGGGTTATTTTTAGGGCCTCCTGGAGTGATCAGTCACCATTCCCCTGTCACTCTGCTTTTCCATGTCTTAGACTTGCATCCTGATATTAAAGCTAAAGCCTTCTGATGTTTTGGAACTCTGAGCTGAGTTCCCAAGCCTTTTCATGTAAATAAGAGAATGTTTACATTCCTTTGCAATGAGAGAACATTTGAGTGATTGGAATGATCACCAATCCGAGCGATGGGATGATCTGCTTTTGGCCAATACTTGGCCATCTTTGTACAGTGTATATAAATGGAGTCAGGAAATTTGAATAAAGAGAATTCCTGCATGCTGACCCCGGACCTGTCCTGCCTCGTCCTTTCCAAACTCCACGAATGCTGCACAAATAATGCAGCATTCCCCAGAGTGTTTCTTGCTTGCTGGCACTGCTGGGCCAGCATTCCCCTTCTCCTGGGCAGCAGGGATGAGCTGGGTGCTGACGCTGCAGTGTGGCCCTCCTGACGCTCAGGCTGTGCCCCCATCAGCTCAACTCCATCTGCAGTCCCACCCTGAACCCACCTGAGCGTGTCTCCTCCATCTGTTGGGTTCCCTGGACGTTTCCTCAATGCTGCTGGCACTCTGCTGCAGCTCCTGGTTTTCTCACGGCCCTGGGGAGACCTGGAGCATCTCCTCCACCAGGAGCCAGCGCGGTCCTGCAGAGATGCCGGTGCTGAACAGACCCCTTGCAAAGGCTGGAGGAGGCCTGGCTTCCACCCGGGGTCACAAAAAGGCATCCACATCAAGCAGCATCCTCCCTGGAGTTTTCTACATCCATGGGATGACCCAAAGCTGATCCCTCCGGCAGCGCTCGCACCGCTTTCACCCCGAGCGGATTTTTTCCCCCAAAAACCAGCAAGAACATTGGATGTGACGCCTCCATCTCCACGATCCAGGCAAGCGCTAAATCACACCATCCAGGCTGGAAGGAGCCCTGTGTTTTCCCCCTGCACGCAGCTCCTGCTGTGCTTCCAAACACGTCTCCCCTCTTTCCTCTTTCTGTACGGTAACTTTGCACACACAAACGTCAAACAGCAGCTGGTTTGGCCAGCGTTTCAAAAAGGCAACTGGTTGATTGTAGCTGCCTCGATTCTGAAGCTAGGATTTCCACTCAGCATGGCAAAAAAAAAAAAAAAAAAAAAAAAGAAAGGGCTTCTTTTCCCTTCTCAAATAGCTGTGGATATTTTTACCTGTTTCTTTTGTAAATGTGTAATCGTGGAAACAGTCAGACCTTATCAGGCGGGAGCGTCTTTGAGGTTTCCCCTTTCAGAAAGGAAATGTCACAGTGCCTGCCAGAGCCAGGTTACTCAGGGTTTCTCCTGCTTCAATTAAGCAGGAGCAAACCTGTGATGTGTCAGAGCCTGCCCTAGGTAAGCAACACTCTGGGTGATTTTGGAGGTCACTTCAACGCAGGGATGGAAAATTTGTGCAGGAAGCTGTCCTGAGAAGGGTTTCTTCAAAAGTCTTTCTGTTCTGGCTGAGCCATCCCATGCCCAGAACCTTTTGCTGGTGTTTTGGCCCTTCTTGTCTCAGGGTAGAGATGGAATTAAAAAGGATTCAAGTCACGAGTCAGATCAAAGCTTCGAATCCTCCAAATGGTCCCGGGGAAGCCTGAAAATTGCCCTGAAGGGAATGATTTTTTGGGTAGTGATTTAATCTGCAGCAGTTGAAAGGTCACCTGTGAACAGTTTGGGGTTTTACTGTGGGCCAAGAACAAACCTCTGAGCTTGGAGTGCAGGGCTGCAGCTTTTCCAGGAAGGGGTTGAGGGAAAGAGGGAATCAAATCCATCAGGTGTCCCCTAGGATTGACCTAGGAGCTGTTCATGGAGTGTTATTTACTGTGGAAAACACTACAGGATACTAGCTTTTTTTTATTGTGTGTGTGTGTCTTTATTTGATGACACAAAAGCAAAAAAAATCATATTTTTAACCAGAATTCCTGGTTTAACTGCAGGCAGAGATGGAACTGCAGCACCAAATCAGCTGAGGACAGCTCTGCTGGTGTGCTCCCACTGCGTGTGGAAGAGGGGACAAGCCTTTGTGCTTCCCAAAGTCAGGATGAAGCCACGGATCCCACCCCAGAGCACCTTTAAAAGGTTTTGTCGATACCCCAAAGCACAGAGGAGAGGCTGGCAAGGTCCTGCACGTTTTGACTGGAAGCAGCACCGGGACAAAGTGCTGCAGAGAAGAGCTCAGCTCTGCCTGTGGCCCCCTCCCATGGATGGAGGCAGAGTGAAGGGTTTGCCTGTAAATCCCATTCAGCACACCCCAAGCCTTCTCCTGCCTAATCCTCTCTTCTCCCACGCCTGGCTCGGTGATTTCCCTGCAGCGAGGCGGTTGTCCCCGATAACGCGATGGCAGGGAATGGTTCATGTCAAACTTCAGCCAAATAAATGCTAAAGAAACGTCTCAGAAATCCCATCTTGCTCATTTTTGCCTCTCAAACACCCCATTTTGGTGGGGTGGGCTCCAGCTGCTCTGGGGGTGCACTGCCTGCCCTCCAAGTCCCATCCAGCCTGGCCTTGAACATTTCCAGGGTTGGAGCATCCGCAGCTTCTCCTGGAGGTGTGATAAGGGGACACACATTTGTGAAAATCCTGGAGAAGGTTTCAACAACAGCCAAGCAGTTTGAGCACGACAGAGGAGTGAGAGGAAACCTGGCCCTGATGGGTGTAAGGTAAATGCTGGAGCAGATTGAAAAGGTTCTGTGTGGAGCTGTCCAAATTCCTCCTTTGAAATGGATTTCGGTGTAGATGACCACACCCTGGTGTTAGAGGGGAGCTGTCCCATCTCTGCCCTTCACTTCAGCCCCATTTTCCATGATTTCTGTGGGACTGCTGCTGCAGATCGGGAGGAATAAAAGGGGAAGTCTGTCTTCCCTTATGTAACTGGAAGTAAATGCATAACGCAGATTAATTGAAATTACTGACTTCCCCAGATAAGCTGGATGTAACTGCATCAACAGTGATCTGGTTAATATATACAAAATGACTTTGGGACACCCAGTGCACATAGATCAGGGCACTGAGGATGGAGCAGTGAGACACCCAAACCAAATCCACCTGGTAGAACACTGTGTAGATTTACTGCTGTCTCAGTAAGGATAATTTGAGCAAAAGCAAAATCCACTAGAGCAGGAAACCCTAGAGCAGGAAAAAGGGGTTGAGGAACTGGATTAATGGCATCACTTCTGTGGTTCTTTGTTGAGTTTCTTGACCACTTCCCTGCTGTTCTGGACCTCAGCTGGAGGTGTAGGCTCAGTCTGATCTCTGAAGTTGTAGGAAAAAAATCAAGCAATTTAAGAATATAATTTGAAAACACAAGGAATCTATTCAGCTGAGAGCTTTGGCCTTGGGTTCAGCTGGAAGCCTATAACATTTAAGGGACACTCTAGAGGAAAAGAGGATTATTTAAGGAGCATCTGCAGAGATGGGCTTCAGCTGCCCTCTTCCCTATTTATGCTTATTGGAGAACAAATTGAAGTGCAGCATGATTAAATTACGCATATAAAGAGAAGCTTCCACAAACAAGAAAACATAAGCAATGTGGGAAGGAACAGAACTGCAAAGAGAACGAGAGGAGCAAAACCAAACTGGATGCCAAACTGCAAAAGACATTTCAACAGCACCTAATTAAAACTGTTCACATTTGCAACAGACAGAAGGTAAAGACATTCACTAGGAAACAGGAGAAAAGAGGGGGAAAAAAAGCCCACTAAGAGGAGTGATTTAGTCAATCACAGGAGATTCTGGAAAAACAGCGAGCTTTTGAGCAAAGGCCAGTTGCAGAACGTGCAGAGCATTTGGAGCTGGGGGGTTCTCTGCAATTGTCTGCCGGCAGAGGTGACTGCAGCTGGAATAATGAGGAATGTGCTGGCAGCAGCCCCTGCCCACAGCCCGTGGGGAGCTGCCACCGCCGCCTTCCGCGCTCGTCTCCAGGCAGGGATTGGAATAATATCACATAGCAACCAGCCCAGGACTGAGAAATCAACCCAGGTCCCACTCCAGCAACTTAATCACAAGATTATCTCCCAGCTTCTTTTGTTAATTAACGAGTCTTTGCCTTTTGGCTCCAGAAACCATAGATACAGCAGGAAGGGAGAGGCTGGAAATCCGGCGTGGCACTTTTGTTAGCACGACGAACTAATAACACTTCTCCTCCTGTGACACCTCTCAAAGCTTGACATGTTCACCACTGGGTTCCTCTCGTTCCTGACGTGTAGGGGAGCAGCACAAGCTCCAAAGTGGAATAATCAGGACAAATGAGTCCTCAGCCATCTTTCAAAGAGGCCGAATCGAATCTCCTCTGGTGACAAAAACAAGAACGAGCTACGCTGTGTTCTCCTCGTCTCTGTCTAAGCAACATTATTTTCATAATTGGTGAACATGGGATGAAGTAACATTTCAGCAGGGGAAAAGACTGTCGTGTACCATGTCTGAGAATGAATAGGGGAAAGTATTTTTCCTTCCTCCTTTGCTTTCAGACAGGGTTGGCCAGGAGAGAACTGAGCTTTCCAGCTAGAGAGAGGCTGATTTATACGTGCACAAGAAATCTCCCTGTTCAGAGATAAAACAGCTAAGTGCTTTGTTAATGATGAGGTGGCAGGCAGAGCTGGAGGAAGAAGCTCTTCCTTAGGAGGCCTTTGGTAACCCCCCAGTCTGGATCTGCCTGAATCCAGCCATCCTCTCCTCACCCACACGGAGACACCACAAATCACTCCGTGAAGAGCTGCCATCAGCCCAAAGGTGCTCGTTAAACAATCCCATTCCCAGGATGCTTGTGTGCATGGATAGGTCCCAAACAATCAGCTCTGTGGCTGGCAGCCAGCAGGAATATCTGAGCCCTCCTAATCCCAGAGAAGGAGGGAGCCCACGGGGCTGGCAGTCCTGCTGGGGCCAGCCTGGGTTACCCTCTCACCTTTGGTGTGGCTGTGAGAGCCAGCACAAGGCAGCAGCGTTGTCCCCAGCCCTGACACAGAGAAATGAGCATCTTCACAAAGAGGACAAATGGCACAGACATGTGGCCATCCTCGTCTCTTCAATAACATCATTTTCTTGCAGGGGCAACAGGAGGGGGAAGAGCAGAATCCCTCCTGGACCGCCTCCCTCTCTGGGAAGTGACTGATGAGCCTGGCAGCCTCTGAACAAATATTTCTGAGGCAGAGAATTCACTTGTCAGCGTGGAGGAGCCCCGAGAGGAAATCTCCAAAGCAGATCTGTCGGAGATAATGACACTGCACAAGGAAGCCCTCCTTGGGAGGGATGTCTCCCGAAGACGTGGAGTGTTTGAAAACACGATGCTCCTGTGTGTGTTCCTGTTGATGAGTTAAAATCCAGGCAGCCTTGGCTGAGTTTTTAATCTGGGAGCTCGAGCAGGTGAAGCACAAGGAGGCAGTGAGTCAGTTTGGAGCCTTCCCTTGGTCAGGCAGACCTTGTTTTCTTTCTGAAGCAGAAATCCTTCTCTTCAGGCCCCAGATAACACAGTGTGCTCTGCCTGGTCCAGATTACAAACCAGGGAATTTCTGTGCATCTGCATGTCTGTGTAATTGCCTAACACCGTGAAAACTCATCTCAGCTGAAGCCTCTAAGCTCCACTGTTAGATAAAAAGCAATTAACAGCAACCATAACCAGAAACACTTCCAGCGTGAGGACAGGCAGCAAACAGCAAATAGATACATCAACAAATCTGGTTTTTGCCTTGTACTTTGCTGCTTGCAGCCAATGGGTCATTAATTTTTATATGACTATCATGGATTTATCAGCAATTTGGGAATCTTGAAGTTATTACCTATGACAGTGGCTCTGATTGTGTTGGCTGCTCTGTGTTGCCCCTTGCTCCTTCAGTTTAAAAGTCACCCCAAAGGATGCAGCAGCCAGAATCCCACCCCAAGGCAATCCTGGGCACCCAAAGGCCCTGGCTGAATTATTCCTTGCACTTGTTGAATATCTCAAATTTGTTTCCTCAGTACAGGGCTGGATCTGTAGAGCTTTTTACCCTCTGAAGGCTCATCAGCATTCATCTGCGTTCTTCCAGCTCCCCTAAGCAGCTGTATTTTATCCTGTCAAATACAAAACTGGCTCAGGTCAGGAATTTTGTGCTGAGCTAGTCAATCTTTAGGGTTTTCACTAATTAAATCTAGGACAGATAACCAATAGATTCTTCAGCTGAACAGGGATAACTATTTTAACCACTCCTGTCCAGGTGTTGTTGGGATCATTTTACATGTTCTGATTCATTAGTTTGAGTTTCATTTCTGTAGGGGGGGGGAAAAAAAGTAGGAAAACCTTTATTTTACTTGGCAAATCAATTGTCCTGTATAAAGTAAGTTTGACTTTCTGGGTGGTCAGGGAGGCACTTGCAGATTAGCTGTGTGCAAAGCGACGTGGGGAACCTCATCTGGGTTCATGCAAGTGGTGTTTATTAACCTGAATAAATGAATAAATGCTGCTCTTCACAAAAAAAAGAAAGCAGCTACAGAGGTGTCAAGGATGAGGTTGCCTGTTACCACACTCTGCTTTGGCTGTCAGGTGTTTTCAAGCTCTCTCTCCTGACTGCTTTGGTGTGAGCCTGTGCCTCCAGATAATCCATCAGTAATTACCTGTTTGGTTTTATTGCGCTCTTGCTGCTTTGTGCAGCCGTTCAGGAGCTCATTTGCTCCCACCCTGCAGACGGATTTAAATGTTAAGCTTGTTTTCTTCCCAGATGGAGAAGAGACGCCTCTGTTTCAGGTGAGTGTTCCGAGAGCTCTCCCCAGTGTGAGGAGATGATCCTGTGCCTGTTACACTTCAGGAAGGCTGCAAAAATCAAATCAAACCAGACCTTTTTGAGCCTCTGGGGTTAGAGGGGCTTTGCTGAGCTCTTTGTGTGTTTGAATCAATTTGGGTGTCCTCCTTGGCCACTCAGTGGCTGCAGGAGCACGAAGGGATAAGTTCAGCCTGGAAAACTCCATCCCTGGAAGTGTTCAAGGCCAGCCTGGATGGGGCTTGAGCAACTTGGCTTAAGGGAAGGTGTCCCTGCAGTGAGGATGGACCAGATCATTTTTAAGGTCCCTTCCAACCCAAACTGTCCTTTATGCCTTGATTCTTCCTGAAGAGAGCAACAAAGCAAAAACAAGCCAAAAGAAAAAGCATCCATACAAATGGGCAAAGACCAGCACCTTGGTCATCCCAGCAAGGACCAAAATATCCAAGAAAAAGGTATTCTACCCCTTTGTGGACATAATTCCCATCACAGTCCTGCAAGCTTTCCCCTCTCTTACTTCTCCTGAACAGGATAAATCTCTGCTGTGCAAGTTTCTCGAGCTGAATGCAAGCAGCCTGCCTGCCTTATCTCCATTTGCCCCCTTCTGTGCAAACATTTCAGTCGCTTCCTGCAAATTTAATGGGTTTTTTTTTTCAACTGCTGACGTGCTCCTCATCTCCACTCTGCAATTATGAACCGATGTTTGAAGTGTTTTGTTTTAAAATGTGTAACACCCAAATTTACCAAAAAAAACCCCCAAAATCCCAACAAACACAAACCAAAAAACACAGATCCCTCCCCAAATTCTCTCTAATGCTAATTGTAGCAATCTCAGCTCTCCAGCAGAAGCATCAGTCAGCAGAGGATTTGGTTCTTATCAGAGGCTGAAGCTCTGGAAAAATGCACTGAGGATGGTGCATGAGACTGGGGATGTGGCAGGTACATTCCCAAATGAATGCTGAGAGTTTGGAAATGCAAACTTCAGGATTTTCCAGTCCTCTTCCTCCCCCAACACCCAGAACGCTGCATTGTTGGTTGGTCTTCATTTTGAAATCATTTGCTGTCAAGATACATGTGTTGTTTTCATAGGGTTGGCAGCAGGAGTTATTATTATTTTTTTTTTTCCCAGCTAAATTTAGAGAAGGGTAACAAATATTCAGGGTTTGCTCTGAAATCATTCCGGGAGGAGCTCCTGGGTTATTCATCACGGTTGCTCCAGCTATGGAAGCGCAGCTCTTCTGTCAGAGTTTCAGCTTGGTGATGTCTTTGGCTCTCAGGATGCAGCCCCACACTCTGGCCCCAGCACAAGAGAGAGTCAGAATCAGTTTGAAAACTCATCCCAGCCACGATTTTTATTAGGAAATATTATTTACACACCGCATTCTCCTCCTGCTCAAGAAAGCTGGAGGATTTTTCCCCCCTTCTAACGCGTTTTAGAGGCAAGCTGACATTTTCTAATGGCTCTCAGGTATGTATAATTTATCCTGCTCAGTGTCTGCACTTTCCAAAATAACACTGGAGAATTATCCGGGCTCCTGCTTTTTTTGGCCAACCATTACTCTCCCCCCCACTTTTTTTTTTTTTTTTGACCTATAAATGTCCATATGCTGCAGGATAATTGCAGTAGGTGTAGGTTCCTTTGGAGATGCTCTTGTGTGGGAGACAATATGACAGCTCATCTGCATAGCACAGGCATCATCCCCCTGCCTCGATTTAGCAGAGAGTCCTGGATCCCGAGGCTTCTCCCATCTCTCCTGAATATTTAGGGATTGTTCACACACACCCCGTGAACCCGTGCAGGCACTGCTCCATTTTCTGTGGGCAGCTCGGAGAAGGTGCAGAGTGCCACAAGCGTGGCACAGCCTGGCGTGGGGACTGCTCTTGGATTTCCAGGGATCCTGAGCATTAAAAGCTTGGGTTAACCCACACAGCCGGAATATTCTGCGTGGAAAACTGTGCAAAGGTGGAAGTGATGTCCCAGGAGAGGGTCCAGCCTCTCAAATGCCGTGGTTTTCCATTGGGGGCTACACACAAGCTCGTCCCCAGACTTGCTGAAGCTGCGTGATGCTTTTTGGAGGGATGAAAAAAAATCCTGAGAAGATGGGATGTGCAGGTTATCAGCAAGGGATTGGGATGAGGGGCAGGGAATGGAGCTCTCACCCCAAATCTGCGCATTCCTCACCCCAAACCTGGGCATTCCTCACCCCAAACCTGGGCATTCCTCACCCCAAACCTGGGCATTCCTCATCCCAAACCTGGGCATTGCTCACCCCAAACCTGGGCATTCCTCATCCCAAACCTGGGCATTCCTCATCCCAAACCTGGGCATTCCTCACCCCAAACCTGGGCATTCCTCACCCTGCTGGAGCTGGATGTCCGTGATTTTCCCCTGGACTCTGAGGACTCTGGGAGCATTCGAGTGTCCAAAGACCCCCGGGAGTGTTTTGGAGAGGGATGGAGCTGGGTTTGAACACACAGTGGTGGTGGGGCACTTTAATTCCTTTTGGGGTTTTTTATGCCCTGATAAGGTGTGTTCCATGCCTAAGGGGCTGCATCACTCCACGGGAGTGTGACAGGGGACAGCGATGGTGACACCACGTCACTTAGTCGGGGGGTGGGTGATGGGGGGGTCCCTGGCCGTGTCTGTCACTCTGGGGGTGTGACAGGGGCGGTCCGTGCTGATGTCACCCACACCGGGGCTGTGATGTGGGCAGGGCTGTTCACTCTGGGGGTGTGACAGGGGCGGTCCCGGGTGTGTCTGTCACTCTGGGGGTGTGA
>VZSR01002395.1:2545552-2558301 GCA_013398615.1 Brachypodius melanocephalos | reverse complement strand
CTACTCCAACAGAACATCTGTCACTCCAGGAGGATTTATTTTAGACTGCTCCCAACACCCTGACCAACAGGGTGTCTGGTTGTATTTCTGACTCTGTCAGGGTCTCTAGGATTTTTGTTTGCTTGGGGTATTATTATTTTTTTTTGTACTGCTACATTTGTATTTTTTAAATATTCCTAGTAAAGTACTGTTATTCCCATTCCCATATCTTTGCCTGAAAGCCCTTAATTACAAAATTATAATAATCTGGAGGGAGGGGGGTTTCCATTCTCCATTCCAAGGGAAACTCCAGCTTTCTCTGGCAGACATCTGTCTTCCTAAACCAAGACAGGAGGTCACTCTGTGGGCACTGTGCTGCTCAGCACCATCTGAGGTGACCTGCAGAGAGGGCAGACAGCAAGGTGACAAAGCTGTTCCAGAGGCTATGATGCATTAAGTTTCTACACTCATTTTCTAATCCCCTTTTGAAGTTATCAGCTACAATCTCCTCTGTTCATCATCCTGCTTTTCCTTTGGGCATGGGATGCTCCTGCTGTAGGGTGGTTTGATATCCAATTAAACTGCACCATTTATGCACACCTTTATGTTGTGTGACAGTTCTGCTTAGGCAGTTATGGTAATTGGGAACATCCAGTTATTCTGCTTTTTGGTGCTAGCAGTCAGTGGAATTTTTACCTCTGGCATAATGGTGGAAGTATTTTGAGCAAAGGTCTGTTATATGGGAAGAGTAAATGGTTGGTGAAATGAAAAGTACCAGGCTTAACTAAAAGGTTATTAAAAAGACACTTGCCTGGAAGGTTGACTTGCATATAAAGTGCCTGGATGTGTGAAAGGAGTAATTAAAATGTGTGATGGTTTCTGGGGAAAGTGTGTAGAACTCTCCTCAAAGAAACTTCCACTAACTCCTGTGCAAGGTACAGGAAACCCCGTGAAGCTTAATTTAACCCAGAGATCAGCACTTCTGCACTTTTATTTTTCACATAAAGGTTTGGAAGTCTCTCCCAGGCCCTGACCCTCTCACAGTGTCAGTCAGGGTGTGTGATAACCTAAAGCAGACATAGCCATGTAGCTGACATGAGGCAAATAAACCTGCTCTGCAGCACTGGCAAGGGTTTGAAGGGTCTGCTTTCAGCAGAAGTAATTTCTCTTCATCCAGAGTGGCCAGAATATCTGTTAGCTCGTTTGGATCTGTGGAGGCTCCAGCTCAGGTGTCTTCTGGCCACGCTGTGGACAGCCCTGGCCACGTTTCAGACACTCCTGTCTTCCTTGGAGCTGCATCCCTCCTTGGCTGGTGGCAGTGACAGGCGTGGCTCTGCTTCTGCCCCCGCTATTGCCCACCTGGAGCTTCCAGCAGGCTTGGTGAGGGGCTGTGAGGGCCGCACTCTGCCATCGGGCCTGGAGTGGAGGCCTTTGCCCGGCTGTGAGGGGCTCTGCTGCCGAGAGCTGGGCCTTGGCCTGTGGCTGTGCACGGGTGAAGGCGGCCGTGCTACAGCCAGGCCTGGCCCGGCTTCACAGGGGCCTCTCTTCTGCCGTTCCCCAGCTCTGCTCTTGCTCTTGTTCAGGCGGAGACATCTCTCTGGGGCTTCCCCCTTCCCAGTCATGCTCCAGGATGGAGCAGGCCTTCCTCTAAATGGAAGGCACGGGCAGGACTGCCTCCAGCGCTGCCCCTGCCCCCTGACAGCTTCCAGCGGGCCGGGCGAGGGGCTGGTGGGGCAGCGGCGGCTGTGAGGGGCAGCTGCCCGGCTCTGTGCCCCTGCTCTGGGGGCTGCCGCTGCTGTCACCGCCTCGGTGCCCTGCTGCCGGTGCCGCCGTGTCCCCGGCTGCCGGCCGTGGTGCCGGATCACCGCCGCCACCCTGCCCAGCACGGCCCGGGAGCCGCGCCGCAGCGAGCGCAGCAGAGCCCGGCCGCGGGCCCTGGGGCCGTGCGGGGCCGCTGCCCGGCTCTGTGCTGCTGCCGCCTGCCAGCCAGGGCCGGCACAGGAGTCACGGTGCTCCTCAGCCTCCTCAGGGGCTGCCCGGGACTCACAGCTGGAAATCTGCACCGAGGAGGAGAAGGATGAGGATCAGGTGGCCCTCTAGGGTGGGGACGGGCCCCTTGGCACAGCAGCTCCCTCCCAGTTGCCAAGGCTGGCCTCAGCCCAGAGGCAGCTCCCTGCTGCCCCATCCCGCACCTTCTGCCTCCTCAGGAACATCAGCCTCGTCTTCTTGGCGGTGCTCATCTCCTTGTCCGTGGACATCTCTGAATGGCTCCGACACTGCGGTCTTCCCGGGAAGATGCTGTCTCCTGATGGAGCTGCTCTCCTGGGAGTGGGCACCCCCGGGCTCTTTGTGCCCTTTTTTATACCCTCCGGCTCAGAGCGTGTCCACAAGGGTCACAATGGGGTCTGGGCACACGCAACACCCGTGTCACAATGGGGAACCGTCTGGCTGGGGTGCCAAGTGTCCCCAAGGGCTCTAGGCACAGTTAAGTCCATCATTTCCCTCTTTATAAGGCAGAGTAACACAGAGGAGAACTCACAGCGTTCAGGAGGCAAATTAAAATAATCTGGAAATGAGCTGTTGGAATACAGTTTCGAAAAGGAGACCAAATACCCATCATGTGTTGCAGTACTTCAGCGTCTCTTTGGCTTTAGGTGAATTCAAAAGGTTTCTACCAAAAAGTGATAAGTAGTAAAATACTGCCAACCCTTTCAAATTTGCCTTTTCCTTCTTGTATCTTTTGTCTAAGAAGACCAGAATTGCTTCATCTCCTAAAAGGCACGAACTGCTGACATGCTCTGAATTGCTGTGAAGTGTTGGCTGAAGCTGGGTTTAGCTGTGATTCTGTCCAGGATGCCCTTAGTCTCAGCTCTGTAGCGATATGACCTGGTACTGTAAGCTTGACTTAACAGAGGCCCTGGCTAAAGGAGTCAGACTTTGAGTGCTTCTGAAGATTTCACGTCCCTGCCTGCTGCTTTTCTGGGCCCAGGTGCAGTTCCAGCCATCCTGTTTTGGGCTTGGCTGATCCTCAAGCACTGTATTTTAGTAGGTCTCACTTCAGTGGATCCAGCTGCTGTTCAGATATAAAGTGGGAATTGCTGTGAGGATGGCATCCTTTGACATTAGAGCTTTCCCTGTGGCTCTTCCAGGGCTTTGTCCCTCTTGGAGACCATCAGCCTTGGTCTGTGTCCATGACTTTTAAACCCATGTGGACAGCTCATGTCTCAGGTGGGCAATCTCAGTCATAAAATGCACAGCCTCTTTCAAAAGACCAGCTTAAAAACACGTGGCAAGTGTAGCTGGGAGCCCAATTCCTCCTCTGAAGGCTGAACTCCTGAACTGTGGATAATTACTACTCTTCTCCTCCCTTTGGTGGCATCTCCTATCTCAAGCTGTAGAAACAATAAGTAGGTGCTTTCAAGTTTAAAATAAGCGAACATCTCTCGGTATGGCTGTGAGCTAAAAAACACCATCTTTGTGCTTCCAGATGAAGAGCCCAAGGCTGAGGAGCTGGAGGTGTGTGTGTGTGTTCCCATGTGGTGGGTGAGTCACCAGCAGAGCCAAGGGCAGGGTGGTGCAACAGCAGCTCAGAGCTTGAGGGTGGTGAAACACCGGAGGGGAGGTGAAACGCTGGCACAGGCTGCTCAGAAATGGGGTGGATGCAAACATCCAGGGTCAGGTTGAGGGCTCTGAGCAATCTGACCCAGCTGAAGATGTCCCTGCTGGTTGTAGGGTGGTTGGACCAGAGGGCATTGGAAAAGTCCTTTCCATCCCACACCATTCTGTCATTCCATGGCTGTGGAAGCTGGGCTGCTGGCAGGGGACAGGGCCCTAGTTTGGGACACGGCCCCACTGTCCCTGTGCTGCTGGGCGGTGGCACGTTCCCCAAACAGGCATTCCAGCCATGTTCCCTGCAGTAGGACGGACCTGGAGCTGTGGGCTGGGATGAAGCACTGCTGCTTTGTGCTCCTTGTGCCAGGCTGGAGCTGGGAACTCGGTGTGGAGGTGGTGTCGTGGGTGCTGTCCCTGAGCTGGTGACACTGGAGGGTCCCCGCAGGGACAGTCCCCGGCCGACCCGTGCTCTCTCCCAGCAGCGGTGGCTGGAGGAGGGCCATGCCTGGGTGACAGAGGCAAGCTGGCATGTTCCGCCGAGCAGCAGACGGCAGATGGCAATGTCGCCCTGCTGGAACCGCAGGGATGCAGAGAGATGCTTGCTGTGCTGACAGAGCACTGACAGCTTGGGGACAGCAGACAACGCCTGGTGATGGATCCAGCTCCTTTAGCAGAAGCCGTAGGGTCTCCAGGAGCGTTGAGTGTCTGGTGGAGGTGCTCCTTGGCTGCGGGCTACTGTAAGTCCCTGCTCCTTACGGCTACCCAGGCGGGACAGGTGAGCAAGAGAACAGGCAGGAACACTCCTGTCTGCCTGCTCCCTCCCCAGCCTGGCAGAGGCTGCTGTGGGTTGCTCACAGCTGGAGCAGCTCAGATGTAAAAGAGCCCAGGCCTTGGGATGGAGTGATTTTGACAACAGGGGAGACTGAGGCAGGGAGCAGTGCCTGTGAGTGGTACTGGAGCTGCTCAGCTCTGTTTTAGCAATGGGCTGAAGCTGCTCCCAGCCTTGGCATGGCTGGGATGTGCCCTTGGGCTGGATGTTGTTCTTATTCCCTCTGACTCACCCTGGTGCCAGCAGGTGTTTTCCAGATGCAGCTGCTGGGAGGTTTGGATGGCCACATCTCCTCCCTGTGCCCCACACAGCCCCAGTGGGATGGGAAGCTGGGTGTTCCCTGTCACTGCCTGACTTGGTGGTATCCCAGAGTCACCTCAAGGACTTTGTGCCATCCACTCTTTATCTGTTGGGAGCAGAGGCAGCTTTGGAAATGTTTTCTTCTTTTCTCCGAGCAGCTCCATCCCATCTTTTATCAGGGCAGGAATGCTGAGCTCAGGGAAACAGGAGCTGTGTGCCTGTTCCTGAGCTATGGCCGTGGGTTTTGTTGACTTCTCTGAGCTGACAACATGCTGCATCAGTGGCACAAAACACAGGGCTGGCATCAGCCCTGGGTGCAGGTGGCAGCTCCAGGTGCTGCCACTGCAAGTACCACCAGCAGCTAAGGCACCTCATCACAGGCCTGGGAAGGAGAGGCCAGAAGGTGCTAAGAAATAATTCTGAGTGGCCTAAAGGGGCACTGTGGGTCCCCTTGGCCTCCCCATTGCCTAGATCCAGCACATTTCATCATGGTTTGGAACCAGGCTGCTCCTCAGGATGCGAGGCACTGGGTTACACATCCTCTGCTCCCCAAACTGCAACGCTTCCAATTGGCACAAGGCCATGAAATGTCTAAAAAACAAATTAATTTCTTCCATCTGAGCACTCCTGAGTCAGCATTCCTTCAGTCAGCACTTTAGAGCAGGTGTGAGATAACAGGAAAATGCAATGCAGAGAGCAGAGCCCAGTGTCCTGGCCAGGTACCTCCCCGTCAGGTACAGCCCCGGAGATGCTGGCAGTGCATTCTCAGCACGTATGGGCCAGGTGTGGCTTTGGCAAAAGGCTTTGTGGGTCATGGCAGTGGTGTCCTCGTGGTGTCTCCTCACCCACTCCCAGCCATATCCTTGGCTTTGCTAAAGGGTTTGAATACCTTGGAAGGTGCTGTGTTTGTGGTGCTCCTTAAGAAAATTAAAGCTTTTTGGCAGGAGGCATCTGGTCTGTGTGTTCTGAGCATAATTTCTTCCTCTCAGAAGAATTTGTGTGACTCTGGTTTTTTTTTACCTAACACATGGCATTGTTGTCATTCATTAGGTGGTGGCCAGGCTTTGCCACAATGGCAGCTGGATTTTGGGAGAAGGAATGTCCTGGGCTGACACATCCATGAAAAGTGGTGAACAGTGCTCAAGAGAGAGAGGTCAGACTGAACCAGAGGTCCTGAGAGAGGCACTGAGGTTTTGGGGCTGGCCTCTGTGTTGATGCTGTGTGTAGTTTTATGTGCTCCTCCCCTCTGGAATTATGATTTGGTTTCCAGGAGAAGCTTGACTTGACACATCAGCCCTTGGATGTGTCACTTGTGTCAGCTGGAGGAGCTCCCAGGAGACCAGGGCACAGTGTGGAGGCTCAGAGGGCTCCTCTGTCCTGAAGAATGGAGAGTGTGGAATGGAACAATCGGGGACTGATGGCAGAGAGGGGGTGTGGGCACCTGGAGGAGGGGATTGGCAGTGCTGGAAAAGCCATGGCTACAAACAAGGAGGAAGGAGACCCTGCCTCGGAATAAAGTACAAACTGAGCCAGACCCTTTTTCACTTGATCACCTAGATGTCCTGGAAAAATCAGTGGAGAGGGGAAAGCAATACAAACAAAATGCACTGCACCTTGGCAGAGATGTTCAGACATAAGCAAAGTGCAGTCCTTGCAGTCAGGGGAAGGAGCCCCAGCCCAGGAGATGCCTATCGGGCTGGACATTGCTTGTGCCACGTACACCACACCTGCTGGGGGGTCAGATTGCTGCCAGTGTTATAAACCCCTATCTCTCTCCAGATACAAATAAGCCTTATCTCCTAAAGTGAATCCTGTTAACCAGGAGTGGACTTTACTGCCCGTGTTGTGCCCTTTAAACCTCACCTGGAGTTTTTTTGCCTCTAGTGAGTTGGGGAGGGTTCGAGGAAAAGAAAAACAAACTGGTTTCTTCCAGGGTGAGCTCCCCTGTGCTGTGGGTGTCCCACCAGCCCCATGGGTGCTGCTGCAGGAGCAGCTCCAGGTCTGCTTTGGTGCAGTGGTGGGGATCCAGGGGCTCTGCCAACTCCAGCCAAACCACTTGGGATGTTCTTTGCCCAAGTTTGGAGCAGGAAGCTGCCCTTGCTCTGCAGTTCCCTTGGCTTGCTCAGGAGAGTTTTTCAGAGGCACTTGTACACCAAACTCTCCTTGCAGTGCTAAATCCACTGATAATGGACTTGCAGGTAACAATGCTGGGCTGCAGCTGCCCCTGCCTCCAGTCCTGCAAGCACAAGCATTGCAAGGGACCCTTCTGGCCCTTTGTTTACATAATGTCTGTCTTGGTGTCCCCAGGAAAGCTTCTGTAGCAGGAGCAGTAATTTATGAGGTCCTGGTCTGGGCAGTGACTGTTTCACACATGATTCATGCAGTCCCCAGTAAGGATCCTTTGCTCTCTGGGATGGTTTGGGTCACCAGCCTGTCCTCCCTGTGAGGCTGCTTCTTTTCCACTGTTTCAAGGTAAAGCAGCCCATTTCCCTTGAGAAAGGGAACCTCTGCTCAAGGAGAAAGGGAAACGTTGTCTCCCAGATTGGGTGCTCTTTCCTTAATGCTGTGCCCATCTCTCCAGGCTGTCCCTCTCCCCACTGCTTGGGAAGGGGAGCAGTGCTGAGTGCTGCAGGGCATGGTTCACATCAGAGAATCACAGAATGGTTTGGGTCGGAAGGGCCTGAAAGGTCACCTCATTCCTGTCCCCTTACCATGGGCAGAGATGTCATTCACTGTCCCAGATTTCTCCAAGCCCTGTCCCACCTGGCCTTGAACACTTCCCAGGACAGGGCAGCCACAGCCTCTCTGGGCAACCTCTCCGAGACATCCTGGCTTCTTTAGGTGTAGCTATTACCTGCAGGTGTGAAGATGGAATTGGGACAACCTGGACCTCTTTTACCAGCCTGGTTCCTCAAACGCCTCCACGAGCTGTGACAAACACCCATTCAGCAGCAGAGGAATGTGCTGCTCCTGCCTCGCCAGTGCAGAGCTCGTGGGTAAACTGGAGGCTTGGCTGCCCCTTCAGAGCTTTGCAAAGCTGCCTGGATGCTGCTCGTCCTGCATCTCCCTCGGCAGCCAGATCAGCAGAGGGCACTGCATGTCCATGCTTAATCCACCTGGGAAGGGAGGGAAGGACTTTTTCCATCGCTCCAGCAGTATTTGCTCACTGACCACCAAACCTTTCCCCCAGCTCCCTGCCAAAGATCTCCGGGCTGCAGGACCTCCTCCCTGATGGAAAGATCGGCCTTGATGAAGGAAATCAGGAGGCATTGGGTGAAACGACAGGAAAATTTAGATCAAAAGGCAGGAAATCCGCCCTAGGGCAGCACAGAAGAGCCGTGCTGTGGAAAGCCCTGCTCTGGCAGGAGGTGATCCAAGACAAACAGGGAGCTGCCTTCTGGGATGGACTGGCTGGCGGGCAGGATGGGCGAGAGCCGGGGATCTGGGCAAAGCCACGAGAGCAGTTTGGCTTTGTGCTCTGCTGTGGTCACTGCAGGCGGCCAGGGAGGAGCTCCCACCCTGCCCCGTGTGCAGGATGGTACCCCCAGCCCATGCAGGAGCAGAAGGAGCTTTTCTCACCATGGCCTGAGGGGATATTTATATTTCTAACTTCATATATGGGTATTTAACAGGGTGTTTACCAGCCTGAAGCAGCGTCAGCATGGTCCCAGCTGGGTTTGGTGCAGACAGTGCCCTCCTTGGTGAGGTGTGGGCTGTTTGGAGGCTTTGGGCTCTTCCAACGAGAATATTTGTGTGCAAAAACGGATAAATGTCCCCAGGTGGATGTTCCCATGGTGCCTGTGGAAGTAGCTCTTTGCTGGAGTGAACAGGGAGCCAGGTGCTGCCTCTTGCATTGCTGCAGCACTGCAGGTTTTGATGCAGTAGTGACTTCTCCTTGCTGGAGGTCTCAGGCTGCAGGGTTAGCAGGGAAGATCTAAGCCTCATGGATTTTCTTGGATAGAATGTCCTGCTGCCTTTCCTGGGGCAGGAAGGGAGAATGGTTGAATTCTGGAGTGTTTCCCCTTAGGTTTTTTCCCCTGGTTGAAATCAGGGCATGTCTGAGAGCTCTTGGATGGCGAGTTGGCAGCACTTGGGTGACCACCCCATAACCCCCACCTATCTGGCTGGCTCCTGCAGGGCTGAACCCCCACAGGAGACCAGGCATGTGCACCTCCACGAGGTAGCTGTGGGCTGAGCCAGCCCAAGGCTTCTCTCAAACGTCAGCTGACGTATTTCCAGCCAGCAGGAAGTGATCCCTGCCTGGGAACCTGCCTTGGAGTGCATTTGTTGACTGAAACCTTTATCAAGAGAGTGAAGGTGGTTTCCAGACTTGTTGATGTCCTCGAGATAGCTTTCGTGGAGCCTTTCCAAGACACTGCAGTCTCAGCTATTGCCCTTTGACAGCAGCAAAGATAAAGATACACAAACCTCCTGTTCAAGGAATCTTCCTCCTCCTCCTGCAGTTCTTGAGATGAGGCTGCTCCAGGGCTCTGTCCCTGGGGAATCACACACACAGCCCTAATCACCCATGAAAGTGCTTTCTGCCTTGTTTCTCCTCTCCCTCTTGGAGCAGGGGCTTGTGTGGAGGTGTCTGAGCTCTGCACAAGGGTGAGAAATCCCTGAGGTGGAGGTGACTGATCCTCTCTGACTCTGCAAGCAGAGGGGTGGCTCTCATCCTCTTCAGGCTGCCTAAACAAGTTGGTGTTGCTCAGGAGAGATGAGAAAACTGAGCTAAAACCAATTCCCTGAAACAATTAATGCCTGAAACAAAAGTGTGCCCATGTGGGACTGTAAAGGAGCTGGGAAATGCTGCCAGCCTATCCATGGTTGTCCTCGTGAACCTCTTGGAGGACACAGGAAAAAGTGTTAGACCCCAAAGGGAAAGAGGTCTGTAAGGGGGACCGGCTGGGGAGGTCGAGGCCACCCAGAGCTGCCATGAGAAGAGGCTGTGGCAGTGCCAGTCAGTAAACATGGAAGGAGAAGTGAGCTCCAATGAGCTCTGGACCACGTTCATCCTGCAGATGGAATCACAGAATCATTTAAGTTGGAAAAGACCTTTAATGTCATCAGCCATGTCCCCAGGTGCCTTGTCTACACTCCTTTAAACACCCCCAGTGATGGTGACTCCAGCAGTTCCCTGAGCAGCTTGTTTTAATGTCTGACAACCCTTTTCAGGAAGAAATTTTTCCTAATATCCAGTCTAAATGTGGTGTGACCTGAGGCCATTTCCTCTTGTTCTACTGCTGTTACCTGGAAAAAGAGACCAATCTCCACCTGGCTACACTGTCCAGTCAGGGAGTTGTAGAGAATGATAAGGTCCCCCCTGAGCCTTCTTTTCTCCAGGCTGAGCCCTCCCAGCTCCCTCAGCCCCTCCTGGTGCTCCAGACCCTTCCCCAGCTCTGTTCCCTTCTCTGGACACTCTCCAGCCCCTCAATGTCCTTTTTGCAGTGAGGGGCCCAGAACTGGACACAGGATTTGAGGTGTAGCCTCACCAGTGCCCAGCACAGGGGGACAATCACAGCCCTGGTCCTGCTGGTCACACTATGGCTGGGACAGTCCAGCTGCCCTTGGTGTTCTTGCCCACCTGGCTTCATGTTCAGCTGCTGTTGACCAGCACCCTGATTGCTGGTCCCCTTAAGGTGACTGCCTTGGGGACCCTCCCTCTCAAAACTCAGGAATCTTCTCCAGATTTCCAGCACAGATGTATCCATGGTCGGCTTTTTCCTCATTTGTTCCTGAGCCAGAGGACAGTGCTGGCACAAACAGCTCCTCTCCCTGCCTGTGCTCTTCAATGTTGATTTGAAATAGTCTCTCTTTGGCCTTGGGTTTCAGAGGGATGCTTTTCAAAACCAGAAATAAATGGGCTTGAAATATTTCCCATAATTTTGCAGCTCTCGACCCTCTGATAGCCAGATTAGGAGAAAGATAACAAGGAAATCAGCATTCAGGCTGGAACCACTATTGTTAAATAGACACCACCGTAAAGCCAGTACTTCTTGTTTACAATTGAACTCATGAATTTTTAGATATTAATGTATGAGAGATTGAGTAAACAACCATTGTGCCTCTAAGGAATGAGTCCCAGGCTGTCCTGAGCTGGAATACTTTGTACTTTCCTGATTGCCTTCCAAGAATTTCAAATTACTTGGTAAGAGAAAAACAAGCCGGCTTCACGAGATGTTTGTGAGGTTTTCTGGATGGACTTAGTTCTTCTGCTCTGTGATGGGGCTGCTTTGGGGCAGAGCTGTGGGGCTGGGAACTGTGGGACACTGAACACCTGGGTGTTCATGGAGAGGTGGGAATGTCATGTGGAGGGTAAACCACCAGGGTCAGGAGGGTCAGCCTGGGGGTGTTAAAACCCCTCTGTGGTGCACAGGTCTGCAACTGGTGTGTAGGGCTGGCAGTCAGCATTCCCAGTTTGTTTGCCGTGGAAACATCGTGGACACTGGCACAGAGAAGGGAAGGGACAAGTGGGAAGTCACACAGCAGTGCAGGGACAGAGCCAGCAAGAAAAGGACTCTGCTTGCCTGATTCATGAGCCTTTCAGGAGCAGCTCTAGGGCATGGGTCAATGGGGACAGCCCCCAGGGACAAAGTGACAAAGGGATGTGTGGCCAGGCTGTGTCCCCCATGCTGTGGAGGGACCGTGCCATGCTCTCCAAGGAAGCTGTGGCCCATGTTATACATTCCTGGGTTCTCCAGGCTTACCCGGAGTGTTTCTGTGCCAAGGTGGCCCTGACAATTGCAAATTGTCCCTCTGGGGCAGCCTGGACATGCTGGCATTCTGGCCAGCACTTTGGTAAAGCAGGCAGGATGGGTCCCTCTCTACCTGGCTTCTTCTTGGCTTTGGTTCCCAAGCCAGCAGCCTGGAGCTGGGGAAAGTCGTGAATTCGGGTTACCAAACCATCTGCTGGCTGCATTTTAAAAAGCAATTAAAGCAAAATTGTTTCCAGCCCTTCTGTTTGCAAGATGTAGTCTAAAGAGAGAGAGCCAAGCCAGGATTTGCCCGATCCTGCCGCTGCTCTAAGTATGAGTTAATTTGATTTAATTCCTCTGCTGTGCATGCTGCAAAAAGTGAGGAGTTCCCTACTGAGGGCCCAGGGAGCATGCAGGTAAACAGGGCTGTGTGCTGTTCAGTTTAAATGGTGAGGAAACCCAGGAAAAGGGCACATTGAGGCTTTAAAAGTTGCTTTTCATTAGAAATTGTTAAATAGAGTTTAAAAATGTAGGAAGTAGGAATAGTCTTGCATGGTAGGGGATGTTAGAGTGTTGCTGGAGGTGGATGGATGGCAGGTCTAGGCAGAGTTGGAGGGTCTGAGGAGCTGTTCCTGGGGTACCCCACAAGGCTGGGGACTGGTGTGGGAACAAGGGTTCCCTCAGAGCCACCTTTGCTCACACCCTGATGCCCAGGGACCTCTCAAAGCACAAAACTCTTCATTCTTCCTTTTGTTGTAGTGAAAGGCACACAGAGATGGGGGGAAAGGAGGTAGGGATGAAAGAGAAGGTAGGGTGACATCGTTCTTCCTTGTCCTCCTTTGGCAGCTGTCACCCTGCCAAATCAGAGGATGACCTTGTGCTGGAGGGGAAGGTGAGCCTGGTGGTGAAGGGCACAGACGTAGAGGATTTAATATCCTCTGTGTTTTTATGTCTGCAGGGTTTTCATTCCTGTTCTGCTGAGAGGTCATGCCCAGGAGAGCTGGGGAAATGAATCCTCATAACCCACGCAGGGCACGGCTTTGGGGACAGCTGGAGACTGCCAGGGATGACAGGATCAAGATGCTCTGGTGCTTCAGGCTGTGCCTGGTGAAAGGTCACACACCCAAGCCAGTGGTGACAAACCTGTGGTGCTCTGGGAGCAAAGGAGAGAGGGAGCAGATTTGGGACAAAGCACCTTCTTTTTCCAACAGGGGTAGGTGAGATGCCCCAATGCTGAGTCTTAGAGAGGGTGAGATGAGATGAATCAGAGATTGCCAGAATGGTTTGGGTTGGAAGGGACAGCAAAGATCTTTTAGTTCCAACACCCTGCCATG
>VZSR01002395.1:2533487-2545452 GCA_013398615.1 Brachypodius melanocephalos | reverse complement strand
CCGAGTGCATCGAGGGGGCAAAACCCCCAAGAGGAGCTGTTCCCCCATGAGCAGAGGGCTCAGCACAGCTGCAGGGCCTTTGCTGGGGTGGCAAAAGGAAAAATCCCGGGGCCGAGCTTATGTAAGAGCTGGCAGCGGGGCCGGCGGTGCGGAAACCCAGCGGGGCGCAGCCGCCTTTGATTCTCTCCTGTTTGCTCAGCAGCTTTCATACGGCGGGGGAGCAGGGCGAGGACGCGAGATTCCTGCACACTGAACTCCTCTGTTCCCCTCGGCAGGATAAACAGGACATAAAACAAAGCCCCGAGCCAGCTCTCGCCTCGGAGGCAGCGCTCTGCCAAAACCCCCGCGGGACAGCCTGTTCCCCTGGGGAGCAGCCACTCCATCCGGGGTGCCCCGGGTTGGGATGCAGGAGGAGATGGGAGCCCACCCTGGGGGGGGTTCTGGGTGCTGCAGAACCCCCCTTTTGGTGGCCTGGCTGAGGGTTGCCCTGTGGCATTGAGGAGCGGGGAAATAGGGGCAAAACTCCCTGGCAGGATTCAGGTGGTGAGTCCTATGAAGGTGAAGAGCCCGGGATGGATTCTCCAAAGTGACTCCAGGCTGGACACTGCTTGGGCTGGCTGTCACCTGCCCAGCCACCCCACAAGGCACAGTCCCAGACTGAGCCCTGTCTGACCCACCATGGTGATGAACAGGTCAGACTCTGCTCCTCTCTCTCTGGGGTTTCCAGTGCTCCCTTAAAGCTGAGCTGCTTTATTTATCATTTCCCTTGAGAAATAATTTCCAGGCTCTCTTGCCCCCATACTGATCCCTGCCAGTGACAGAGGGCAATGGGGCTGACCTCAGCCCTTTCCCAACGCAGGATTAGCTAAGCTGGCTCCTCAGAGGCACAGCCCAAACCCATGCCAGCTCCCCGAAATCTTCAGAGAATCACGATTTCACCACTGCTCTCCTCCTCCAAGGTGACAAGGCAGTGGGCACACACTCGCTGGTGGGGTTTGAAATTTTTCCAAGTAGTTTCAAGCGGGGTTTGCTTGGGAACAAAGTGTCCTGTGGCTACCCTGAGGTCACTTGGTTGGGGGAAAGCATCAGCCTAGTGTGAGGATGCAGCAAAACTCCTCAGAAACACTATTGCTGCCAAAGGAACACCAAGGGAGGATGGTTTGGTGCTGTACCCCTGTCCTGCCAGCTGTGATGGGCAGCAAGGTCCCCTCTCTCCCAGGGCACTGCTGGTGAGTTTTCCTGAGCTGCCACAAGCCTTGTGCTGCTCTGTGCACTGCTGTTGCTGGCTTCTGCTCCCAAAAGGAAGAGCTGTGGCAGGGGAAAAGCCATCTGGGCCAAAAGCTGCTTTCCTGGCTGGGATGTGGAGGCTCTGAGGTACACACACATGAACCCATGGAAATTCAGAGGTAGGAAAGGAGGTGCTGCCCTGAGGAGCAGCATGCCTGGGTGCCTGTTTTGGCTGCTGAGCACCCCTGCAAGTTCCTGAGCTCTGCTCCTCCAAAACCCTTGGGATCTTGGTGGCAGGGAGGATGCAGATCCTGGGACCTCTATTTCAAATCTCTTGGCCTGGGGTTTTGTGAGAGCCAACTTTCTCATAGGAGTCCCACTCTGGGCTAGATGGGTTGGAAATACTGCAAGAGCAGCCCTTTTTCTGTTTTGTTTTGTTTTGTTGGGGCTTTTTTTTGTTGTTGTTTTTTTTTCTTCCCTGATGTTTGTGTCTTGCCACTTCTATCTCTGGCCAAGGCAAGCACTGCCAAGGCACAAGGGCCAGGCACACCCAGAGGGAGGAATGGGGAAGCAAAGCACCCTCAACCCGCAGGACAGTGGGGACAGAACACAAACGTGGTGGTGGGAGTGAGGAGGAGGAGGGTTTGCTTGCCACCCCTGCCCGAGGGATTGCTCTCCTCACAGGGATTGAGTGGAAAGCACCTTGAAGATCTTCTAGTCCACCCCCTGCCATGGGCAGGGACATCTTCCACTAGACCAGATTATTCCAAGCCCCATCCAGCCTGGCCTTGAACACTTCAAGGGATGGGGCATCCACAACATCTTTGGGCAACCTGTGTCAGTGCTTCACCGCTCTCTGAATAAAGAATTTCTTCCTGACATCCAGTCTAAGCCTGCCCTCTGTCAGTTTAAAACCATTGCCCCTTGTCCTGTCACTCAATGTCCTTGTCAAAAGGCTCTCCCCAACCTCCCTGGGAGCCCTTTTTCCATGCTGGAAGGTTCCTGTACTCGAGGCCAGCATCGTGGCCCCAGTTCAGCCCCCTGTCTCCTGCTCCTTCTCTGGTGCTGCATCACCTTGGGAGAGGAGAGGAGGGTCTGCACAGGGATCACACAGGATTCCCACCCCTTCCCAGCCCCATGGATGGCTCTCCTGCCCCTGCTTTGAGCAGGAATATGTGCTCCAGCTGCACGAGTGGAAAAGGCTCCAGCTCCCAAAAAGCAGCGCGGGATCAAAGCTTTCGAAACACTCGGGGCATTTGGCCCAGGAGGTTTTGTTCTGACTATTTATAGCAGCTGGGGCCAAGCGAGTTCAGAGCTGGAGGAAAACTTTTCCAAAGCTGGGGGCCATTTGGATGAGGGAGGGGGAAAGGGAGTTCAGCCAGGCCCGTTTCCAGCAAATGTTGACTCCTTCCCTTAGGTATGTGTTGCTATCCATGACACACTAACAACAGCTCGGCACACAAGTGCCTGGCTGGCCCGGTAAATATCGAAACAAAAATGTGAATTGGCTGGGAAGGAGAACATGGAAAAGAGAAAGTTTCCAAACGGCAAAGCTGTAGCGTTTGAAAGGAATAACTCTCCTTACCAGCTTGTTTTGATCCTCCAGTCAACGTCCTTCAATTACAAATACATCGGGATTGTTTTCCAGGGGAAAGCTGGAGATGATTTTAGGGCAGAAAGACCAAATTGTGGTTTCCTGAAGCTGTGCTTAAGGGAATGGAGAGAAGGGACCTTTTTTTATCTTCAAGGTGAATTTTCTAGTGCTGTTGCAAAAGAGCATTTCATTTTTCCTGTGCTGCCCAGTTTAAGCCTGGCTTAAACTCTGAGCAAGCAAACCAACACAACATCCTTTAAATCCTGCCACCCAGACCATGAAGGCAGAGCTGGAGTTTTCCTGTCTGCCAAGTGAATTGTTCTGCTGCTACTGTTTAGTCGTGAGGAGCACGTGCAGGGTGCTTCAGATACACACCATGGCTTTTTGCATGCCTGGCTCTGCTCTCTTGATTTGAGGCACTCAGTGCAGGTTATAAAAATATCCCTCTAATTATCAGTAGCTTCCTAGCCATGCTCAGCATCTCCCTTTCTCCCAGGAAATGGGTGCAATTAGGTTGGCAGGTAATTATAATCAGCCTAATGTGTGGATGGCCCGAGGAGGGTGGGTTTGGCAGGAAGGTGGGTGGTGTCCAGCCCAGGTGGGCTGTTCCTGGCAGGGATGTTTTGCTCTTTCCTGGCACGGGTGGTATGGGATTTCTCCATGCTGTAAGAGCTGAGTGCTGCAGCAGCAAACAGCCCCAAACCTTGGGTTGGTTTTGGGGAGAAAGTCCATAGCAGAGCTGAGGGGGTTTCGACAGCACTGGAGGTATTGGGTGTTAAAAAAAAAGAGAAATGGTGACCTGAAATACACGAAAAACAAGAATGATATGAAGAGCAGCACTATAAAACATGACATCTTTGAGCTTGAGGAGCAACAACACATGATAAAATAGGACTTTGCACTGTATGGAGGTACCAGAGAAGGGCTTCTGGCTGTCTGTGGATCTCACAGCACCTGGAAGCCACTGTCTCAATGCTGTCATGAAAAAGGGAAGTTCATCCTTACATGACTCAGCCTCTCTGTTCATCTTAAGATTTCATGGCAAGAGCTTCCAATACCTCCAGTGGAACAGCAGATACAAACCTGATCATCCTTCCCCAGGAAATATAAAGAGTGGAGAGACTACAAAAGAAATCAACTGTCCTGGTTGTGCCACGGCTGAATTTGTTGTGAGGGTCAGATATGTCCCTCTTCCATTTTGTTTTTTTTCAACATGGCAGAGATGTGCTCCGAGCTCAGTTTCCACCCTTACCCAGCAGAAGAAAATGTTCTTCTCATCTTTTTTTTTGCCTCCTAATGATGATGTTGATGACCATTCCCCTCGTTTTGTACGTGTCCTTACCATGAAAGACCCTTCTTGTGCTCGACACTAATGTTCCCAACTCTTGACTTGGAAGGGCTGCACCGGCCAACTGGACAGTCACCGGTTCACTGAGAGGCTGCCTGCTCTGCAATTAACAGCCTAAATGCCCACCACTGTGGGTGGAAAGGAGTTTTAATTAAAATCCCTTGGTATTGGCTTTGGGCAGCCCTTGGAATGAGTGGGAAGAGGGTGGAAGGGCCAGGTCAGTGACTTGGGTCACCCCAGGAGAGCACCCGCTGAGCTGAGCAGGGGGAAAGGCCCAGTTTATAATTGCATGGGATTTGGATTTGGATTTTCTTTTTCCCTCGAGTGACCTGCCCAGTGGACAACTCCAAGCTGGGAGGAAAGCAGACACTGCCAACCCAAAGTTGGGATAGGTCCACAGGTTGTTGAGCCCTAATGAGGACCCATGAATAGAAGCTCACATCCACAAAGGAATAACACCTCGCTTCCTTCTCTAATGAGCGTGCCTCTCCAAACCCTTTTGTCTTGGGCTTTGCTTGGCTTTCAGAGGTGCCAAGGGCTGCATCTTCCAAGCTCCTGCCACCTACCCCATCTCATGATGGCCACCAGAAAGGTGCCAGGTGGCCAAGGCAGACCTGCAGCGTGCTTGTGGTGGTGGCACAGGTTAAACAAAGTCCCTGGAGGGTGACACCCCCTGAGTGGAAGTTGCCCTCTCTGTGTGCTCACCAGTGGCATGCTGAGCTCTGGACAAACCACAAGCTGTTGGTGTGTGCACCCCAAAAGTGTAACCACAGGTTCTCCCTTTAATGAGCGAGTGTCAGCTCCTCCCCATGACAAAGTGCATCAATTAATGCCATCAATTAATGCAAACATCACACAGGAAACACCAGGATGGTGTTCCTGGTTGTTTGCGTGGAGCAAGTCCTGCTTGCTTTCATGACCCTGTTTATATTCCATCTGCTCAGGACAGGGTGATGAACTTTCTGCTTTGTTTTTGCACTAACAAGTGGACAAAATTAAGAAATATAAAAATCTTAATGGGTGTTAGCCCCATAACTTGTCAGCTGAAGTCCAGCATGAGGGTCCTACCAACCCATGTTTTCCCTTGACAAAGCACCAGGGCCCTGAAGATGCTCATCAAAATGTTACTCCAAAATCCAGTTTTATTTTTTATTTTTTCTAAGCTTGTTAAGGTAATTTGAGAGGTTTTCCTCCCACCCTGTCCCCTCCACCTTGGACTCCTGAACCTTTCCTTCAGACTTTTTCCAAAGGTACCCCAGACATTCCTGCAGGATGTTGGACAGAACATCTGGCACAGCCTTCTGGGAAAGGGATTTAATTTTCTCTTGGGCCCTGGCCTAAAGAAATCAATTTGCTTTCACATGTTTTAAAGAAAGAGGGAAAATAAAAAATAATTTTCTGCTGCCGCTGGAGTTTCTGGCTCCGGTTTCAGGTTTAATTTTGTGCTCCGTGGGAGTGCTGAGCAATTTTGGCATTTCTCAGCCAATGCTGACGGTGGATGAGACCTTGTCCAGGTGAACCCAGGCTACACCTGCACGTGGCCAGGATGGGTGTGGGTGCCCAGGGTGGCCCTGCCCAGCACCCATCCTGTGGGCAGGGAGGGAGAGGGTCCAGTTTGGGTGGAAGGGGCTGGAAAATGGGGAATGGTAAAGCACAGGGTGGGCTGTGAGCAGGGACTGCTCAGAGAGCCTCCAGGCCTGGGTGAAACATCCTGCTGGGATCAGTTTATCCCTGTGCTGGGCCAACCACCTGGGATGAAATTAGCATTTGGGGTCAAGTAGCAGGGTTTGGTTTTTTGGTTTTTTTTTTTACTGTCCCCGTAGAAAAACACCATTTTTGCTGCCCAAGCGTAGCAGCCAAAGAAGTTGGCTGTGTTTTCCCCTTTCCTTTCAATCCCCTTTCTGCACGGTAACACTTTCTACTTCCAGACCTCGTTCTTTTTACTTTTTTAAAACTTCTTTCCCCTCTCTATTTCCTCTCCCTTCCCCCCTTTCCAAACACCCCCCGGGGGGCACACAGCCCCTTTCCCCATTGCCGGCGAGGTGCCAAGGCGATGCCAGCTCTTCCTGCCAGCACAATGGGGACATTCAGACGGTCACCAATCCCCCTGTCCCCCCTATCTGTGTCCCCCAAAGAGCAGCAGGAGACAGCCAGCAGCTGCCGCCGTGTCCCAGCGAGCCGGCGGAGGCGAGCTGGAATCCAGCATCACAAAACCAGCCCTGTGCGCGCTCCCCTCCCCACGCAGGCGCGTGTGCCCGTGGCCCCCCTCCTTCCCTCCCTCCATCCCACCCCCAAAATCTCCAAATCTGCCCAGTAACACCAAACTGGGCTCCTTCTCCCACCCCAGCACCCCCGGCCAATGCGAGCGCTGCCAAGGCGGGGATGCGAGGGGCAGGAGCTGCGGGAACGCCGTGTTTTCCCTTCTCCCCTTCTTCCTCCTCCCCAGCCCGTTGTTTTTCAGCACGGGGCCGGAGGGGAGGCGTGGGTTGGAGCTTGGAGGCGGCTCCAGTCCTTTCCCAGCCGAGCAGGATAACCCTCAAAAACCACATAGGGTGAGGTTTCATCGGCGCTCAAGGGAGCCTTGTTCGTAATCACGGGGAGATCAGCGCTGGTTTAGAGGGGAAAGGACAGGGGGGCAGCACGAGAAGAGCAGGGCTTCGTCCTCCCTGGGTCCAGCCAGATCTGTTCGGGAAAGCCGGCTCCGAGGGGTTTGTTTTTCCCCCTCCTCTGTGCTTTGCTGTTTTTCCTCGTCTCTGCAGCTGCTGTGTTTGCGGAGCAGGGGCTGGAGCAGGGCTGCTGTGATTCCCGAGCTCCTGGGGCACAGGGAATCAGTGACAGGGATTGCCTGCTGCCCTCCACAACTCCACGGGAAGCTGCAGGGATGAAAACACTGAACAGGATGCATTTTTGCCATTCCCTGTGCCTCCTCCCTGCACCGGGGCTTTCTGCGGGTCCCTTGGGTTTTGCAGTCGCAGGGCATGAGCTGCTGGTGGCTGGGAGCAGAATAATAAACCACATTTTATAATAAACCACATTTTATAATAAACCACGTTTTATAATAAACCACGTTTTGGTCTTTCTTGGCCTGTTCCTGGGGCACCACCTCAGGGTGGGCTTGCCACAACCTGGAGCACAGAGGTGTCAGGGATATCCAGTGCCCGTCCCTGACATAAAGGATGGATGTTTGGACCCAAGATTGGTGGTGCAGGCAGGATAACGTGCCCCGTGTTTCCTGCTGGGATGCAGAGCTGTGCTGAAATGCAGCAGTGCCCAGTGAGTGGTGGAGGCCAGGTCGTGGCTGCTCTTCCATGGAGATGTAGGAGCTGTGTCCACAGCTCTGATGCCAGTGAAAAGGCTGCCCAGGGAAGTGCAGGAGTCATCATCCCTGGGGGTGTTTAAAAAAAAAAACAAACATGCAGACATGGCACTGGACTCAGAGATCTTTTCCTACCTAAAGGATTCTATGATTCTCTGCTCTTCTAATTTGCATCCTGCTGAAGCCTCAGCCTGGGAAGTTAAAGTGGCTTAAAGCAAAAAAAATCCATATGGGATCTCAGTGAGCTGAGGGCTTGAAGGCAGTGGCCTTGCTGCAGAGGGTGGAAAGCAGGAGGCCAGGTCACCACGCAGCTTGTGCCTTGCAGGGAAATTTCTGCCAGCAATGGTGGCAGCCCAAGGGGATTGTCCTGGACACCTCTAGAGGAGTGCCACACTCCCCTGGGTTTTTGGGATGTCGTGAAGGGAAGACAGGAGAAGCATCTGCTTGGCTCTGGGGGTCCTAAGGGGCTGGGGAGAGAACATCTGCCCGCTGTAAGGGGTCAGGCTGAGCCCTGCAGGCTCTGTGTGGGGAAACCCACAGGGACAGAGTTTGTGTGGGGCTGCAGATGTCCTGGGAATGCCAGCTGACCCCGTTGTCAGGGGGTGGCTGGCACAGCTGGCAAGGGCAGCGTGTCCCTGTGCGTGCTGGTGCTGCTGCACCCCGGGGAGAGGCTCAGCCCGGGGATTCTTGCACAAAATGTTTGTGTAAGAGAGGACAGCCGGGTCCAGGGGCACGGAGCAGCCCAGGACATCCCATGGCAGCTCTCCTGCAACAGCTGCTGGAGCAGCTGCCCGAGGGAAACTCCAGGAATTACAGCTCCCAGGGGTGAGGGCACTGCCAGGACAGCTCAGCACCACGGGCTCTTCCCTGCACAGGGATGGGACAGGCAGTGCTGCCAGGAAAGAGGTGTTATTTCTTAAAAAGGCCTCAGGGTGTGTTTTTCCCATCCAGGTTAAGGATACAGATGGGTTTTGCAGTAGGATAAGGGTTCTCCTCATGCAGGACATCTCCGTGTTCATGAGGCAACCAGGACAGAGGCTGCCTGAGGTCCAGCTCTAGAATGAGCTCCTGAGTTTTTCCCATCCTTTTTTAGGCCAAGAGGATGGGAAAGGGCAGGCAGGGAGTGGGCAAGGGGGGCAGCCAGCTTTGCACCAGGGTTGTGGGAGGGAGGACACCTTCAGGAGGGTGTTTGCTGAGGCATGGCCCTGGGTCTGGGGCAATTCCCATCCCTTCCAGCGATCTGAGCAGGGCAGTGACCAGCCCAGAGCATCAGGGGCGACTCTTCCCTTCACTTTTCAAACCTCAGGAGAGACTTCCCTGGAAGAACGACTGAGTTTTCTTTGGAGCAAAGATGATCTTCCCCTCCTCCCTCAGCGCTGAACGCTCTGGCACCGCACCAAATAGCAAAGACAACATGAAATACACCCTCATTTCCTTGGCCTCTCTTCCCAGCAGAGAGAAGCAACACAGCATCTGCGTTTCTAGCTGCAGCCTTCTTCCAGGGCCGGGTCTTTGTCGCTTTTTTTGGTGCCAAAAGCTTTGAAATCTGTTCAAGGCATAAAACAAGGAGCCAGCACTGCCTGTTAAGCCCTGCCTGCTGCTGGTAGTGCCCCAAAGGGCCTCCAGTTTGCTCAGGCTTTTAATGTGCATCACTGAGGCCACCAGGGTCCCGTGGCGTTTCTCAGCCTCCCTGCTCAGTGCACGTGGGGGATGGAGCCATCAAATCTCTTCCCTTCCAGTGCAGGCAGAAAAAGGAAAGGTTGGGATAAGGATGTCAGCTCTGTCCCACTGGAAGCTGCTGGCCACAGCCACGATGTTGAGTCTAATTTATGGGCTGAGCAGATTTGGGAGGAGCTGATCAGCAGAGAGTGATCCTGCTGCTGTACACCAAGCATCTCCTCCAGGAACTGGAAGCAAAGTGGGAGCAGGGAATGTGTGGTATCCACCGTGCCCTCATCACACCAGCTCCTCATCTTCCTCCCTGTCCTCTTGCAAAGCGACTCAGAAGCCAGAGAAGCGACTCTCCCCATCTCCAACCCCTTGGATTGCTGCAGGGACCTTCCCAGGACATTGATCCCAGTTCCTCCTTGGCTGAGGGTGTGATGGAAGGGGACAGCCCTGGGAACAGCTCCCACCCATTTGCTGTGGGCTGCAGAGTGGGATGGACTCACCTTACACACAGGAGTGTCTGCTTTGGGCAGGACGGGGAAAGCAGGGGATTTATTAAATCCTCTGGAAGGAGGATTTAGAGCCTGCAGGACGTATCCAGTCAGGAGGAAATTATTCAGTGGTGGGCTGAATAATTTCCAGCTTCAGTATCTCATGCTGCCCATTCCTTTGCACTTCACTGAGCCGCCCTCCTGAGCTCAGAACCACTCCAGCAGGAGCTGTAAATCTCTGCCCCAGGATTCCCATGCCCTCCTCTTTGCCACCTTTTGCCCTGGACATCAGACAGGGCCATGGATTAAGGAGGGAGGTAGGATTAACAGGGGGGCGTGCTTTGGGGATGATGTGCTGGACAGGACTCAGGTGGGGCCTCTGTGACAGGGCAGGGCAGGTCCCAGAGGTCAGATGCCACCTCTGGGTGTCAGAATGGGAGGAGGCGTGAAGGTTGGCATGGGGGTGTGCATGCAGGCGTAATTATTACCTCTTCAGGGTTGCATTACAGTTAAAATTTATGGTACATCTTCCCTTCCAGCAGCATTTCCAGGATCCAGCTCTTGGTTCCAGGGCTGCAAAATGGCACACAGTGAGTTTCCCCCCAGCCCTGGCACTGTGAGGTTTTCCTCTGCTCTGCCCTCTCCTCCCTCCTGCTCATTTTCCACGTCCTGCAGAGCCAACGTGCTGTAATATTTTCTTCCAAATGAAGCTTCCTGCGGTGGTAAAAAAGGGAAAATGTGATTTGTGCCACAAATGAGAAACATCCATGCCCTACTGCTCTACCCCATGTTCTCCCCTCCCTTGCAGGTAGGTCTGGGAAATCTCCTGAGTCACTCTGGTCCCCATTCATTCTCAGCTGTGCCCCAGGGGACATGGGGGAGCACTGAGCAACACCAGGCCGTGGTGACAACCTCCAGGTGAGCCTGCAGCTCCTCTGGGCTGCAGGCAGAGGGTTTGAAACCTCTGCAACCCCTTTTTTGCCCTCCTGGTGTCACCTGGTCACTGCTTAGGCAGGTGGTGTAGAGGGAAGGAAGAGCTCCCCAGTGTGAAACCCAAGGGGTGTGTGGGTCGTGCCAGGGAGGCACCAGCTGAACATTTTGTGCCAACAAACCTTTGACTGGTGACATGACAGGACACGGTGGCTTCAGACAGAGATCAGTCTCCAATGACCACCAGGAGCAGCCTCTGAGCCCCAGCGTGGGAGCTGACTCCATGCCCAAAAACCCCGTGGCAAATTCCCCATGAACCTCTTTAGGAACTGGACTCCTCCATGGCCAAATATCACCTTCACCACTGCAGAACTGCCCATCCTCAGGGTGTTTGCACACCCGTGGAGAGCTGCCTGGCATTCCTGCTTGCCTGCTGACCACTGAGCACTGGGCAGAGGCTCCTCCTGGGGTCCCTGGGGCTCCCCATCCACGCCCAGCTAATCTGCTGGATTACAGCCCCTCGTATTTAACTGGATTAAATGACTGTTTCTGCAGTTACTGTTACTGTTTTGCACTGGCTGTATTTATAGGGGTGCTCTGCTCATATTTATAGGGCTGCAGAATCAAATTACAACTTGAAGGGCTGCAGCCCTGTAGGTCACAACAACCCTGGGCAAAGCGGAGGAGCGTCACCCATCAGTGCCAGCACCTCCAGGGTGGCACAACAAACACAAACCACCTCCCCAGTGGATTGTACTGGGAGAACAGGACCAGGGAGACAACCTTAAACCCTGAAAGGGGGCAGTTCACCCCTCGGGGTCCCTGTCCCTCCTCAGCCTGGCACATTGGGGAGCTGCCAGCCCCGGAGCTGCCGTTATTGTGGCGTCAATAAACACCTTCCTGCTGCTGGTCAAAGTCCAGCCCCACATCCTGTGTGCCAAAACCACCCTGCTGACCCTGGGTGGAAGCCTCTCTGCTCCTGGAGGGAACAAGGCAGCCCCTCTGTGGGGTTATCTTCTTTTCTTCTATTAGGGCCAGGATTAAATGCTCCAGAGATGCAGTTTTCATGTTTGGATGCAGATGTTTATTAATTCTTATCTATGTTACAGTCTCACAAGCTGTGAGTTCTGTCTAACAAGGTGAAAAATGCCTCTGCCTCTGACTCTTTTAAGCACTAATGGTCCAATAATGAAATGACACCTAGATTATTTTTACTTTTAACCCAATAACCAAACACCCACGGCCCACAATGCAGATTTTTCTATTCAATTACAAAATACCACCCAAACCCATGAAGAAGAAGGTGAAAGAAGAAGAACTTAGCCAACACCCTAATACTGCATCTTGCTTTATATATATTACTATATACTAAAACCATAAATCCTGAGTTT
>VZSR01002395.1:2478311-2503374 GCA_013398615.1 Brachypodius melanocephalos | reverse complement strand
AAAAAAAAAAAGGAAAGAAAAAAGATAATTCTGCTCAGTCACACACAGTATTTTCATTTCATAACTGTCTCCAGGCAGCTCCATGGCAACCTGGGGAAAATCCTAATGCTATTATTGTGTAAGCTGGGACTGTTTGTTCTGAGGGACACAAGCTCTTAATTACACCGGATAGCTCCATTCTTTCCCCTGCACTTTCTTCTGCCAAACTACTTCCGGCCAAAACGAGTACTCGAGAGTCAATGGGCAGCCGAGCCCCTGCCAACAGCCCCCAGCCCCTGCCAACAGCCCCTGCACGGCAGGGACAGCACCAAGGACGAGCTCCCAGCCTCAGGCATCTCCCTGCAACTCCACATCTGGAGAGCTGGGAGCGTTCCCTCGCAGGGAAAGAGCTCGAGGAGGAATGCCTTCCCTAAAAACCGTCCTTCTGCCACGGGAAGAGAAAAAT
Organism: Brachypodius melanocephalos; assembly: GCA_013398615.1. Classification (NCBI taxonomy): domain Eukaryota; kingdom Metazoa; phylum Chordata; class Aves; order Passeriformes; family Pycnonotidae; genus Brachypodius; species Brachypodius melanocephalos. The sequence goes on along the minus strand of VZSR01002395.1, from coordinate 2,502,929 downwards.
GCCATCCTGCCTCCACCCAGTGAGGGGCTACGAGTGCTGCACCTGCCCCCCTCACCTTCCAGGCTCTTGGGCTCGTGGTCCAGCGTGCGGGTTTTGCAGCGGAGGTGCTCCCCGGTGCCGTCGATCCAGATGTACATGGCCTGCACCTTCTCCCCCTGCGGCAGCTTCATGTACATGTGCTTGATGGCTTTGCTCAGGTGGGAGCTGGCTGAGGTGGCCATGGCTGCGCTCCTGACCGGGGGGTTCCTGCGGGGGGACAATCACAAACAGCCCCAGCCGTGAGCCCTTGCCTGCCTTCCCGCATTTTTCAGCCCCTACAACCCCCCCAAGGCCAGGGAGGAGCTCGGAACAGCTCAGCCAAAGGGCTGGATGCCATCTCCAGCGGTTCCCTGTCATTCCTCAGCGGGAGCACACAGCAGCTCAGGCAGATGCCGGCAGCCAGGAGAGCCCTGCTCCAGAAACCCTTCGAAAGAATCCCATTAATACCCAAACTCCTGCGATTAAACCAGAGCAACAGACTTCCAAAGGGCTCCTCAGCCCCACGTGAACTTTTCACCTCCACACTCCGCTCCAGAGCAAGACTAATGCACGGAAAGATTAGCTGGGGCTTTCTTAATAAATCTGCATCATCGAGCAGAGCTTTTCTGCCCCAGCTGCCTCCTCAGCCCGGCTGAGGTCATCCAAACCCGGTCCCAGGGCAGCAGGAAAAGCAACAGGCAGCACAGGAGAGCCCTGAGCACCCCAGGGACGGGCCGGAGCGGCTCTAGAACCGGGGGGTGGGAGCTGCAGCATCCCCCGAGCCATGGGAGCCGGGCTCCCACTCGTGTCTGCCCCACAGCACCGGGCTCCACGCGTTTCCCAGGCAGCTTGGAAATGCCAACACTCTGGGAATGCGGGCTGACTTGGGAAAGTCGCTCCAACATCCCGCTGGCCTGCGAGGGGGGGGTTCGGGATGAGGCGTCCCCAGCCCACCCCGCTGCCCTGCCAGGAGCATCCCCCACGCGTGCATCTCCGGGCGGCATCTCCTGCCGGCGCCGCAGCCAGCCTCGCGAGGGTAAAAAAACAACAAAAAAAACACCCCACCCCACAAAAACTGCAAAGGGAATGTTTTCAACACAAAACTCAAGCTGCCACTTCCTCCCCTTCCCCCAAAGGAGGAATTTTCCCTGGGAAGGGCTGCCTCCCCTGCCCTGCCGTCCCCGGGGGGCTGCGGCGGGTGTTGGCCAGCGGTACCCCCCGTGTCCCCGTGTCCCCCCGGGCCGGTACCTGGGCTCGCCGGTGGCTGCGGGCGGGCGCGGGGCTCCCACGCTCGGCTCCCGGGGCCGCGCCCGCCGCCCCTTTATGGCGGAGCAGCGCCGGCCCCGCCGCACGGATTGGGCAGCGGGGCGGGACGGGGGGGACCCGGGAGGGGGGACAAGGCCACCACCCCTCCTCCCTCCTCCTCCTCGTCCTCTTCCTCCTCCCCCGGCTTCGCCCCGCACTCGCTTGGAGGGGGTGGGTGGGTGCGGAAAGCTGAGGGAAGAGGGGGCAGAAAGCGAAGGGTTTGGGTGGGTTTTGTGTCTTTTTAGACAACGCTCCCGACCGGAAAAACAACCCCTCTTCCCTGGGCAGGCGGGGGTGGATCCAGGGCTTTCCGCAGAGTTTACATTAGCGGCTGCCTTGGCATAGCTGGCAGCGATGGAAAGCGACCGCCACGGGAGAAACGGGGGGAGAGAGGGAGGCACCGGAGCTCCACCGAGCCCCGGGCACAGGCTTTGGCTTGGTGCCCACTCTTGGGAGGGGGACAAGAGCCTCGGTGCGCCGCTTCTCCTCCTTGGAGCCTCCAGCACCTGGATTTGCAGACCCAAGGAGCAGGATCGCTCACTGTCACTCGAGGGAGGAGAAATCCCCCAGCCCCACCGTGGCAGCACCCACGCAGCACCCACGCAGCACCCACGCAGCACCCAGCACACCGCAGGCAGCGCCCGGTATTTTTCCACCCCGTCGGGTCGCTTGTCCCATCTCCTGCAACTCCCAGCCCGGATCCAAGGGGCAGGAGAGCCACGCCAGCAGGAGCAGACGGAGCTGCCACCCGTGTGTGCACACGCTGAGGGCACACGCGGGTCCCTGGCCGAGCACACGCCACCCACACGCCTGCCACGGAGCCGCAGGATCATGCCCTGCCCCATGCCAGCCTCGGGGAGATGGCACCAAAAGTGCCATTCCTCGAGAAGCCGGAGCCTCCTGGCCCTCACAGCCACTCCACAGCCCGAATCCAAAGGGAAAATGGCCATGCAGAGCCGGATCCTGAGGCGGGAGGAGGTGGAAGCATTGGCCAAAACCACAAAAGTGCTTTGATTTATCGCCCATCTCAAAAGCCAGATCTCCACCCTCCCTGCGGGCACAACTTGGCTCATTCCTCAGCACCACCACCTTGGAGCAGCCATCAGCGTGTGGCAATTCCCCCGAGGCTGTCCAGAACGAGGTGAAATTCAGGTGCTTTTCTCCTCCTGGAACTGCTTGGGCAAGGCAGAGCCGCCTCTCAGCACCCCAGAAAGTGCCAGCACCCCAATTCCTGCACCCTGTGCGCAGAGAACTGCTTCCAAAAACACAAACAAACGTGGTGTTTTACCCACGGAAACGAGCTCAGGAACTCACGTTCAGCCCAAGTTCAGCTGTGGTCACCCAAATCTAACAGCTCAGCTGGAGCAAAAGGAAGCAGAGCAGGAGCTGGTGCCCAAAATAGCTCCCATAAAGGGGAGCTGTCAAGCCACAGGCAGCGTACAGCAGTGTCCAGCCCTCTTCCCGAGGTTTGCTGAGTGTTTCTTTAATCGGGACGCTGAGAGCACCGATAGCTCCAAATTCTTGGAATTACGCCTGCTACCTTCTAATTCCCCAGTAACTTCGTCCACTTTGGCTGCCCGCAAGCCGAGATGTTTACAAGTGGAAGCCCCTGAGCAGAGGGGTGACCCCCGTGCCGTGCCCTGAAAGCCAAGCGAGGAGCAAAGGCAGCTTGGCAATGTAAACATCATCCCTCCATCCCAAAAAATCCACGCCGGGCGGCAACCCCCAGCCTGGGAGAGCCCCTCAGGCTGCGATGGCGGGGGTGGGAGGATGGAGCTGGCAGCCCCGGAGGGTTTGGTGGCTGGCTCATGCCCAAGCCCCCGGGCTCGCCCTGCACAAGCTGTTTACGAGCCAGCGGAGAAGCGGCAGCCGCGGACCCAGCGCCCTCTCCCGGGAAGCGTTCCCGGCCCTCCTCGCTGGGCTCACCCAGCTTGTTTACCGCCTGCCTTCCTTCCCCTCCTCCCCTTCCAGCCTGGCTTTTTTTTTTTTTTTTTGGGAAAGCCTGCTGAGGCTGTGCTTTGGCCCAGCTGCGTGCTCCACTGACCCTCGGTGTCTCCGGCAAAACCCTCCTCGGGGAGCTGGGCAGGGCTCTGTGCCAACAGCTGACACGACCCACGGGTGGGTTGGAATCCACCTTCAAAGGGCCACGCAGAGGGTGAGACAATGTCCCCTTCCAGGGGCGAGTCCCAACTGGCACAGGTTTTTTCCTTCTTCCTCCTGTTAGTTCGTGGGAACACCTTTATTGGCCTGGCCCGGCGCTTCTCGCCGGCACAGTTTGATATCCTGAGAGAAGTGCCAAGGTTGGGAAGCGGCTCGGTGAGTTATGAGGGTTGGGCAGGCTGGACTTTGCAGCCTCCTGCCTCTGAGGCAGCTGGGCAAAGCCTCAGGGGCAGGGCACAGCCGGGTCCCTGTGCTGCCCAAGGAAGGTTTGGGGAGCAGGATGAGTTTCTCTCAGGTGCCATGAGACATGCCTGCCCTTTCCCAACTCCAGCCAGCAGCCAGGCAGTAAAGGATCAAGGCTTCCCTTTCCACTGTGCCTTGCTGGAGCTGCTATGACCCATCCCTTATCCCACTCTATCCCTGTCCTCCATCTGGGAATGCCTTAAAATGCAGAAATGTCACACCATTGAGGGGTAGGTAGGGAGAGGAGGGTGGCAACTTGAGGGTTAAATAGACAGGATATGAAATTTCCCTGTGGCTCAGGCCCTGGGGCAGGTGGATGAGGCTTTGCTTCTGCAGAGCCATCTCCAAGGGTGGCCCCTCACTACAGATCCTGGGATCTCAAGCCCAACAGATTGCAGACCCAGACTGCTAAGCCCAGGTACCCACTGGCTTTTCACCAGCACTAAAGAAAAATTCAGAAGTAGAAAGGAATGTTGGTTGGTTGTTTTTTTTTTTTTTTCCAACAGAGATGTCACACAAGGAGGAGGAATTGCCCATGCTGTTGTGATGGTTAGGTCACAGGAGGAGGCTGGACACACCCAAAATGCCCCAGCCTCCAGCAGTGGCACAGCTGGGAGGGAACAAGGATGGCCATAACATCATGGAATCACAGAACGCTTTGGTTTGGCTCGGAAGGGACCTGAAGGTCATCAAGTCCAACCCCCTGCAATGAGCAGGAACATCTTCAGCATCTCTCCTCTCCCCACGCTCAACAGTCAAGACATTCCTAAACTGAACATGTTAGGAGCAGTCCTAAAGAGCTGTAGCACTTTCAGACACATCCAGGGAAGCGCTTTGGCAAGTCCTGCACCCGAGTGACATCAGCCATGGGCTGGCTGTCCTGCTGTTGCATCACCTCCATCTCTGCCCACCCCCCGGGCAGTGACAGTGACATGACAGTGGCTCCTGGTGGGCTCCCCGGGTGCTCCCAGCCTGGGACACTTGGAGAGGCAGCGCGTTTCACCCACAACCAGCAACAGGAGGGCTGGAAAAACCAACCTAACACCTGAGCAAACGCTTAGCTCAGGAGGGACCCAGGACAGGGAGCCCTCCGTGGATGAGGGGGATGAATTCCCTGAGGGTGACTGACCTTGTGCAAGCAGCCGTGGCCGGCTGGTGTCCCCCGGAGCGCTGCAGGAGGCTGACGAAACCCCCCGAGGCAGGCAGGCAGTGGCTGCTGGCCCTGGCTGTGAGCAAACATTGCAGGCTCCGCAGCAAGCCCATGCTCCCTTTGAAGATGCTGCCAGGGTCAAGGCTGGCAGCGGGCTGGTGGCCAGAGGGCTTGCAGATTTCCACAGCGGATCACCTGGGCTGCGCTAAAGGGCAGGTTAGGAAAGCGAATTCGTAAGTGCAAACGTGCAGAGGCACATGCTGAGTGAAAAAAAAAAAAAAAAAAAAAAAAGCAAACCTCCCTCCACATTCAGCTCCCTGGACGCACAGAGGGAAGAGGGACCTTGGGGCAGACAGCCCAGGTGCTGCCACCTCCCTCCCCACCCCTTTCTGAGCCACCTGGGTGCCTGTCCATGTGCCAGGGACACACACTCACCTTGCCACCCCTCCCGGGAACCCACGGCGTTGCTCCGTGCCCCAGCAGCCCCTTGCCCAGATCCAGCGGCATTCCCGGCAGGCAGCCCCTACCTGCTCTGCCCTGCAGACCTTGCCCAGCGCCTTCCCTGAGCACGTGCTGGCCTTCAACAGCGGCCCGAGGGGGAAGCTGGAAGATGAGAACCTCAGGGGCAGGCGGGATTTGAGACCTAGAAATTGCTTGGCTGGGTTCGTTGTGTACAAGGGTGGAGAATATCCCAGGGAGCGCTCAGCACATGCCTTTCCCTGCAGTTGGAAATTGGTCACACTGTGCATTGGCAGGGTTGGTTTCCTTGGGATTTCTTTTCCCCCTCTCCTCCATTTTTTTTTAAATTGTTCACACTGTTAAAAGCACTCCCAGCCAGGTTGGGCACTCCACTGGTTTTCGATTTCTGAGTTTCCCATTGCAATGGGAACATTTGGTATCCTTTGACGGGCTTCTGCAGTTATGCCTGTACAAGTATATTCAAGCAAATGCAAGCTGTAGGACATGGCTCAAGCTGAAACGTCCCAAAGTTCGGCACAACAAGCCTTTCTCTGCTTCTGAGAAATGAAATACTGCCTGTGCTCCCCCACGAATTTCAGCCATGTGTTAGCTGTGGCTGGCACATTCATTTCAGCCCAACGCACCTCCCAGCTCCGTCAGTGAGAGTCCAGAAATCCTCACCCCGCTGCCTGAGCGGATTAAGTGGTGAACGCGGGCCTGACATTGTAAATTATAAAAGGTAACAGCGAAGAGCCGCTGCCCACGCCCCTCCCTTGTGGCTGAATTAGGTCCCTGTCCTGCCACAACACATACTTAACCCGGGCTGCTGGAGTCAACAGCCCCGGAGGCTCGGATAAGGTTACACCAGTGCTTCTGCTTCAGCTGGAGTGGAGACAAGTGAAGGCAGAGCCTGCCACAGGTGTAAGGGACAGTCCCAAGCAAGGAAACCACAGACAGATGGCAGCAGGCTCGAAAATGCTCCCAAAGGAAACACCGGTGGCGTCCTCGCTGAGCAGACAGATCTTAATGCACTCAGGAGACTGAGCGTGGAAACCGCGTGTGAAAAGTGATTGTGATGTGTTCAAGAAAGGAATTCATATTTAAGGGTGAACTGGGATTCCTCAGGCCTTGGGCAACTCCAGTTTTAAGGCACTGTGGGCCTAATGTCCAATAAACTATTTATATGAAAACAGGATGAGGCTGTACAAGGGGAAAAAAATCCCAAATCTTCCCCCAAAAGCTCATGGTGGGGATACAATACTCATGCTAGAGGGGAGGGCAGGTTTGTGCACTCAGGCTGGAGTTTCCCAGAATTTCTGGGTCTCCAGACCATCCCCCAGAACCAGAAGCAATGCTGAGATGTTTGGGGTGTGTGGGAAACACCCCCCACCCTCCTGATGGCCCCAAAAGGGACAGGCTGGGCTGCTGGGCGAGGCTGTGAGTGGCCAGTGACCACAGGCTCAGATTGTGTTTGGGCAGCCTTGGACTCTGCCACCACGGGGAGCAGTGCCAGCTGCTGTTGGGCAAGGAGAAGAATCCCAGCCCCATCCCCACTGCCACCCTGGGGACGTGAGGCTCTGCCACTTGTCACCTCAGGGCTGCCAAGGGAGGGCTGCTCCCCACGCCAGGGATGGGATGTGGGTGATTCAGGCTCCTGACGTGTTTGATGTTGCAACCCTGCCCTTATCTTTTTCTGGAGTCCAGCCACTCCAAGCTTCCTCCTAAACCCAGGCTGTGCTCGTGGGCCCACCTCTTTCTTTCAAACCTTTTTGGTTTTTCTTAAACAGCTACCTGGCTCACTGAGCTCCTCTTGTGAGGAGACAATGTGCCCTGGGAAAAGCTGGGAAGCTGCAGCTGGGCTGAGAAGAGCTCCATCCTGCCAGGCTTCTTGGGAGGAAAGAAACTCCTTGGAAATGACCCTGAGCCCTCCCACAGTGACCATGCTGGCCAATTCCTGCTAACAATTTTAGGTTTTTTTTCCTGGCAGAAGTCATCACAGTCCCACTGAGGTCAGTTCAGAGCTGAAGAAGCACCCAAGGAGCCACCCCAGCCTCTGAGGATCCTACTGGGCATCTCCTCAGTTGCCAGCTGGAAAAATGTGTTATTTTTTTAAGGTTTTGACCTTTCTCTGAGGACTTTTGAGTCTTTTAGGTGTGAGACAGCCACCACTCTAGTTCATTCCTAACCCTCCCTCTCATCTCTTGGGCTCAGCAGCATAAATCTTTATCTTAAGCTGCGCCAAGGGAAAAGTAGGTTGGATATTAGGAAGGTTTTTTTATGGAAGGGGTGATAAAGTACTGGAATGGTTTGCCTGAGGAGGTGGTGGGGTCACCATCCATGGATGTGTTTTAAAAAAATACTGGATGTGGCACTCGGTGCCATGCTTTAGTTGAGGTGTTAGGGCTGGGTTGGACTCGATGATCTTGAAGGTTTCTTCCAACCCGGTGATTCTGTGAGTTCTCCTTGTCTGTCTGGATCCGTGATCAGAGCTATTCCTCCCCAGAGACTTCCATAACTCCTTCCCACAGCTCTGCCTGGCACTGCCGGGATGTGGGGGTGTTCTGTGGCTCACGGCTGCCCCTTCCCCACATCAGTTTGGGTTTTGGCACAGTGACCAGCCCATGGCCGAAGGAGGGTGAGTGCACATCCCCGGTGCCGGCTGCCCAGCCTGTCCCCTGGAGCTCCCAGCATCAGCCCCACAATCATTTGGGAGCTGTCCCTGTCCTCCCTGGCGCTGTCACAAGCCGCTGGCCGGGATGCAGAGCCCTGCTGGTGCTGGGAACAGCTTCGCATTCCTGATTTGACAGCGCCACCTCGCGAGGTGGCCCTGCTGCTGGGGACACCGTGGGGACACTGTCCTGTCCCTCTGCTGCCTGTGCCCCCAGGAGGGGCCAGGATCAAACACCCACCTGGGAGCAGATGCCTCCTCCTGCCAGGGAAACAGGTCACTCCAGCTCCGGGACGGGTTCCTTCTTTTTCTCCTCGGTCTCCTTCCCCTCTTCCAGCTGGAGGGTCTCCAAGGTTGGGTGTCAGCCCCAGATCTGATGAAGAAAGGCAGCTGATCAGAATTTTGGGCTTGCTCTGTTTGGGGCAGACACAATGGGGTGTCCTGTGGAATTCCATCCCAAGCTGAGCAGAGGGAATGACACTGATCACAGCCAGCGCTGAGGTGCCACCAGGAACCTGCTTTGAAGGCAAGAAGTCTGCCCCAGCAGGGAGAGGAGAAGAGTTTCGTTTCAGGACTGCCTGAGTGTGTCTGCAAGGCTGGTGATTTAAAAAGTGACATTTCACAGAATCACAGGACGGGTCAGGTCAGAAGGGACCACCTGGTCCAACACCTCAGCTCAGGATTGTGCCCACATGGTTCTCAAAGTAAGGGAAACTCCACAGCCTTTCAGGACAGCCTGTTCCAGTGCTCAGTCACTGTCACAGTAAAGAAGATTCTCCTCATGTTCAGGTGGGAATCCCTCTGTTCCAATTCCTGCTCACTGCTTTGCTCAGCACCACCTGGAAGAGCCTGGATCCCATCCTCTGGACATCCGCCCTTCAGGCACATCCAGACACTGATCAGATCCTCTCAGAATTCTTCTCTGCAGGCTGGAGGACAGCCAGCAGGGAGCTGCTGTGGTCCCCGAGAGCCCTGCAGCCCCCCAGGAGTCACCAAAACAAGTGTGTCACAATCAGGGTGGCACTTCGGAACACAGCACCGGAACACTGCACCATCATGATGACTGCTGGTGAGTTACCCTTTGCTGGGGACTTCAGCCCCTCTAAACACACCCCAAAAGGTGGAAAAAAGAGGGGGAAAAAAAGCAGCATCAAGCTTTGAAATGTGTGTCCTCCCTGTAACACAGCTGTGCCTTCATGGAAGGGGACAATTCCAAGGGCATCCACCCACCAGCAGGCTGATGCCAGCCCACCTTCTTGCATCCAGATCTTTCAGACACCCATAAAACTTCACAGGGTGGTGGGAGGTGTTGGGCCCTGATGCTGGCACTGAGTCTTGGGTGGGTGAGCTGTGTTATGCCCAGTGTCTGGGTGAGGCAGAGGAACACAGCTTGTGTGTCCCTGCAGCCACAGCACATCCCTTCTCCTGCCCTGTGGATGCCACCACATTCGTGCCCAGCCTCTCCATGAACCACGCACCTTTGCTGTTGAGCAGGCTGCCATTCAAACTTCCCAGCTCCTGGTGCTTTCCAAAGCTGTGCCACCCATCCCAAAACCCATTTCACACACTGTCCCAGCCCCAAATCCTCCCGTGAGCACGCAGGACAAGCTTGTACCACACATCCCCTAAAGCTGATTCCCCCCAAAACTCCTCCTTTGGCTCACACTGATGTCACAGCTGGCAACACAGAGCCCAGGTAACTTTCTCTTCTCCCCCTGTAGCATCCATAGCCTCCACAGACATAAGGCTGCTGCTGCAAGATGATGTTTTTGTTGACTTTTTCAACACCTTTCTGAACCTTCCTGTAAGTCCACTCTGCACCATAAAACACGGGGCCTTTCAGAGCTCTCCTCAGGTGAACTTTCTGTGGCATTGGAGGTCACAGGGAAACTGGGAACACGCCACACTCAGGCTGGAAAATGAGGGAAACTCAGGATCTCATCTTGGAGATGGATGTCTAAAAGGGAATTTGATGCCTTTCTGTGTAGTGGGAACTAACCAGAGCAGCTGTTCTCTGGGTTCCTCTGTCACCCTCCGCCTCTTTCAGCTCTCTCTTTCCGTTTTGATCCAGGTTTTTGGCCAGACACCCCTTTACATCAGTGGCACGGGCCGGTGGTACCTGTGGCCAGAGCTGCCGAGCCACCTGGTGAGAACATGCCCCTTGTGTTAGGAGTGGGAGGAAGAGGCAGGACGGGCACAGGGCAGAGGAGGGAAGGAGCCGGTTCCTCAGTGCCAAGGCCCCTCTCTGGCTCTCCTGTTCGTGCAGCTGGGCGATCATTTCAAACCCAGGCGTCATTTCTCTTTCAAGCCCGGGGCGGAGCACAAGCCATTTAAAGTCCTGCTGCAGTTTTATGGGGTCTATCTATAAACACCGAGAGCTGGAGCGAAGGACAGCGTGTGTGGTGGCAGAGAGGGACACAAACATCAGCCCCTCGTCCCAGATTCCTCCTGAATTCAACAGGAGCGAAGCCCTGCTGATCGCCGGGCTGGCTCAGCCCTCCCTCCCCATGAGCATCCCCATTCCCCAAAGCCGCCAGCGCCGCTTGCAGCGCTCAAATCCCGAAGGAAAAAAGGAACCTGCTCCTCTGGAAGCTCCCGGGAAGCTGCCATGCCTGGGCTGTGGCAAGGCAGGCGATGAAAGGCAGTGGAAGGAAGCGCTGCAGGCACAGCCCGTTCGCAGGCAGAGTTTTTGGGGACGCGAGCAGGGGCTGTAACTCGAGTATCCCCCTTGTGCCTCAGCACCGGGGGGGCTTTCATCGCCATAAAGCAACAGGGCGCCTTCCCCCCTCCTTCCCCTGTAGCAGGGAGCTGTTACTCACCCTGATGGCCGGGCAGGAGCTCCTTGCTCACAGCTAAACCCTCTCCTTGTGCCGCGCAGGATGCCAGCCCCGCGCCTTTACTGGCTTGGCTGGAAAAGCAGCGGCTGCCTCACTTCTGCAAATCCAGCCTGTGCCTCCACCTCGCCCTCTGCCAGAGGCTGCTGGGTTTCATTCGCTCGGGGGAAGCAGGTGAGTCATCGCGGCACGGAGGAAATCGGATCGGCTGCTCCTGTGAGCCCGGCCTTCCTCTCTCTCTCTCCGGGGCTGTCACTGCCTGGTGCCTGCCCAGTGCGTCCTGCCTCTGCTCCGGGTTGAGAAGGCGTTGCACATCCCATTTTTAGGGATGGAGCAGGTCCCCATGGGTTGTGCAGGGATGTACTCCACCATCCTGTTAATATAGGCTTGCTAAGTACCTGTCTAGCAGGGTTTGCCGAGGGGTCCGGGGGTGGAGCGGGGCTGGAGAGCATCCTGGGGCACGGGAAACTGAGGTGCTGATGTTTTGGGTTTGCTGCTGTGCAGGGGTGCCTTGGGAAAACAAACTGTGGTCTCTCTTACGGGCAGCAAGTCTAGATTGTGCTCACTTTGCCCCTAAAATGAGCCTTCTCAGTCCAGCCTGGTACTTCCTCAGCCTGCGTGTCAGCTGCCACTCGAAAGAAGGCTGTGGCAGCAGAAATGAAGGTTCTCATTTCAGAAAAACAAGCAATTCACCAAGGCTTTTCCTGAGTATATTGCTGCTGCTCCTCCGGTCGAGTTGAAGCTCAAAGCTGGAGGAAATTGAGGGCGAGCCCCAAACTCGGGCATGAAAAGATAAACATTTGCAAGGAAGAGAGGCACAACAGCGGGACAGGCTGTCCCTGACAGGAGGGAGTTATCCTCACAAACACCACGTGTGCATCCCACAGCCTGCCCGAAACTCCCGATTCAGGGCGATTTGCCGGTCTCCCTCCAGCAGCCTCTTTCAGGGTGGGAGCTGGAGATTTTCCTTGGGGTCTGGCAGGCAAGGTGTGTGTGCTCTGTCCCACAGCAGAGCTCCTGAACTGGCAGGACGCTGACCGGTGGCTGCTGGAGAGGTGCATCAGCGGCAGCAAAGGCATGCAGCACTTCCTCACCTTTGTCCGAGGAACAGCAGGTGGGCACGGGGTGCTCCACAGCCCCCTCCCAGCCAGCAGTGCCTGGCAGGATGCTGGCACAGAGCTGGGGGCATGGGTAAGATCCCAGAAAAAGCTTTGGGAGGTGAGCTAGCAGCAGAGCTGAGAGGGAAATGCGCAACTGTGGCTTTTCTCAGCTCTGTTCCCTTGGTTCATCCAGGTGATCTTTCCTTCTGCTTCATCCATCCTCGGGGCTTTCAGGGGCTCCTCCCAGCTCCCATCCCTTGTCTGGTCTGTAGGGGAAGAACTGATCGACTTCTGGCTGATCACTGAAAGGCTGCTGGGTCTGGATGAGTCGGATGGGAGTCAGAGGGAGCTGTTCTTGTCCCTGGTCCTCAGGCTGAGAGCCACCCACCTGCGTGAGGGCTCCAGCGTCGTCACCCTCTGCACCACCACCCTTGGTAAGAACCACAGGATCTGAGGTTAGCACTGCCCTTCCAGAGAGGGGGCCTTTCCTGGATGCTCCCGGGGGGATGGGATGCCATCACCTGCTTGGTTTGACACGGAGCCATCTCCCCATCATAATTCCCTGCATCCATCTCAGGATCTCTGCCCAGAGCCAGGCACATCCAGTCCATCAGCACCAGGAGGGAGATCCTAAGCAAGATGCAGGAACAGGCCCTCTTTATGATTCAGATTTACTGGCTCCCTAAATTCTTTGTGCACTGCAAGATGGGAATGGAGGAAGAGGAATCGTGCCAGCCTTTGCTGCAGGAATATCAGGAACGTTTATCACAAGCCTGCTGGCAGGAGCCCCCAGGCCTTTCAGAACCCCTCCCCGCCATGCACATCAAAAGGAGCCAGAGAGTTTCAGGGCTCTACTGCAGCCAGAAGGCCAAAGCAGAGATCTGGGCTCTGGTCAAGGAGGGGAGAGACACCCAAGAATTGAAAATGGCCACTTGTTGGGTGAAGCCAGAGAAGCAGCCAGAGCCAGCTGAGAGCATGGAGGAATCGAGTCTGGATAAGGATGCTTTGGGATCCATTCCCCAGCAGTCAGAGCAACCTGCCTTTGGAGGCAGAGGAGGAGTAACATTTCCTGGAAGACCTCAGTCCGGTGCAGAGCAAGATCTAGAAAACCTCTGGAAGGAGAAAATCTTCCCTGGCCTGCTTCCCTCAGCATCCTTTGCCCGGCTGCCATCCCTGAAAAAGCCAGTCAAGACCTTGGATTTCCTTCCCTGGGCCCTGAGTGCCGAGGCCTGTGCAGGACGACCCTTCAGGGGCTTCCTGCAGAGCCAGAACCGGCCCGTGGAGACTCATCTCCTGGATCTGTGGCACGACCTGGAGGAGTTCCTGCCCGTGGTGCTGAACTCCAACAGAGAAAACAGCTTCTTCCTGCGCCATCTGATTGGGGAAAAGATCTGCAAGACCTACCTGGAGGAGGGCAGCGTTGAGAAGCTTCCCTTGGAGACCAGGACTCTCGTGAGTTTGTGGAACCATCTGATATGTGGAGAGTTCTCACCCTGGATATTCACGGCCCAGAAGGAGATTTGCAAGGTACACGGGGGTGCTGGCAGCGGTCAGGCTGGGAGGTGCAGCTGGCATTGGCACCCCTGTGGTGGTGGGAGGGCTGTGGGAATGTTTAGGAAGCGAAGCATTTGGAAAACTAAGAGGAAAAGAGATTAGGAAGGGGAAAAGTTGCAGTCACCTTGAGATGCCCCAGGCCAGTGAAGAGGAGCATCCTCACTGGTTTGCTGGGCAGCAGAGCAGGGGTGAGCAGTCAGGGAATATCTCTGGTGACCCTGGCTAGATGCACATTCCAAGGGCTGGGGATGACAGGGCAGTGGCCATCCTTCTGCATCCATCACTGGCTCCAGCACAAACCCATGTAGAACCCCAGCCCTTGTGGGCAGCCCAATGGACCAAGCTGGATGTGCAGGCGTGTCCTGGGCGTGCCAGCAAGCTGTGAGCCACCCATGGCACCAGCACTGTCACCCTGCCTGAGGACAATCCCCCTTTGCCCCTCCTCAGGTGCTCTGTGGCCTCTACGAGGAATTTCTGGCTGATGATGACAGGATGTTCCTCCAGTTTATGGTAAGGGGGATGATGCACAGGGGCATCCTTGGGAGGTGTGCAGGCTCCGGTGGGGATGTGAAAAGTTGGAGAGAGAGAGAGAAGGAGGGAGGAGAAGCCCAGCATTAGCTGCAGTGGTGTGGCATCCCATGATATCCCCAGCCAATTCTGCCACAGGGTGACACAGCAGATCCTACCCTGCTCCAGCTGCCTGCAGCAATGATCCTGAGCTCTTCCAGCACAGCATCCCATTAAGCTGGCAGCACTGCAGGCAAGAGCTCCCCCGAGATGAGCTGTGACCCTGCCTAAAAACAGGGAGAAAAAAACATAATGCCAGGCTTTTGGGGTAGGCAGGGTGAGCCCAGCACTTGTGGGAATTGATCTCCCTCTGGCTTTTCTCCTTGCCCAAGCTATTAATGTGTAATTATTACTGCTATTAACGTGACTCATGTGCATGACACACGTGGGATGACCCTGCCCTGGCCAGCACAGGGTGGGAAGAGGCCATGCAGCCTTTTAACCTATGACTCAACCACCCTCAAGTTTTCCATTCTTTTTTTCACCAAAAACAAGAAAACAGAATCACATCAGCACTCTTCCCAGACGATTATTCCTCCTGGCATCAGGAATCCCGTAATACCTACCCCAAATTCCAGCATTACACCCAAAAACCTCCTTGCAGGCAGAACCCGCTGAGCATCCCACCTGCACTGGTACCTGGAAACCCATGCAGGCAATTCTTCTCACTGCAGATGGTGCTCTTCAAACCAACTGTTTTCCCAAAACAAAATGTAAAATCAGCAGCTGATCCTGGAAAGGTTAAGGAGAGGCTCTCAGGGCTTGGTATCCTCAAAGGTCTGGCTCGCAGAGCCTCAGCCAGTGAGAGCTGAGCATTTTGGAAAAGTCAGCTGGCAGCTCCCAACCCTGGCTCGTTAACTGCTCTTGGTTGGAAGTTAATTAGCTGCCCAGGTTTTTAGCATCTCTTGTCAAGGAAATCTCCCCTCTGAGGCCAGGGTTGGTCTGGGAGTGCAATTAGCACTTCAGCAGGCGTCGGGGCCGTGCTCTCTGTGGGCACCATCCCCTGAGCCAAACTCCTCCTGGCTCTCCTGCTCCGGTGTCAGGTGAACTGCTGGAGACTTAGCAGGTTTATTTTTGGTGCCTGCTCTCAGTCCCAGCCAGAAGCCAGCCCCTCTACCCCTGCTGCTTGGCGAGCTGTGCAAACTGACTGTCTGTGGGGAGAGGCAAAACCTGCAGGGGGGTCTTGGGGGGAGTAAGGGAGGCACTTCCAGGGCACCAGCTGGAGCCAGCCCCTGTGACAGCAGCCAACAAAACAGCACACGAGGCTACCAGGCTGCTGGGGACACCTTCAGGGTTGTTTCCAGCCCTCCTGAGGGGATGCTGAACTCTTCAGGAAAGTTCCAAGGCTGTATCTGACCTACCTCTGGCTGCCTGTCCTGGTGCATCCCAGCTGAGCTGAGCTTTGTGCTCGCACAGATCTCTTCCAGGCTGCTTAAAGCTCAAGCAGGGATGTAAACTGGGCAGGTTTGTGGTCTGAGGCACAGTAAAACACAGTGCTGGAGATGGGGAAGGTGCTCTGTGCCACCTCCCTGCCCTCTTGTCACCGCAGGCTCCAGGGATGGCTGTCCCCGTGCCCGAGGTGCCAGGCAGTGCTGCTGGCAGAGGGGAACATTTCCACCTGTCCCAGAGGATGAACCAGTCCCTGAAGCTGAGCCAGGCCTTGCATGGCACCAGGAGCTTGGAGGGGGTCTCCTCCAAGCACTGGCAATTGCTTGCAGCTCGAGACCTCCAGCAAGGGGGCTCCATCCAGGCGGAGATGGAAGTGCTCCTGGGCAGAGATGGTAAGAGGAGGCTCTCAGCTCCTGACGTGGCTCACGCTGCCTGAAGCCAGTGAAGCGTGTTTCATGCTCTGGTGGTGACCTGTGGCACTCAACAGGTGATGGACATCATGGAGGGGGTTGGTACAGAGGGTCCTGGCAGTGACCTAAGGGCCAAATTCCCTCCTGCCAGTACCAGGGGCACCAAATGCCACATCCCTGCACTGGCCTGGATCACCAGATCAGATGGAGGCTGCAGAAAAGAGGCTGAAGCCCAAAGCCAACAGTGGCTCCTGCCACCCCAGTTCCACATTTCTCCTGAGGATGCTGGGACTGGCCATGCCATGTAACCCCTCAGCTTTGTTCTGTCACACAATCCTTTGGGAATGACACCAATTTTCTAG
Organism: Brachypodius melanocephalos; assembly: GCA_013398615.1. Lineage (NCBI taxonomy): Eukaryota > Metazoa > Chordata > Aves > Passeriformes > Pycnonotidae > Brachypodius > Brachypodius melanocephalos. The sequence continues at coordinate 2,486,710 of VZSR01002395.1, read as the reverse complement.
GCACTGAGGGTGACAGCAGTCACCTGTAGCACCCCTGTAGCTTGTGGGCCCTCAGTTTTACCCAAGAAATGCAGTGCCATGGGTAGATCATGGAACAGGACACACAAGGGGACAGGGAAGGTGACAAAGCCAACCCTCAGAGCCAGTGCTGAAGGGCTGTTGTACCCAGAGGTAGTGCACATGGGATCTGTCCCCTCTCCTCTCTCTGATGCAGAATTCCAGAGGATGATGGCAGATGAGCTGGCTGTGGGTACCCCAAGCAAGGAAGAGGAGCTCCTGCAGCTCACGAGTGCAGCACTCAGTGAGTCCAGGCTGGGCAGGCAAGAGGCCAGAGGGGCTCCCAAACTTCCATCACCCTTGGGGGTGCCCCAGGGACTGGGCCAGCAGGAGGCTTCCCTGCAGGCAATCACATCATCTGCTGGAGCTTCTCCAGAAGGAAAGGCCTATCCACCACGACAGGCTGTGCTCTGGGGCATCAATCCAGCCAGGGAGGGTGGGAATGGGGGATTTCTCTGGAGCAGATGCTGAGGAGGCCAAGCCATGAGAGGTGAAGAGCTCCCACAGTGTCTCCTGAGCCAGAGTCACCACACAGACACCATGTGGATGCTCCAGCTGTGTGCAGGCTCTGGCTGTCACCTGAGGAAGAGGCCAGCCTTTTTCTGTCCCCACAGCTGTTGCATCTGAGAGGATTGCTAGAGAGAATGCTGCTGCTGCTGCAAGGAAGAAGGCGTCCAGAAAACGCAGGTCTGGCACCTGGCAGCACAGAGTTCTGCTCCTTCCTCTCTTTCATATTTTTCCCAGTGCTCCCCCGTAGGGCCACTGCTCCCTGTTTGGTCATTTGGCCCTCTCAGATGTAGGCATAGGTGACTTGTGGGTCTGAACTGCAGAATTAGCAGGGAAAGGATTAAAAATAACACCCCTCATCCCCAGTTCAGATTTACTCTTTGCACCTTGTGCACTTCTCGTGCACTTCATCCTCTATCAAATCCCGAAATGCCACCTGGGCAGCACTCAGGTTCCCAGAAAAATCATTTAAAATCACACTGTAGCCATACTTCAATCTCTGGACTTGTGTCTCACCTCCTGGGAATACTCCAGCCATGAGTCCTTCCAGCTTCACACTGGGACATAAAGCAAATGGAAGAATGATAGTGAGAACCTGGGCAGAGCTGATTTCTTAAGCCCAGCTATGCAAATGCATCCTGCCCAACACCTATCCTGCCCCAAGGGGCCAGACAGCAACTGCTATAAATGCATTTTTCTATGACCTATCAGCCCCTATATTGATATTCCATCCAGACTCTCACCCCAAAGCTACCAAATCGCTTCTGGGTGTGCAGGCTGCTGGACTGGAGGAGGAAACACTGCAGATAAGCAGGACAGACACTCCCAAGGTGACCACGTGCAAGAAGAGAGTCCAGGGGAGGGCATCTAGTGCCCTCTGCCATTGTCCAACCTCCTCCAGGAACAGAAATCCAGTGGGACCCCAACCCCAGGGCTACCCCCTATCAGCTGCTCCCCACCTTAGCCCCCCTTCCATCAAACCATGCCTTCCTCATGCCTCTGGCTGCCCTTGATGCTCTCTCTGCTCTCCCATCTGGCAGGCTTGAGGAGGGTGAGGAGGATGAGGAAGAGGAGGAAGAACACTACCAGCAGAAGAAGAAGAAGAAGAAGACACAGAAGCAGGAAAAGACACTGAAGCAGAAGCAGAAACAGAAACAGAAGGAACAGCAGAAGCAGGAGAAGGATTTGTTGCCCTGGTGCAGAAAGCCCAGCTCTAGGCGTCGTCAGGACGTGCAGGAAGGGAGAGAGACACAGAGGATGGTAAGGAAAGAGCCTGTGTGCTGGCAGGCTGTTCACCAGGAAAGAGAGGAGATGTTGTGAGACAAGGGATGTCACATAAATGAGGTGAGGGGGTCAGACTTGGAGAGCTGCAGAAAGGCAGGAGGGAAAAGCTCCCTCTTGCAGGCTCTGGAGGAGCAGAGTTGTCACACCAGGGAAACTGGGAAATACTGGGAAGCAAAGGTGGGTGACAAATCCCACTGCCAAGGCTGCTCCAGTTCACAGTGGTGCATCCAGACAGGAGGGCTCAGCCCCAGTGCTGCAGCTCCCTGGCTCCTGCTCCCTCCCTGTGCCACTCCTCCACAGGAATGGGCCTGGGATGCCATCCGGGAGCTGGTCAGGAGCTTCTGCAAGTTCCAGAGGGAGATGAAAAATCTCAAACGTCGTGCAGAGTTTGAGGAGTTTCTCCGTCAGGAGCGAAGAAACGAGAGGGAAAGTATGTCCAGTGTCCTGCCACCCCTTCTCCTCCCTCCCCAGGACACCCCTGGGTTTAGGTAGAGAAGGAAATGGAGAAAACCTCTCCCTTACCTCCCATCACCATGACTTAGTGGCACATTATGCTGTTGCATCTCTCTCAAACAATGTTGTATATGCAAGTTTGCATCCCTGCCTCAGAAAAAAAACCAAAAACCAAAACAAAACACAACAACAAAAACAAACAAAAAACCACACCAAAACAGGAAAACAGTAAATGAAGCTAAGGTGAGACAGGCCAGAAAAATAAACAAAAGGAAACTGTTTTCTGGGCAACAGGGAGCTGACCTAAACAGAAGGTTTACACGCAGGTTTGAGAGGAGGCTGGAAAGGAAGTTAGAAAAGTAATCCACTAAACACACAGAAACCCTATTTAGATCAAGAAAAATTTGTATATGGGGGAAAAAGAGATTTTTTTTCCCCTTTCATCCTCACTCATTATCTGCTTGTGGGCTCTGTCAGAGCCAGGGCAACAGCTAGACAGACCAGCAGGCTTTAGGGACAGGCCATTCCCTGTGAAAACAGTGAACATAAACACTCTGTGGGTGCAAAGAGGAGAAGGGATGGAGGAGATCACCAAGCCAGAGGAAAGGTGTAGTCCACAGAGATAGAAAGGCTCTCAGCACATTGCATGCAGGTGTGAGAAGCACAGGTGAGGTGAAGGAGCAAACCCAGTGCTGGGCAGCAGCACACAGCATCTCTTCCCCTGTCTCAGACCTGCCCATCAAGGAGAAGAAGAGGAAAAGTCCCGCCAAGAGCCGCCGCAAGGGCAAAGCACAGCCGCAAAAGGTGACACTGGTGAAACGGCGCATTTTGGACAAGCGGCTCATCGTCGTCAGCTTCCTCGTCGACGACCTCCGCTTTTACCTGGAGATAGACAGGTGAGCTCCTCCTCCACCAGGGTGTGGCAGTGTTAGCTCTAGCCTGGTCTGGGCAGAAGACCTAGACACGATGCCATCTCATTCAGACTCTGTTGTTTATTATTTCTAATCTAAGCTACAGCCTCACGAGGTGTGAACTCTGTCTAACAAGACGATGAAATGGCCCCTTCTAACTTGTTTCAAGGACTTTTAAACAATAAGCAAAAGCAATTAAATCACAGCACTTGAGTTATTTTTATTTATAACCCAGTTAAAGATCACTCAATGTCCGCAATGTGGACTTTAACCAATTAGAAAAAATCACCCAAGCTCGAGAAGAAAGAGGAAGAAAAAGGTAAAGAAGAAGGACTCAAGCTACACCTAAATCCCTCCATATTGTCCCTCTTATATATATATATATATATATATTACTATATTCTACATCCTCGAACCCCAAACCTTAAACATTTCACCCTGTGACATCACACACTTCTAACTACACACACTCCCAATGTTGTCACTCAGCTTTGGAAGCCATTCCCACGGCCTCAGGTCAAAGGCAGTGCCCTCCTGAGGGTCACTCCCTGTCAAAGCAGAAAGCCTGGTATTTTCAGCATCCAGGGTTCCAACAGCAGGGTACCACTACAGAATCCCAGAATGGTTTGGGTTGGAAGGGATCTTGAAGGTCATCTCGTTCCAACTCCCTACCATGGGCAGGGACATGTCCCACCAGACCAGGTTTCTGGGAGCTCCATCCAGCTTGGCACAAGCCTCCCTCGGCTCTGGCCTGAACCCATCTCTGATGGAGACCTCCAAAGGCCCCTTTTCAGCCTGCAGTCATCCCCTGGCTCAGGATTCCTGTTTGAAACCCTTTTGGTTTGGTAGTCTCAAGCCATCCAACATTTTGCCCCCACCATTCTGGATGTCCCAGTTGTGGTGGCGTTTCTCCCTGGACTTTGTCCACGTTCCCAACAAGCCTGTAAAACCAATCCATGGCAAATGGGCACCAGCTCTGCAGCCAACACCCTCACAACAGGCAAATCCCCAGCTTTCAGTCCTCCTCTTTCCCCAAAAAGGGGGACCATCACCTGCCCCAGGTGAATCTTGTGACCACGAGGGTGGCAGAAGAGGGAGGTGGCTTTTCATAGCTCCCATGTTACTGCTCCACACCTTGAGGATTGCTTTTCCTGGCCAAGCAAATACCAAATTAAGCAAGAACACAACTGTCTAGCCCAGCAGTTACCAGCACTTGTCTCAGAGCAAGACCCCACGTGCCTTTGCAGGTTTTCCAGGATGGCTGACGTCATGGGAGCTGCGGCACCCAGAAGGATGGGGTCAGAAAGGCAGACTGCCTTCCTCAAAAAGAAACTGGACATCATCAACAGACTTTTCCTGAACTCTGACATCCCCCCCAAGCTGCGGGTGAGACCCTGGGGCCCGCCCAGGAAGGCTGGAGGCTGCTGCCTGCTCATTGCTCAAGGCCATCACAGCACAGCTGGGAACAGTGGTGGGGAAAGAGGAGCAAGCAGGGGTCTGGATCTGCTGGAGGGGCTTTGGGGTGTGCTCTGGAGCTTGGGGCTTCCACATGGGCTGGGAGAGGTGGGAATCAACCCCCATCCAGACCCTGATAGATTGAGAACAAGCATGTGGATGAGGATGGGAGAGATGGGGATGATTCTCCAGCATTTCCTGCTGGACAGATGCCAGGGCTGAAGTGCCAGGATGGTGCTGCACACCACCAATCCAGTCCTTTCACTCTTCAGAGGCCAGGGTCACCATCATCCTCTCCCCACTGCCCACCCCATCTCCCCTTTGGAGGGCATAATGCTTCCCACAGAAACCCACGTGGGATCCTGCCCTCGTGCCTGGGGCCAGCAGCCGGGATGGAATTTGGGTCTCTTCTTAGAGGTAGGGTCAGGGAGAGAAACCTGGCCCCATCAGGAGTGCTGCAAAGTGCTTTGGTCCCTTCTGTGCCCAGGTCAACATCCCTGAGAAACAGAGGGATTTAATCCGGAGTTCATCTTCCAAGGGGCTGCTGACCCGGGCCATCTACCACAGCGCCAAGGTCACCCTCTTCCCCATCCTGATGTACTTCTGGAGAAGGTACCTATCCATCCCCTCTCTCCCAAGGTGGAGGAGGCTCTGGGGATGCCACCCTTTATCTCCAGCCACTTGTTCCTCTGCCGTGCTGGAAGTGCAGATGAGACCCTCCCCAGGAGCTCAGGTGGAATTGTCTCCTTGGAGCTTTGCCGTCTCTGGTGTTCCTCACGCAGGTTCTGCATCTGGAAGGTGATGAGGAGCTTTAGGGCCTACCAGGAGCTCTGGAGCTCTGAGATCCCTGAGGAGGACGGGAGCTATCAGCCCACCGAGGTGGACAAGAGCTCCAGGGTCCAGAAGGAGGACAGGAGGTCTCAGGAGCCAAAGAGGGGCAGGAGCTCCCGGGTCCAAAAGGAGGAGAGGAGCTCTCAGGAGCCCAAGGCGAGCAGGAGCTCCTGGGTCCAGAAGGAGCAGAGGAGCTCTCAGGAGTCCATGAGGGACAAGATCTCCAGGGGCATCAAGGAGGGCAGGCTTCCAGGCTCTTCACCTGCAAAAACACCCTCCAAAGTACCCAAGGTCCCCAGCCCCAAGAAGCTGGTGGCCATTACCTCTGCTACACGCTATGCTCCAGGTTTGTTCTTCCAGTGCAGAAACACCCAGACCTGGCATCTTTTAAGTTCCCCTGAAATGACCCCCTCCTTCACACAGCTTTGAGGGTGTATGTGGTGCAGGCCTGCTGGGAAAATAGAATGGAATATTTTTTTTTTTCCTGTCAAAATCCGTCAAAACTGTCCAGTGGGATTTTAGAAATTTTCTTTGGTGAATAGGGAAGTGAGCACAGAGACTTCCCAAGCAAAGAGCTGTTGCATAATTCCTATTTATTTCAATAACCAAGTTAAAAATACTCAGGCACACCCCCTGAAACAGAAATAAAACCCCGCAATCTTTTGGATTGCAAGCCAAATGGGAGCAGGAAAAGAAGAACAACTGTGCAGCCAAACACCAGGCACAGTGGCATTCCATGGAGGGTGCTTTGAATATCTGGAATGGAGAGTAAGCTCCATCAGGATTTGAGGTGACATCTCCAGGGAAAGAGATATTTTCTCTTCCTCATCCCCTTGTTTAGTTTTGATGCACTGAATAACTCTAAACTGAAAACCACAAAGTGATGCTGAGCGTTGCCAGTCTGCCTGACAGCCTGCTCCTTGGCTGAATATTCATTTGGAAACTGTCTAATTGATTTTTGATTAGAGGGGAAACCAAAATAGGCACATCCTAATCTTGCTTTGACGGATGAGTGGGCGTCAGCAAGCTGCTGTTCTGCTCCCTGTCATTTATCACTGTCAAGTTCTGGCTAAAAAGCAGCAGAGTTCGAGGATTTGGATGCCTCCAGGCAGCTGCTTGAGCTCCTGCTGCACAGCAGGGCTGAGGTGACACAGCCCTGTGCTCCAGGAATGCCAAGCCATGTCCCTGGCTCAAACCACCTCATGGCTTGGCTATTCCCGTGGACAACATCCTGTCTGCAGCGTGGCTCTCCAGCTGGTTACAGAGCCTCACTGCTCTTCCAGGACCTTCTCAAATGTAGTTGTTTTAATGCAAAAGTCACAAAAACAAAACAAAACAAAAACAACCCAGAAAAAACTCATGTATCACACATGTATTCCAAGCTAGTGGTAAACCAGAAGCCTCGTGTTAGACTGGAGCTACTGGCTGTGGTATCCAAGACAAGGACAGTATTTGCAGGGTCTTGAATATCATTTAAACCAATTCAGATTAGAGATAGGAAGTCGTTTTCTACACTAGAGGGTGGTAAAGCACCAATAGAGACTGCCCAGAGAAGCTGTTGCAGCCCCATCGCTGGAAATATTCAGGATGAGGTTGGATGGGGCTCTGAGCGACCTGGTCTAGTGGGAGGTGTTGGGGGCTGCACTAGATGGCCTTGAAAGGTCCCTTCCAACACGAATTATTCTTTGTTTAAATCAGTGTAAACTGCTGCAAGGGTTGGGACAGACCCAAGGGGTGTTTAACTACAGCCACAGAGAGTGGGAGCTGCTCTGGACACGTAGAAAAGGCTGTGATGTCTCCAGCATGGACATTAATCCCACAAGGACTGTTCCTGGGACAGCAATCCCCAAGACATTGCTCCTTGCTGTGTCTCACAGGGATGAGTAACAGGAGCCAAGCAGAAAAAAAATATCCCTCAGCTTGGCTGGCATGTAGGGGACAAAATATATGGCCCAAAATAGCTGCTGTGTCTGTGATGTCCACACCAGCTCCCAGGACACTTTTCTGCACCTTATGCTTTCACCAATGACCTTTCTCTAAGGGTCTTGCTTTTCTAACCTTTGGGTGAAAATTTGCTCTTGAGCTGAGGTGGGGAAAAAATCGATTTTGTTGGCTTTTAAAAAGCACCGAAATTGCTGGGGAAAATAGCTGTGGTTTGCCATCAGAGCACTCCATGTAATGCCTGGAGAGGCTGCCTGGAGCAGAGGCTAGGCAGAGGTAAAGGAATAAAGGAGATATTTATTAAAAGGCCTTCAAAGGTTGCACCTTGGGCAGCACAAGAGCCTGGCCAGGGCTACACCCAAAATGGTTATCGTGAGGTTTCACACTTTTGAAAGTTTTGGTTCATTTATATATTGGGGTTAATTGTCCAATGACAGCTTCAGGTTATGAGGTCTCATCCTCCCAGTTTGCTCTCCTCAATTTGCTGTTTGCACTTTTCGGGCCTGGAGCTGCAATGGTGAGCTTGGTCAGGCTGGAAAAGGATTGTTTGTGTGACTAAACTGTGAAGAGAACCCGCTAACACTTCATACGAAGTTCAGATTTATACACCAGTGCAGTACAGAATGTGGAAAATACGAAAAGTTAAGCTTAAGGCCTCGCTTTCCTTCTCCCTCACCAGGTCGAAAGGCCGTCCTCACCTTCAAGCTGTCGGAAGGCCTCGAGCTCCTGCTGCCACGGCCCAGGAAGGAAAGCCAGCCCTCAGAGGAGCAAAAAGGTGAATCTTTTTGGGCTGAAAGGGGCCCTCCTGCCCCTGGGGGCTGCGGGGGTGGGAGCTGGGCTCGAGGGCTCCCTGCAGCAGCCCGTGGTGAGGAGGTTGTGCTGTTGTTTCCCTCAGGTTCAGATCCAGATCCCAGCGGGGAGGAGAGGCCCTCGCTCAGTGATGCTGCCCCACAGGATGGG
>VZSR01002395.1:2455092-2476038 GCA_013398615.1 Brachypodius melanocephalos | reverse complement strand
AAGAAAAAGAAAAAGACAAAGAAAAAGAAAAAGAAAAAAAGAAAAAAAAAACCCCAAAAATATTGGTGCAAGAGGAGTCAGAGTTCTCCTGGTTGCATTTTCTCATCAACAGTGTGTAGTCAAACTTCCATAATATATTTAAAAGGTTCCCAGGACCTGCAGAAGGACATTTGCTCCAAGGCAGGACCACTGATGCAGGTGATGCTTTGACAGTGCTGCAGAACCTCTCTTCCTGTGTGGAGGGGATGGGGGAACCTCATTCCTAAAGGAGAGCAGAGTTGGTTTTCTAGTCAAGTTTAATTCAAGTTTGTTTCTCCATGGGCTCGTTGAAAGAATAACAATCCCAGTTTGGAAAAAAAAATAAAACCAGAAAACCAAAACAAACCACAAACCCTAGCTTTCAGCTTTTTTTCTACAGCTTTTCAACATTTTCAACAGCTGAAAACCATTTCCATAAGCAGCATATAATCACAGTGCAAATCAGAGCATCCAAAGCCCATGGTTGTTACACCAAACTCTTTGGAGTCTTTCCTAATTTAAGTCCTCCATACTCTGTCCCTTTATCCCATCTCCTTACCCACATCTTCAGCTCTTTTTACAGGTGAATAAATAAGAAATAAAAGGGGTGGTGGTGGGATCAGACATGGGACAGGAGGCAGTGACCATCCTACAGAGAAGGGTCCTGGAAGTCTGCTAAGTGACTGTACGTGGGGTTGTGGCGTAAACTGTTGTACACGTAGATGGTAAGTTTTGGAAAAACCTTCAGGAAATACTCAGCATAGTCTCCTATTTTGTTGCTGATGCTGAAAGAGAACAAAAGCAAACGGGATTTTTAAAGCTTGTCCAAGGGGTCAATATTCTAGAGTGCTCTTGCGGAGAAAAAGCCATTCCAGAGGTTTTCCTAGAAATCCCACACCTACAAGTTTTCTACTCCTCAACTCTCTTTTTTTTTTAATTTTTTTGGCTTTTCCTCTAGCATTTCCCTCTGCCTTTCACTTTGGACAGCTTTCTCAGGCACATGGTGGGGATTCTTGGGCTTGACCTGGGCAAAGACAGGACTTGGTGATCCTTGTGGGTCCTCTCCAGCTCAGGATATTCTCTGATTCTATGCACCCATGGCAGGGGCAAGGATGGGAACACGTACCCTTCATCTTTGTGTTCATCCATGTTCCTCATGAGCCTCAGGAGGTCGATGACATCATTTCTGTATTTGACTTTTTTTGCATTCCTAGGGTTTTCCATGACGTGTAAAATATCGTTGTCAATCTGAAAGAAAGCACACGGGTTATTCCCTGCCTTTCACACCCCACAAGAACCAGCAGACCTTGAAGGTTTGCCAGCCAATTTGAGAATGATTAACCCCTTTTATCACCCCAGTTAGAGGAGCTCCCTTCAGCATCAAAGTGTCTTAGATTAAATTGTTTTTCCCAGTTGTCTGTATTTTGTGTGGGGTTACTTTTTCCAGTTCCTTTTTTAAACAGAGCCTGTGAAACACTCAGAAAATCTTCTGCCTAAATGTCTAGCTCAAATCTGATACCAATCCAAATTGAAGAGGATTACCATTTCGGTCCACCGTGAATAAGGAAAGGTTTTCTTAGTGACATTAGAATCCTGAAAAACACTTTTACGGTTTCGGTAGTCCTTGATTGTATTCCATATACTCTTCAGGAAGTTGAACCTGCTGTGGGATGAGAAGCCTCATTAGCTGCAATGGGACTGTTCCCAGCACTCCAGGCAATTCCCACACCAAAATTCCACCCCCTTTGTACTCCCAGGACTTACCTCTGAGTGCTCCAGAAATAGGGATGTTTGCTCAACCCTTCCAAGCCTCGTTCATCGTGAGAGAACAGGCTTTGTACAAGGTCCAGAGCCTCCATGTAATCTGGGGAATTGGGAGCCAAATCCTTAATCTCAATTTGCTGGAGAGGTTTTCTACCCCCTGTTAAAACGTAGAGCACGAGCCTGCCCAGGGCCTGCAAAGAAACATCACATCAGCTTCCATGCCACAAGCACCCAGCTTCCAACCCAAAGGGTTGGAACTCTGGAGGCTGAAAACTTCAGGCTTTCTGTTCTAAAAGACACGGACCCTCAAGCAAGCACCACATTGGACTTGAGGCCGTGGAACAGGCTTCCAAAATTGAGTGATGGCACTGGGGTTGTGGGTGTGTAGTTTGAATAGCATCGTGTGGTCTCACAGGGTGAAAAGTTTAGATTTAAGATTTTAGCATATGGTAATACATGGGGCAAGATGGAGGACTTTGGGTGTTGTTTAAGTCTAAGTTGTCTAAGTCCTTCTTCTTCACCTTTTTCTTCCTTCTTCTCCATGGGTTTGGGTGGTTTTCTGTGATTGGGTGTAAAAGGTCTGCATTGCAGGCCTTGGGTGGTCATTATTGGGTCAGAAATATAAATAATATAGATGTCACCTTGTTATTGGGTAATTAGTGCTTAAATAACCTTGGAAAGAATTAGAGGCACCTCTATTTTACCTTCATTTTCTACCTTGCTAGTTAGAGTTCATGGCTCGTGAGACTGTAATTTAGATAAAAAATAATAAACACCAAATCCCAACACAAAACTCTGACTCCTGTGTATTAATCCTGACCTGGGCAGAGTAAAGGAAGGCAGAATTGTCACACCAATGGACTCATCTCCCCAAGCCCTGCAGGTGCCCAGAAATGTAAAATACACACCCAACACAAACCTCGAGGCTGTGTGCCCAAGGACAGAGGAGATGGGCACCCAAACCAACATCGCTCCAGTGCAACGTCTGTCACTGCACAGTCTTCCCCACAAATCAAGATGTGGGGAATTTTTCAATTTTCTGTATGCAAAAAGCCTTTCCCTAGGACCCACAGCCACAGAGCACCCAAAATTTTAAACCATAGGTTGGTTCACAGAGAACTTGCCTTTAAATCTGAGTTTACAAGTTCCTCTCGGCCTTCGATCGACCTTCTTTTATTACCAAAGTCCGCCAAGTAGATTTTGCCACCTAAATCTGAGGAAATAAGAGAAATGGTTAACAAATAAAGGTGGCAAACCTTCATATGGCCCATTGATGACTTCTGGATGACCCCTTCTTGAGAAAACAGTTCTCTGAAGGCATCTGTGATGGGTTTATCTGCCTGCTGAGCCCTACTGAGATGTGTGAGGTTGTTCTCTCTGTGATCATATCTGTACTTATTTAAAGAGGAGATCTAAAGCCACCCCATTCAGCACAAAGACATCTCTACTTTTACAGACAGATGTGAGGCACCTTCCCCTCTAAACTACAAGGAAAGCAAAATGAAAACATAAAGAAAGCAAAACAGAACCTATTACAAAGTTGCTGGGCTGTAGATCCTGGTGAGCAAATCTGAGGGAGTGCAGCTCTCTCAGTGCCTGGAAGATCATCTTCAGAGCAGCTTTGTAATCCTTTTGGCCTTCAGGGTCCTGCAGGTGTTCCTGGAGGTTTTTCTCCCAGAGTGGGAAGCACAAGTACATGCAGCCTTTTTGCTTCTCAGACTGGAAGAGCTTCAGTAGATGCTCGCAGTGAGAACATTCCTCCAAGAACTCTTTCTCTTCGTTACCCTCTGCGCTGCGGGTTATTCTCACTGCTACCTCTGTCCCTCCGTGGAGCCCGAGGTAGATGCCATCCTGAATTTTCTGCTGGATGTATGGAAATATCTTCAGTTTGCCAATCATGGGGCGATACATTTGGTCAAGTCTTTTCAGCTGGTCCCTCCAGCGTTTGCTGTTTGGCTCCCACGCTCTGGGGGCTTCTGGAACAAACCTGGCCTTGTGCTCACGAAGAAGGTTTTCCATGCTAAGAGAACGATTTCTCCTTGCAACTGCCAGCAGGTTCCCACGATCAGTCCTGGCTCCCTTTTCACACAACAACTTTGCTATTTCCCAGTCACCCTTCTCCACAGCCACCATCAGGGCTGTGTTGCCCTCCTCATCTGCATCATCAATGTCGATCTCATCCTTCTCCAGCAAAGCTGTCACCAGCTCCAGGCTCTCCATTTCCACAGCCAGGATGAGGGCAGTTTTCCCACATTCATCTTTGCTCTTCACATCCACACCGTGCTCCAACAGGAAACGGACTATGGACTCAGCTGACTTGTACCTTTTTTTTTCTGGACCCTTCTTTAGGGCGTGGATCAAGGCGTTCCTGTCTCTGTTGTCACGGACGTTCACGTCAGCCCTCATCTCCTGGACCAGGATCTTCACAGCTGGGAGGTGGCGCTCCCTGCAAGCGTCCATCAGCGCCGTGGCACCTCCTTTGTGCAGCTTGGCTTTCTCCTCGCTGGTCTCCCTCCTCAAATTCACCTCTGCCCCTCTGCTGTACAGGAACCTCAAGGCTTCCTCCTTCCCGTACCACGCAGCCTCCATGAAAGCTGTGAATCCATTGATGTCCCGCTCGTTAATGTCTGATCCCTTCTCCAGGAGGAGCTTCAGGATCCCCACGTTCCCTCTTATCCCTGCCTCAGTAAATGCAGTGCCACCATTGTCCTTCCTGGCGTGCACAGAAGCTCCTCTGTCCAGCAGAAGCCTCACCAGGTCCTCGTCCTCAGCTTGCACTGCAGTCTGCAGGGGTGTCCAGCCACTGTCCACCTTGGAATTCACATCTGCCCCTCGCTCCAGCAGCTGCAGCACGGCTTCTTTATCCCTGTCCTTCACGGCAGCGTTTAGCTCGGAGTTAAGGGCTTCTGCTGCCCTGCTGCTGGGAGGGGTGGAGACCTTCTTCTGTTTGTGAGCTGGGAGCTCCATGGTGGTCAGAGGGAGGGCTCTGGGGTCAGCAGCAGAAGGCAGGGATCCACAGGAGGGTGGGAGAGGGGCAGTGCTCGGTGCCTTCGGAGCGGGGGATGCGCCGGGCGTGGCCGATCGAACCCATCAGCTGCGGTTTTTGAGGGCTCTGTGGTCTTCACCTGATTAATGAAGAGGAAATACTGCTTTATTAGCCTGTGAAACCTCACCATTGGCACTCCACGTCCTGTGTGAGGAGCAGCTGAGGACAGCAATGCCAGTGCCAGCCAGGAGAGCCAAGGCCTGGAGAGCAGCACAGCTTTAGCACTCATGGACTCCTTGTTTCCTTGCCTGGCCCCAGCCCCTCTCATGGCCCAGGGAGGTGTCCCTGCTGCTTTTACCATGAATGTCACCTCAGACTTGTCACAGGTCCCCTGATAAGCCATCCCCCAGCCACGGTGTCAGGTGGAGATGGGCATTCCCATTCAGCTTTGGATGGCAACCACACAGTCCTGACTGATCCTGCCCCCGATCCAGACAGAGTGAGACAGAAAGCCAACCTTAATCCTGCTCCTACAGACCATGAGGAGACCCTACCTGACAGGGACCCTCTCCTAGGCTTAGGAGATTGATCAGGTAAGACTTAATTTACCTTTATCTATCTGGTATCTAGAAAAAAGTGGGGCTCCAATACCTCCATTTCCTGATCAGCACTTCCAGGAGTTACTGCCTGACAAGCTGAACTGGAAATAAATCACCCAAGCAAATCACGAAAGGGATAGAGAAGTCATAAGGTATAAAAGCAAAGTATAAATTTACATGAATTTTCCCTCAGGAAAGCCAAAGATTGGGTTTTGGATGGTTTATTTCCCTGCCCAGCAGGAAATAAACACAGTATTTCATTGATCTAGATGCATTTCATTTCCTTGTATTAATTACTATACCTTTTGCTGAGCAGGAAAAAGAAAGAAATAAATAGAGTCACTTTCCTGGCCCAAAAGCAGCACAGCATCCCCTGGGCACGGTGGGACTCGAGTTCCTCACCCCTGTCAGCATGGCAGGACCCCGGGGAGGGGGAAGAGAACGGCTGAGCACCTTTTTCCTCCTCCTCTTTGCAGCAGAATGGTGAACTTCGTACTCCAGGAAACGGTGAAATATTTCTGTCCCCACCCCACTGACTTTTGATCACGTCTGCGTGTCCCAGTGTGTCACCCAGCCCTGCCTGCTGCCACCCACGATGGCACAGCCAGCAAGGGGTCCCCAAAAATGTGCTGGCCCCTGCCAGGAAGGAAGGTTTTAACCCCTTGCAGGAGGATGCTGGTTGCTCCCCTGTGCCTTAACAGGTGTTTCCATGTCAGGAAAGAGTTTCACTTTCACCCCTGAACTTTTAAGGAAGAAGAACCAGAATCTTCCATGCTCTTTTCACCATCATTTTCCCAGTGCCAGGACAAAGGCACCTGTTGGATCCTTGAGCTGTTCCTTAAGGAATGTGGCTATTTTCTATTGGGCAGCATTCAAAAAATCCCTCCTAGATAGCTGAACACTTAAGAGAGAGCACGGAGATTCTCGGTGCATTTTTGGGGTATCAGTTGTGAGCAACCTCCCTGCAATGTGCATGGTTTTATCCTTTCGTTCCGTACAGTTTGTTATTTTCTCCTTAGTTAAAACATTTTTGCTGTTGCAAAACACCTCCAATCAGCTGTCTCGCTAATTATTCTTCTTTCTGAGAGGCTGCTGGGCAACCCTCAGAGCTTAATACACCTTGGTGGGGCTAAAAACCTGCGTGAAACTCATGCAGAAACTCATCAGATGCTGGGGATCTGGAGGAGGAGGTGTTTGGCAGCCTTTTTTTCAGTCAGGCAGCAGAGAAGCCACGAGCAAAGTGCTCTCCCCATACACCCAGACCCTGTTTAGAAACATCTGCTCAGGAGTGGTTCAGGAGCTGAAGGCATTGGATTCACCAGGGGGTGTGGACTGGGGGACGTTTGGGGTTTCATTTTGTTATAAATACATATTACACGATTGGCTTTTTTGCAAATACTAAAATGAATACTACATGTGTTACATTAGAAAGTTATGCTGTGTTAAAACAGTTTTTTTTAAAAAATAGTGTGATAAATATTTTTTTAGGCCACAGTGTAATAATAATATAGAAACTATGTAAGATGCTTTCTAATAACGTCTAAACCAGCTCGAGAAATAAGAAAAAACAAATTTAAAAATCTTCACATCGTCCTATCTAAATAGAAATAACAGCAAAGACACCAATAACTCCAAAAAGAAAGATTTATTGCCTTTGTTATCAAGAGATTTGCAACTTCCTAAAGCCACGAAAATTTATATGCAAGAAAGAATAGTGGGGAAGAAAAGTTGAAATTTAAGCAAATTAAGCAAAATTAAGCAAAAAACACCTGAAGTTTAAAAAAAAAAAGTTTAAATCACGTATTAAATTTATGAATATGCAATAACCTATAGTATTTAAAAGAAAGATCTTTTATTAGCAAGCTGTGCCTTGAGTAAAAACGCCAGGCACCCAGACGTCTGTAACTTCGCTTTTTAAATTTGTCTCTTACTGTCTTATCTTTTATTAAACTTTTAACAAAATTAAACCGTGGTTTTTCACAGTTTTAAGCTTTTCCTCACCTTTTTGGTAAACCCATCCAGGTGAGGGAGCTGAGTGCTGCTAAATTCCAGCCAGGGAATCGCTGAGCTGCAGATCCGTGGGTCCCTCACTGCTTGGGCAGGCAGCACCCTGGCATCACCCTGGCACCCTGCTCCTTGCAGGCAGCTCTGACAAGCTGAGATAAGCCTTTCTTATCTGCCTGGAATGCAGAAAATACACGGAGGAGCCCAGGCTGTGATGTCCCACCCAGTTTCCTTCAGTGCCCTGTGGCGTGAGATGAGCTCAGCAGAGTCTGTGCAACATCCCCAGGCAGCTCCACCGGGCTGTGCCAGCAGCAGGATTCAGCTCAGGGCTGAAACGGGGCTGGAATTGTGTCAATCCAATCATTCCTGACTTTCCATGGTGCCTTGGCACGGGCACGAACTGGGAATCTGCGTGTGGACATCGAGACGTGGCATGGTACAGGCACAAGGGCACAGGAAAGCCCCAAAAGGGCTGGGGGGATGCAGCCCTGCACGTGTTTTCCATGGATATCCCGATCCTTATGGATCACATCTCCATGCCAGCTTTCACTGAACTCTGCCTCTGCAGCCCTGTGCCTCATTCTGGTGTTGGGCATCCTGCTCCCCACAGCATCCACAGGCTCTGGGACCACCCCACGGTCTCTGCATGGAATCTGGTAGGGTTTGTGCTGCCACAGGAGAGCTTGGCACAGCCCCAGAGGGAGAGAGACTGTGAAAACTCAGGGAGCAATCTCCAGTCTGTCTCAAGGCTGCCAGGATCTCGTTTTAATTCACAGGAAGGATCTCTCCCAGTTTGAGCAGGGCTGTGGCTGCAGCTGCTGGTGTTCAAGTGCTCATTTGCAGGCTGCAAAACAGACAAACAACCAGAGCAAGGGCACATCTCAGCTTCAAAGCCAGTGAAGACATCAAAAAAACAGCCAAAAGACATTAAAAAAAAAAAAAAAGCCAATATAACAACATCACCTCGCCCACCCAGCCAAGTACAAGAGCCTTCTTTGGCTTGCTGGTTTAATTAAAGTAATTTGTTATCTTAGGGTGGGAAGATGAAAATCCCTAGGATGGTAGGAACCCAAATTCTACAGTGGTGGGAACGAGGTGTCTGCAGCCAGCAGGGCTGTGGCAGGACTGTCCTGTGCCTGCATCCCAGCCAAGGAGGGTTTGCTGGTGGTGCTTTCCTGATCCAAATTGTTTTGATAG
This sequence comes from Brachypodius melanocephalos, assembly GCA_013398615.1. NCBI lineage: Eukaryota > Metazoa > Chordata > Aves > Passeriformes > Pycnonotidae > Brachypodius > Brachypodius melanocephalos. Next base: position 2,467,470 of record VZSR01002395.1, on the reverse strand, counting down.
AGCCATAAGTTTAAACCCTGAGTCACTGCAACAGGCAGTTTCCAGGGAATGAAAGGGTCTCAAAGGTTTTCTGAAGCAGGGGAGTAACGGAGCTCCTCTCCAGCACTACTCTGCAGCCTCTGGGTTATAGAGTTCCTGCTGTATTTATACATCTGCAGAGTCATTATTTGCTCCCACGCACCCAGGGACTCAGGAGATGAGCTGCTGAGGCACAGACAGCAGGGGAATCAAGGGCACAGCTAAACAAATCTCCCTTTTCCTCCACTCTGATGGACTTACACCCATTTTTGCATCCCTTCCCTTGAGATGACATCTCCCGAGAATCCTTATCCTCAAATAAACACGAGGCAAAATGTGGCAACAAAAACTGCCTGCCAAGGGCAAATTAATTTTTTAAAGGAGCTATGAATAGTAAGATGAGGTTTTTTCTTCGTGTTCCCTTCACGTGCTTTCCTATTATATTTCCAAGTGGGAATATCCCAGGGTTTGTGTGCTTGGCCATGCTGATGTGACTTTCAGTGCTGGAGCACAACCCTGGAAAATAGTCCACAGAAGGATGGCAGGTGATGCTACCCACAGAGGAGCATCAACCACTTCTCACAGAACCATTTAGGTTTGAGAAGACCTCCAAGATCATTGGGTCCAACCTCCAAAATCATTGAGCCTCACCATCACCCCCAAATCCACCAATAAGCCACATCTCTATGTGTTTCATGGAGTATTTTTACATCTTTTAAACTTCATTTTCTGGTTTTTTAGACCGCTGCTCAATCCTCATCACCACCAAAAAAGAAATTTTTTGCCAGCAGGGAAGGAGAGGTGAGAGCAACAGCGAGGCAGGCAGGGACCTCACCAAGCAGGGCAGCACATCCCAGTCCCTGAGCAAGGAGAGCAGGGCAGATCCATTTAAAACAGCCCAGAGCAGCCAAAACACGTCAGACAATGAGTCAGGCTGAGCAGCTGAGCTTGGATGCCTTTCCCAAGGAGAGCAGGGGGATGTCCAGCAGGATTTCTCCCCGCTGTTTCTCATCCCCATCCTTGCCCCCAGGCTGTGTCCGAGCTCCCCTACATGAGCCGTGAGTTCTGAGCGATGCCATCCAGCTGCTCTCTCCCTGCTGGCTGCCCTGGGGGCTGGCAGAGCGCTGCCGAGGTGTTTGGGGGGTTTGGGATGGCTCGGTGCATCCTCTCTGCTGCTCAGCTCCCTCCAAAAACACACGCACGCCACTTCTTACAGCGCGCCTTTCTTTAAAAAAGAGAAATAAATCGGGGATGAGCGCACACGCAGCCTGCTGTCAGGTGTGTGTGTACACGGAAAATGAAAGCTCAGGGTTCCTACACTTAAATATCTGCACATCCACCGGCCTAAATCCTTGTCTTAGTGCACTCCTGCATCCATGTCCATCCTGTCCAAAGCTGCTTGGTCCCACTGGAGCAGGGACCTTCTGGCTGAGCTGCTGCTGGGAATCCTCCGGCTCCCAGGGCACGGGGAAATGGCTTTTTTTCCCACCAAATAAATCCAAAAACCCCTCTCCCAGCCCATCCTGGCTCATGGAAACCTGGCCCCGGAGCAAGTTTGCGTTCACAGCCTGGAGGGCAGGGCGGTGCCAGCCCCCACGGTGGCTCCCCGGAGCTCAAATCCCCTCAGCTGCTTCCGAATTTGCAAACCCTGGGAAACTTCAGCCGGGGTTTATTGGGAATAACCGCAGCCGGCCGAGGGAAGCTTTGGCTCCTCTTTCTCAAGCGTGGTTTTGTGGGTTTGAGGTTTTTTTTTATTCCCTTCACCCACCCCCCGAGGCTTTAAGGGTTTGTTGTCTTGGGTTTTGGAGGCAGCCACAGCTGGATGCAAGGCTCGCTTTTTGTGCCTGGATTTTCTCCAGTATGAAAAAAGTATTCATATTTTTCATTCAGAAGCTGCAGTTAAAAAAAAAAAAAAAAAAAAAAAAAAAGAAAAGAAAAGAAAAGAAAAGAAAAGAAAAGAAAAGAAAAGGAAAAAAAAAGGCAACAAAATCATTATTTTTGATTCTGGCTGCTTCTAGTCTGCTTTACTGCTCTCTTTCCTGACAAGTAATTTAAATATTTCCTGGATACTTTTCGGCTCATTTCTTCCCTCTGACACGGACAAAGATCAGCTAAGAGATGCAAACTGCGATGATCCCAAATCACCTGGCTTGTAAGACAAGGCCACGCTTAATTTAAAAGGAAATGAAAGGTGAGGGGAAGCTCAAGCTGCTTTTTTCCTCTGGATAGGCAGGGACGGAGCAGAGTGGATGTATTTTACAGCGCCTGGTGTGTCAGAGGGGGCAGGAGGCTCTGCTGCAGCTGCAGCTGCTTGGAAAATGCATTTGAATGGCAGGGGGTGGTTTTTGCTCATAGTAACACCTTGGAAGATACTCCCGAGCTATTCCCGGTGATCCCAGCTCCTCCTCGGCAGTTAGTTAATTTTGGCTTCCAGAACACTCAATAAATGGAAAGAAGGCAACTGAAATAAAATCATATTTCGGTTGTTTTTTTTTTATTCCAAGCACTTCTTGGAGCTGCACTGGCAGCCCTGGGTGCTTCCATGGAAAGTTTATTTGTCCCTCCCAGGGAATTCCAGGGAAGTCATTGCGTACAGGAATAGGATGTTTTTTATTAACCTCTATTTTTATACCAGGGAGTTTCTCCCTTGTCAATGAATTCAATCATCAGGTGTGTTACTGACAAATATAATGTATTGTTTATGGCAGTGACCCAAAAGCAGGGTTTTTTCCTGCAAAAAAAGAAAAAAAAAATCACATCCTCTCAATTTTAAGACATTTGTGTTTTACTGATAGTGAGCAGATACTGGGAACTGCAGTCCTGTAAATGGCTCAGAAATGAGGAGCAATACAAGCAGTACTGAATATCCTGGCAGTTCCTGTATTCAAAACTTCACTTCTGCTTTCATTCTTTCTATGAACTGTTCGGTTTTCTTCAATAAACTAAATACCACAAAGCTTTATGCTACAAAAGTCTTCCCCCTTCCTTTTCTGCTCTTGACACTGTCACTTTTAAAGTGACTGGAAGTGCCCCCTGAGTCACCCAACGCAAGCAGCTTTGCAAAGCATCCAGAATCAAAATGTAAAATTTAATTGAAAGTCCACAACAACAACAACAAAAAAAACCACCAAACGAATCAAACAAACCAGACCCAGCCCATGCTGTCAGGGTGGTTTTCTCTTTTACGTTTTATTTTGTAATGACAACGTCACGTCGGAAATGAGAACAGACCATTGTGCATCGCTCGCTTCGGTTAACACAGCAAGGGTGGTTCCAGTTGTAAAAATAAATAAGAAATAAGAAAGCAGCTGATATCTCCCTGTAAACACAGCCAGGACAACAGCCAGAGGCTCCGAGGTGGGACCAGGATGGGGATGGTGGAAGAGGACTCAGAGTAACATCCCCAAACTGGTCCTTGGTCCCTTGCTTTGCTCAAGCAGCTGTGAAGAGCCCAAAGGATGCTGTGCTCTGGCTGCTGTTGAGATAGGGGGGGTAAAAGAGAGTTCCCTTGGCAAGGAGTGAGAACCAGTGGGATAAGGATCTCCAGGTTTGGTTTTTGGGGATAAACAGAGCCCTGGAAAGCAGCCCTCAGCAGGGAGCAGTGCTGGTGGCACATCCAGCACAGGCTCCACACCACCCACCCAGGCAGCTGCTGCCACCATCGCTGCCAAGTGGGATCCACACCTCTCCAGGACCCCAAAATTCCTGCTGAGAGGGACTTTCTGAAGAGCTGCCCCCAGGTCTGGGCTGATGATGTGTCCTGCCACCCCTCCGAGTCACTGAATTCTCGGCACTGACCTCTCTCACTCCATGGGTTTCTGCTAAAGTGCTGTGGCTGCAGACTGGTTTCACCATCCAAGGGAACACCAAGCCAAATTATAAACCCAGACAAAGCCCTGGGTTTTCTCCCCAATGTGTGAAAATCAAGTTTTTCCGTAGGGTTGCTCACCAAAGTGCCTGTTTGACTTCTCTGTTCCCTGCCTAGGACAAGCTGCTGTGTGCTGAGATGCTTTCCACATCTTTACGGGGAGAGAGGCAACAGCGTGGGCTGCAAAGCATCCTTGCACTGCCTCTGTGGTCCTCCAGCAGCTCTCCCTGCTGCTACTGCTGTACCTCGCTCCACAACTGTGCTACAAATCTGTCTGGTCCTCTCAAATCATTACACAGAAAAGGTGGGAGGCATGCTAAGTGCTACAACAGCTAAAATAATTTAATTTACAAGCTCCTCGGAGCGAGGGACGTGCGTGTGTGTGCTTTCAGCAGTGCTCCTCTAATAAATATGATAATATCAACAGCGATAAAATAAAATAAATAACACTAATAGGAATAAACCGTCGCGCACGTGACCTAAGATCGGGTGCAGTCTGAAGGTCGTGGAGCTCAAGCGAGGGATAAAAACGTCAGTGCACTGGAAGAAGGTGGAAAGCTTCGATGCAGAGCATGCACAGGACACAGCTGGAGCATCTCGGGATCAGGAGAAGGCAGGCGCAGCTGAAACGCCGGAGAGCCGCGGGGTTTTTATCCCAGAGTGGGAGTGGCAGCCTCCTGTGCTGGCCCCGCAGGTCAGAGAGCAGGTGGGAGCTCTTCGGCTGTGGATGCTCGGGGGAATCCCATCTCTTTCCCCCGGGCTCGCAGCTCCAACCCGATTCCTTCCCGTGTCTGCAGCGGCTCCGGGCTCCCACCAGAGAGGCAGAGCTCGAGGTGCTGGGGGATCCCGCTAAAATCCCAGAACTTCAGCCAAAACCCTTCCAACACGAGCCTGAGCCCCGGCAAACCGCGTCCCACCCTGTGCCTGCCCCAGGTACCCCCTGCACACGCCGGGGCGCGGGTCAGGTGTGCGAGCGCTTGCTGGTGCCGCGGCTGGCGGCCTGCCGGCTCATGTCCTGGTAGGAGGCGGATTTCAGGAAGCGGGGGTAGGAGTCCTTCTCCATCAGCGTGCGGGTCTTGGCCTGAGCCTCGTTGAAGCAGGCCGAGGTGGCCCCCGAGAGGTTCTTGCGGGTGATCTCCCTGGTTTCGTGGTCGATGTTCACCTGCAAGGCAGCAGCGCCCACAAATGTTAGCTCCTCTCCTACGTGAGGACAAAAATCATTTGTAATCCTTCTTCAGATGACGCTCACAGACCTTTCTAACCCTCCGCGGTTAGACTCAATTTCTGTTCCGACATTAACGAGCCGATTGTGATGGACCACACGGTGTTAGAAATTAAAGCTCTCGTGAGCAAGAGCACATCTTCCCCCTGATCCAAAAGCACTTTAATAAAGCCCAGCAGGATATTTTATTCCTTTCCCACCCTATTTGATGCCACGGAAAATGGTCTCACCTCCCTGGGTGCCTCATTTTGGACAAACTCCTCGAAGATCCTGTTGGCTTTGGAGGCCAGCTTGGTTTTCGACCGGGTCTTTTTGAAGTCCTCGCATGCCAGCCAGAAGTCGAGGTTCTCCTCGCTGAATTCAGTCTTTAGGAAGGTGTGGAAGGCGTTTACCCCACCTGGGGAGGGGACAGAAGAGCAGTTAATGGGATGGAATTGAGGAAGAGACCAGCAGCAGACACTGCCTGGTGAGCGGCATCATCACCCTGGGAGCTCAGACCGTGACACCTGCAGATTTCCTTTCCCTCCGGGCAAATTCCACCCTCTGAGACACTGCTAATTGGCCTCTAGACTCCAATAAAATCCTTTCCCACAGACAAGCAATCCTCTGGTTTTATTTATCTGACCTTTCCCTAATGAGGCCTCAGAGTATTTTCTTTACAGCTTCGGAAAAGAGCTAATTCCACCTAAGGAAGAGCGCGCTGACGCATCGGAACGCTGCAGGAGCCCAGCAGCGAGCGGTGCCTTGGTTTTGATTCCTCAGCCGAGATCAGGGGGAAAACGAGATGCTGAGGGCGGGAGGAGTAATTGCAGCAAGGGTTTCAAAGCTGTGCTGGCAGGGTGGATTAAGTTACAAAGCAGGAGATGCTCATTAGCCATCACAGCACGTGAGGAAGGCTGGGGGAAAAAAATACACTCGGCCCCAGAAGGAGTTTGGCTGGCTGGGGAAGAGCTTTTAAGGTAGACAGCTACTTTTGGGTTAAAATTTGGTGTGTTTCTGCCATTGTGCAGAGCCCAGTGTAAGGAGGGGATGATGTGTGGGATTGAAAAAGGTCCCATCTCTGGGTCTGTCGGAGCTGTCTGCATAGGGAGACGAGACAGCATCTCACAGACACACAGCTGATATCAGAGTGGGGGGAAAGGCCACGGTTATTCAGTAAAAGAGCTGAATTCCTTCTCCCCGTGGAGGAGCCATCCCCGGAGGCACAGGTCAGACAGACAGAGGGCAGCAATGCAGTTGTTTGGACAAGCCTGAGGGGAGGTGGCTGCATCGCTGTTTGCACCAGCCACCGAGAGCAGACAGTGCCTTCTCCCGAGTGTGGAGGAAGGGGTGCTTTGGGAATACCACGGCATTCTCCCAGCGGGCTGCTCCTCATGGGATGCCCCTGACAACGCTCCTGTCCCAAGGCAGCAGAGAGACAACACTTCTGCCCCCCAAAAACACCCAGCCAGGAGGAAAGGGTACAGCTTCATGGGGCAGGCAATGAGCCCTGTGCCTCAGATCTGGGCAGAATTTGAACAGAAAGGGACTTTTTTCTAAACCCTAGAACACCTCATTTGAGGAGGAGGCGAGATTTCATCGTACACTGACTTCAGTCGTACGGCTCACCACGAGTACATTCGTCCTACACGCTCTCACCCGGAGAAGAAAACAAGATGCTACTCACTTTTGCTCTTGAGGAGCTGGTCAAAGGACTCCCTCCATTCCAGCACCTCTCGGGAGGAGTCTCTGGAAAAGACAAAAGGATGTGAGGCTCGCTGTCCAGCGCTGAGGGATGGGAGCACTTCAGTTGTGCAGCTCCGTTAACGGGAGACAGCGGCATTCGGCAAGGAACCAACGGAGAGGCCAATATCCATTACCTGTGGGCTCTCTTTCCTCTCTCCTCCCTGTCTTTTACCTTCCCTGATGGCTCACCCGACCTCAGCTCCATGCTGCTGGCCAGGAGGTTCTCTAGGGGATGCTCAGAAAAACCCTTTCCTGCCGATGCACGTCCAGCAGGTTCTCTAGGGAATGCTCCTTTTCTGCTGGTGCTGTTCCAGCAGACCTTCCTCTGCAGGAAGACCCCCTGCCCTCGGCAGCAGTGCTTAGTGCTCTGTGTTTAATGCTGCCTGCATTCCCCGGGGATCCCAGCCACCAGGAAGTTCAGGAGCCCCGTGGGTTCCTTGCCTCTTAACAAGGCCCTGCTCTCTGTGCCTAATGCCAGAGCATCCGTTCCCCCGTCGGATTTTATAGCCGCTGGAGCTGGGAATGATCCGCCTTCCCGGCCCGCCTGGGTGGGACTACGTGGAGGGGGAGCTGTGCTCTCTGCTGCGCAGATGGGCAGGAGCATCCCTCGGAAAAGGCTGCTCCATGGGGATCTGGCCCTGCCCGAACCCGGGGCAGAGCACTGCTGGCCTTACCTGCGCCTAGAGCCCAGCTGCAGCTTGCTGGAGCTCCCAGTCTTGTGTCCCAGCTCGGGTTTGTGAAGCAGGATGCCCAAGCGGCTCTTCAGATCCTTGGCTCTGGAAGGGAGGGAGGGAGGGAGGAAGGGGAGCGGTGGGATGGCTGGAGTGATGCTGCTGCCGCCACCCCTCCCCTGGCAGGGGCTGCACCCCACGGGTTGGGGGGCACAGCCCTCGCTCCCCTGCTCCAGCCGCTTCTCTGCTCTCTGGTGTGTGAAATAAACGCTCCCCACTTGCTTTTCCTGCTCCCTGGCAACCGCGCTCGGCAGCGCATTACGCCTGGGGAACTGTTTTCTCCTGCTCGCTTCCCAGGCAGAGACACATGGAATATAAAGCACGACGAGCTCGTTCCTCTGGGGCAGGTAACAGAGCAGCTGCCGAGTGCCCAGCTGGAGCCCCTCCAGCTCCCCGGAGCTAACCTGCTTCCTTTTCCCATCCCATTCTCCCGGCAGCGCTCCGCTGCTCCCAAACCGCTGGGAAAACATAGCGATTTCTTCCCGCCCGGCAGAGCAGGAGCATCTCCCTGCTGCCAGGCTGCTGCCAGGCTGCTCTCCTTTTTGGGGTGCCCCCGGGTCGCCAGGAGCCTGTCAGCAGGCCGTGGAGAGGGCAGCGCTCCTCAGCAGCACCATCCACCTACCCCATGCCCTTAGGGGGCAGCGGCAGCGCTGATGCTCCTGTGCCAAAGGCTGGGATGTTCCTGTGCCAGAGGCTGGGATGTTCCTGTGCCACAGGCTGGGATGCTCCTCTGCCAGAGGCTGGGATGCTCCTGTGCCACAGGCTGGGATGCTCCTCTGCCAGAGGCTGGGATGTTCCTCTGCCAGAGGCAGGGATGCTCCTGTGCCACAGGCTGGGATGCTCCTCTGCCAGAGGCTGGGATGTTCCTCTGCCAGAGGCTGGGATGCTCCTGTGCCACAGGCTGGGATGTTCCTCTGCCAGAGGCTGGGATGCTCCTGTGCCACAGGCTGGGATGCTCCCGCCTGTCGTCGCGGCTCCTCCCTAGCGGGAGCTGTGTGCGACAGCCGGGCAGGAGAAGCGGCTCCTGTCTGTCCCCAGGGTGTCCCCGCCGCTGTTGGCGGCTCGTTCGGGCGTCCCGAGGCGCCCGTACAACAAGAAGGGTTTAAATGTCAAGCCGGCAGCGTGGGGCTCTGCAGGAGGAGCGACGTGTCACTCAACAGTTCGAGCGTGTTGACAAAAACACTCCTGCTGCTGCCGACTCGGAGCAAGCCGTGCGGAGGCAGAGCCGGAGAAACCCTGGTGTGTTCATACAGCCCTGTCCAGCCTCCTCTCCCTCCTGTTTCCCCTCCAGGGGAGCAGTGGAGATGCAGCCACTTCTCTGGGTGTCTCCTGGAGGCCTGCACCCCGATCCCTACCCTAACACCACATCCGGGCTGGTCCGGGAGCGTTTTTCCAGCCAGCCCTCCGCCTCCCCAGCAGCGCCTTACCTCTCCAGGCAAGAGATGGGGAGCGCGGCCAAGCCCCGGCACATGCTGAGAGCTGGGCACCCGGGCATCCAGCAACTCATCGGTTCCTCACGGGGGTGGCAGCGGGCTGCGACAGGCGGCGGTGACACCACCTGCCCCGCGGTGCTGTGCTGGAGGCTGCGACAGCGGCGCGGAGCCGCGCTTTATATCGGGTGGGAGGCGGGAGAGCGGGGAGGGGGACCCGGCATCGCTCCAGCCTCCAGCCAACCAAAAGCTGCTCAGACAGCGCCCGTGAAGAGCAGGGCTTAGGTAAGTTTGTGTGTGCTGCTGAGGGAGGGGGGAGTGGGAGGCCCAGGCTCGTCCTTGAGCATCACAGTCATAGCCGCTTCCTCGAGAACGGGGTAAAAAAAAAAAAAATACAGGCTCGTTTCCACCGACGTGTGGAGCCTGCTGAGTAACCGCGGGTGGGAGGGTGAGGGACAGCACAGACGCTGCAGAGCTCGGCGGGAGTCGTCAGCTCCGTCCCGCTGCTCCATCCTGCTGCCCAAAGCTCCCCGCAATCCCAGCGCAGCAGCAGGAGGCTCTGCCCCAGGGGTTTGGGCAGGGGGGTTTGTGTCCCCGGCGAGATGGAGCAGAAGGGTCTCCTCTTCCCGCTTCCCTCTCAATGGCACTGCCGGTTCACAGCTGGAATTTTTTAAGGGCAATGATTGTCCCCGTGTGCTGCCTGAAGTTGCACTTCTTCATCACAGATTCCCTGCTGGGTGTGTGGTGAGAGAAGGGAAGGGATGCACATCAAAGATAGATAAAACTTGGAAAAGCACCTGGTAATGGAGGATCCTGATGAAACCTGAAAATTGAAGGGAGATTAAAATCCGGGGAGAGGCTGGAAACTGGAGGGGAAGGACTGAGCCAGCAAAAGAGAAAGATGAAGAGAAAGGGTTAAATCAGTGCACACCAGCAAATCCCGGGTCTGGTGCTACAAGAAGCAGAGGCCCGTGAGAGCCAAGAGATCACCTCTGGTGAGGTCAGGCTCACACAGGATCCCAGAGCTGCCCTCCCTGCAATTCCCCAGCTCAGTGGCTCTGGAAGGGAGCGACCTTCACCCTCCCTGCTCATGGCCAGCCGAGCACAGAGCCACAGCTGTCACTTCCACTCCTCATCCTCTCCCTTCCTCCCTGCTGTTCCCAGCTCAGACATTTTTCCAGAGCTCCAGTTGTCTCCTACCCTTGCTGCCTGCATTCATCACACACAGCACTTTGCCAGAGCATCCTTCCCAGGAGAGATGAACTGTGCCAGCAGAGTGGCAGCACGAAGCCATCTCGGCCCTGGGCCAGGCAGAAAAGGCTCCTCTCAAGCTGCCTTTGGGAGCAGGAGCATGAGGATATCTGGATGGGACACTTCAGGAGGAGCATGGGGCACCTCAGCCCCACTGAACAGTAAAGGAGACTCCTGTCTTCCTCTCATCACTTAGAAAAAGCCACAGAATGGTCTTGCTCGTGGACAGACAGGAAAAATGCATCAGAACTAGTGACTGAACACACACTTTTGGCTCCTGTCTCAGCTGTAATGCAAGAGCAGCCTCTTTCCCCGTGGCTCTGGGGTTTTTCACTCAAATAATCAAGTTTAAGCCTTCTTGGTTAGCAGATATATCCAGATAAACGGCTGGAGCTACACGAAGCTCTTATTCATGTCTTGTCTGTGCCTTAAAACCATGATTAGAGCTGTGCTCCTTGCTGTGGATTCAAGGGAAGAAATGGAAGAGTAAAGGAGAGGGGGCTGTAAGGTTGCCTTTACCTGTGCAGCTGCTGAGAAGGTCTGTGCACACCCACAGTGTGGACAGGGCTTGGTTTCAGTTTTGGAAATGCTTGGAGCTCCCTCCACCCAGTTTAGCACCATGCTGGGAGCACTGGTATCACCCCAGCTGTGCCACCTGGGCACTGGGACCCACAGGGGAGGGCCACACTTTTGGGTTCCACAGAGTCACTGGGTGGTCCAGGAGATGTGGAGAGCTTCCAGTCCAACCCTCTGCTAAAGCAGGCTGGCTTTAGCAACCTTAGCTTTAAAACCTCCCAGCTGCAGCAGGTGACCTGAGGCTTTAGGGTGGCAGTGCCCCTTCTCCTCATCACCTACATCTCCATCTCCCCCCAGGTTTTCCACACAAACGCTGTGGAAATGCTCACCTCCATCCCTTCCCCCTCCAGAAGTGCAGCCCATCCTCCCCCTCGCAGATCTGCAGAGTCACAGGATGCTCTGGTAACTCTGCCTGGTGCTTGAGGCACGGTCTGAGCGGGTCGTGCCAAGAGGAAAAGCTCCAGCAGCCTGCACACGTGCCGCAGGCACACGGGACAGATGATTTCTGGCTGCACCTCCATGGTGCCTGGCACAGCCCCTGTGCTGGGAACCACGTGCTGCTGGAAGCAGCCAGGCAAACGTGGCTCTGGCAAAAAAAAAAAACAAACCACAGCTGGGATGGCAGCAAGAGCACGGGGGATGTGAGCCAGAGCACAGAAACTCTGCACATCTCTGCCTCGAGATGACAGCCCCTCTTTTCTTCAGGGCCTGCCTCCCTGCTGCTTTTCCCCAGAGTTATAAAGTGCAGTGGACCAGGGGGTGTGTGTGGTTTTGCCTCGTCCCCTGTGGCAGATTTTGCAGCTCTGGGCTTGGGTGAGGCCAAGGCTGATGGAGAAGCAGAGGTGAGGAAGTGCCCATGGTGAGAGAGAGAGAGCCCTGTACAACCCCAGGGAAGGGGAAAAGGGAAAGGGAAAAGGGAAAGGGGGGAAAAAGGGAAAAGGGAAAAAAGGGGAAAAAAGGGAAAGGGAAAAAAGGGGAAAAAAAGGGAAAAGGGAAAAAAGGGGAAAAGGGAAAAGGGAAAAAAGGGAAAAGGGAAAGGGTCAGCCAAAGGCTGTGTGTTTTTGGGCACCACAGCAGCTCAGCCAGAAGAGGCACAAAGGCAGAGGAAATGCCGGGCTCACACCACGGGTGTTTGATCCAGAGTGTGCCAGATCCACGTGTGCAGGTCTGAGCCCAGGCACAGGAGTGGGATTGGGCTGTTCCTCCTCACCAAGGCTGGGACAGACCCTCTGCCCACCCTGCACAAGCCACCAGCTGCCCCTTCTGCTCCCTCAGGCAGCTTTTCTGCCTCTCCCCTCTGATGGGGCTGCTCAAAGACAGGCAGCATGGGCTGCCCTAGGTGAGATATTTCATATTGCAGAGCTCTTCCCGGGGTTATGCAACACCAGCCTCTCAGCCCAGCCCTGTATGTGTACTCACATGTCTCCATGCTGCCCTGTATCTAATTTAATTACGTGTTTCCTGTCTCATTTAGCTCAGCAGCCTCCCGCGGCTCCGGCTCCGTTGCCTCCATTATCAGCCCTTGTTTTGGAATACAAAAAAACCTCAAAAAAATAA
>VZSR01002395.1:2429796-2443448 GCA_013398615.1 Brachypodius melanocephalos | reverse complement strand
CCCAACACCCTGACCAGCAGGGTGTCAGGCTGTGTTCTAACTCTGTCAGTCTTTCTGGGATTTTTTTGTTTGTTTGCTTGTTTGGTTTTTTTTGTACTACTACATTTGGGGTTTTTTAAATATTCCTAGTAAAGAACTGTTATTCCCATTCCCATATCTTTGCCTGAAAGCCCCCTTAACTGCAAAATTCTAATAATTTGGAGGGAGGGGGTTTACATTCTCCATTCCAAGGGAAGATCCAGCTTTCCCTGGCAGACACCTGTCTTTCCAAACCAAGACACAATCCCTGCCTACCAAAGACCATTTGATTTTTCTCCTGAGTTCCACCAACCCAGGATGCGTCCATAACTTCCACCACTGATCAGCCAGGCTCCCAAGAGCTGCCACAAACCCAAACATCACTTGATGTAACTCTGAAGAAGGGTTTTCCACCCCAAAAAAAAGGCATTCCTGGGGTCTGGGACACCCACCCTTTGGAAAGTTACTCATGGAATTATCAAGCTTCAACTCATGTTAATGCAATGTTTTATAACGCCCTATCTGTCACTAAGAAAAACTTTTAATAAAACTGCTGGCCTGCTGAGGACTTGTCTCCTATGCTTTCTGTCATTTTGCTTTATTGCCTTGTGCCATTTTTAGTTCTTATTTAAACAGTGGAAGGCTCTCGTAGAGTCTGTTACAGCTCCAGCAAAGGGGAGAGGGAAAGGACTCGGCATAATTACGGCTTGTCTAGTCAGTGGTAAAAGTGCGCTTATCACTTGCTAATGCTCAGCAATTGTGACATTCCAGTAATGCAATCTGAGCCAGCCGGGGCACATTAGAAATGTGGAAAGATTTATTAGGCAATCTGTGTCCTCTTAAACCCCTGCCCGGGCCTATTTATGGACACAGCCATTGTTTTTTATTTCCTTTCCCTGAATGTGGAGCTGAAGGCTTCACACATACCCTTTCTCCTCGGGATAAATTTAGATTCTCTTTTTTTTTTTTTTTTCCTTTTTTTTTTTTCCTTTTTTTTCCTTTTTTTTTTTTCTTTTTTTTTTTTTTTTTTTTTTTTTTTTTTTTTTTTCCAGTAATGTGTTTCTAACTCTTCCTGGTCTTTTGCAATAGGCTCCAGGTTTTTGTAGTTCATGACTGGAAAGCTCTTGAGTCAGCACTGGCTACTTCCAAGCAACTGTCTGAAAATATTGGAATGGAACTGAGGACGAGTCTGGCAAGGTCAGAATCCTCAGAAGGATGAAGGGAGCAAGGACAGGGCATGTCCAGCCTCTGATCCACCAGCATCCTCAGGTCATTCTGTGCAGGGCTGCCCTTGATCTGTTCATCCCCCAGCCTGGATTGATACTGGGGGTAAACCAGGTGCAGCACCTTGCACTTGGTCTTATTAAACCTCATGAGATTTCCATGGGCTCGTTTCTCAAGTTTGTCCAGACTCCTGTGGATAATCCTAACATTTTCTCAAAAAGGCTTTTCAGACAGTTCTTTCTATATGCTGTATATGCCATCTATATGTATATGTTATATATATATAGATATGTTATCTATAACATATATATAGCATATATATATTTATACGCGATCTATATATCTATATTTATATATCTATATGCTATGTGTGCTACAAATCTGTAGCAATGTAACACTGCCCTGCATCTCCCTTGCATGTCCTAAACTTCTTCCTGCTTCCCTTGTTGCTGGTAATAATTTAGATTATTGGAGATATTTTCCAGCTCCTGCTGAAGCCTCAAGCCCTAAGCCCTGGGTATTGAACAGCAACAAACAATCCTATTTCTGTCTGTGTGTCAGTCAGAGGAGATGTTTGACTGCCCAAATCCTCAGAGGGAAAGGCAGAAGAGATATTAGACCAGACAAGCCCAAATTAGAGGCGAAACCTCTCTGCTCTGTGTTCCTCAAAGCTCCTTCATTAGGGTTTGTTGGGGTTTTTTTTTTGGTTTTTTTTGCACTGACTGCTCCATCAGCAGTCTGCTATCAGCAATAAAAACGGATCCATCCCATCTCAGCCATGCTCCCTCCTGCTGTCAGCCCCAGAAATAGCTGCCTTATTCCAGCTCCTCCTGACACTTCTTCATTCCAGCAATTTCAGGAGGAGATCAGGGTTTTGCACTGCCAGGGCAGACAAAACCCAGCCTCTCATCCAAATATCAGATTGTGGGTGCAAGCCTGGGGTGATATTGTGACATCAGCCCCAGGGAAGCCTTCAGAGCAGAATCCCAAAGGAGCAGATCCCAATCCCAGTGTCAGGATCACCCTGCCCGAAGCTGCTTTCAGCATCTCCGTGGGTGGATAAACATGGGGAAGGTGAGAGGTGTTGTAGAGCTGCTCCCCTTCCTGAAATCTGGGGTGCAGGAACGTTTTCCAAAACCTGTGCCCCCTCTTAGTGCCTCTAAAATTCACAGGGACTGTGTGAGAGCAAGGGAAGGAATGGAGAATGGGGCAAGGAGTCTTTGCAGGCTGACAGCTTTCAGAAAAAAAAAAAAGAAAATAAAACAGGGAGGAAGTTCCAGTTCCTCAAGATCTATGTCATTTTATAAATCATCAGCTCCTAGGAGGCTTGACATTAAATATTCCAGCATCCACACACACTGCTATGTCTCTGCAGTCTCTGCTGTGTCCCTGCTGAGGATTTTTCCCCCCCTTTTTCCTCTGCAGCAGCCCCAGAGCTGCAGCACTGACAGAGGATCACTTGCAGGAATAGCAGTGTTGCATGAAAGAACCACATCTGCAAAAGGTCATTGATGCAGGGTACAATAACTGAGAAATGGGATACCCGAAAAATAAAATACCTGAAAAATAAAAAACCTGAAAAATAAAACACCTGAAAAATATAATACCTGAAAAATATAATATCTGAAAAATATAATACCTGAAAAATAAAATATCTGAGAAATATGATACCTGAGAAATAAAATACCTGAAAAATATAATATCTGAAAAATAAAATACCTGAAAAATAAAATACCTGAAAAATATATCTGAAAAATATAATACCTGAAAAATATAACACCTGAAAAATAAAATATCTGAGAAATATGATACCTGAGAAATAAAATACCTGAAAAATATAATATCTGAAAAATAAAATACCTGAAAAATATAATACCTGAAAAATATCTGCTAAAAAGAAGGAAATGTTGTGATTGACAAGGAGAGAAAGGTGTTTGCTACAGCCCTGTCCCAGAGAGCAGCTGCAGCAGATTCCCCTGGGACCAGGAGGTTTCCATGAGTTCTGCCTCCTTGCTCTAATGTCAATCAGCTCCTTTTTACCCTGAAATAAGTTTAGACAGTGAATGGATAAATAATAGTGTCTGGCTTTTTTTACACACCCCTGTCATGCCGTCCTCACAGCCTTCCAGGAGCTGCAAGAGGTGAGGCTGAAGCTGTGGGGACCTTGCAGGGGACACTTTGGATGCAGGAGAGGTCATGCCTGGTTCTCCACAGGTTTCATCTTTAGCCCTTGACTGCCTGCCAGCCTCTCCAGCTGTGCCTGCCAGCTGGGTTTGGGGAGTCACTGCCAAAATTTTGTCATGGAACAGTGACAAGCCTGATGGAAAGGGCAGGAGGACAACCAGGCACGGGAGCTGCCACCACCTGAGCTGGAATTTGACCTGGATGTTGACTTCAGTCTCCTCCTCTGTTTGATAGAATGTGAAAGCTTTCAAGGAATGATTGATCACTGGTGAGTGATCAGCTGTGATCATCTCAAAAGCTCATCCCACCCACCTGGATGTCTTTTCTCCCAGGGCAACCACGGCTGGAGTGCAGTGTGATGTGAGCAGGAGGTTTCACCTCCTGAAACATCCCAGAGGGCAGTCCCCAAGGGATGCTTTACAATTAAAGCACAGCAATTAAAAGCAGGGTTAGGAGCCTGCAGAGGCAGCAGCACTCGGAGGTAATCCCTCACCTGAGGAAACTCAGGAGGACAGGATGTGCTGGTGTAGGTGCACTGCCCTTCAGGACAGCTACTGGATAATTATTCAGGAATTTGGCTGGAGAGTCCTTTGGTTGAAGCCAAAGGAGGAAATGGATCCTGCTGGAGCAGATAAATTGAATACAAAGAAGCAGAGCTCTTCACTGGATGCTGAGAGTCTGAGGGAGAAGCATCAGACGTTTGCTATTTTACTTTTGCAGTGTAAATGTAAGCTCCAAAATGCCCTGCTCTCCACTCAGACTGCCTGAGGAACGTGCAGGAGGGATTGTGCAGGTGCTCAGAGGTGGCTCAGGGTCCTGCAGGTCACCTGTGACTCAGGCAATGACAGGAATTTGTGTTTTATGGATGGGCAGTGCCAGGCAGTTCGATGACCAGGGACCCCTAAAATCCTGTTCAGGAGATGGAGAGTGGATCCTTTCCAGCAAGAGGGGAGCAGAAAACACAAGACAGGTCTTAACTGAGCTTCATCAGCATGAGGAAGAGCTCAGATTAATGGGCTCTAAATCATTCAGGCAGTTTAAGCACCGAGCACCTGCCGCTGTCAGAGCGAGAAAACAATCAACAATCATTTATTTAATGCACGTGTTTCACCCCCTCAGCAACCAGACTTCATGCAGGGAGGAAAAGTAGACTCCCTGTGGCTGGTGGATGGATGGATTGGGTCCAGGGCTGGAGGGACAAGGTGACAAGTGCTCTGCACAGCACACCAACATGCCCACAGTGCTTCCCTTCATCAATCTCAGCTGCCTGTCACCAGCACAATGCTAATGCTGTTCTGGCTTCAAAGGAGCTGGGAGTGGGCTGGGATATTCCTGTGCTATGTGGGAAGTGAAGGAATGTGTAGACAACAGAAGGAGGAGAGCAACAATAAAGTTTGGGCGGAAGAGCACGGAGATCACAAAAAAAAAAATCACCCTTGAGATGAAAGCGGGGAATGGAGCAGGAAGGTTTTTGTGTTGGGTGCTTTGCTGAGGAGTGACCAAGGGTTGAGGACAGCCTGTCCTGCTGGGTGCTGGACAGAGGATAAACCATGTGCCCAGCCCCGTGAGGGATGCAGAATAGACATGTTATTGCTTGTATTTCCCTCCAGCAGCCTGTCAGAAGGAATCCTCATCTGTTCGGGCAGCCTGTGCCTCCCGGGCACTGCCAGGGGATCACTCCATCCTCACTCACTCACACGCACGCACTCCCACCCTGGGGACCACGCTGAGCTCACTTCCCTGGCGCAAAACGGGAGAAGACGCCAAAATCCAGCGTGGTAAAAACGCTGTTTTTATTCCCTGGGCACCCAAGGAAAGGCTGCACGCTCTCTGCCTCTTCACTCTCAATTCCCTGGCAGGAGCAGCATCAGGATCCCCTCTCCTGGTGCTTGCTCAGCAGCGCTGACCCCAGGGAACACGGCCAGGCTGTGCTTGCGTCTGGCACCGAGCTCAGACAGGGCTCCCGGTGTAAAACAGGGATTGTCTGCCTCACCCCAGGGTGTCCCAGTTGATTTGCTTCGCCCATTAGCAAAAACAATCAGGATATCGTTGCCCTGACCTGTGGCTGTGGAGATGCTGCATCCTGCTGCTCGCTCCAGGAGGGATGAGGGAATTGAGTCCCCACAAAAGCGAGGTGGGGAGAGCCCTCCCGCATTTCCTACTCGCTATTTCTTGTTAAATCAACTCGAATTATCCTTGGAATGGCTCGGGGAATTAATCCAAATCAGACCACTCTGATGCAGAGGGGCATTACCCAGCCTGGGAATCTCCCAAGACAAAACAATTCCTTCAAATCCCAAGGGATTTCAATTCTCCTCTCGGGGCAGCAGGTCAGGATCGAACATCACCCACACAGTCATTCATTAATTTATTAAAAGGGTGAGGGGGGATCAGGAGGAGCTCCCCAGGGCCACCACACCTCAAGGGATGTCTGGTAAAGGTGATCCCAGAATGGTTTGGGCTGGAATGGACCTTAAAAGCATCTCATTCCAACCTTCCAGTGGGCAGGGACACCTCCCTCCAGGTGGCTCAAATCCCCAGCCAGCCGGGCTTGGTGAGACCCTCCATGGAATGTGAGTGATGCATGGCATCCCCTGAGGTCACTGCCACTCAGAGACCTTCTGGAGACTCATAAAAATAAAGAGGGGAAGAAGAGAATTCCCCTGTCACAAAGTACTGCAGCCCTGCGAGCCACCCGGGCACTTTAGAGACCCTCTTCAGGATCCCTGATCCACAATTCTTGCTCCTTGGAGCGCTTTTGCCACTCATCCAACCCCTTGCAATGTTGCCCACGAGCTCTGCCCCGTTTTCAGCCGCTCCATCCCGTTCCTGAGCGCCCCTGGAGCACTTTGGGGTTTATTTTCCCTGGAGAACAGCTTGGCTGGAAGGGACCGAAACCACCTGAGCGCAGCACACGAGCCCTGAAATCACCACCCCCTTCCCAAAATAAACGAACTAACAACGAATAAATGAATAAATGTCCATCTAGTGAAGACAGTTTCTGACAGGCTGTGTGCAGCAGAAATGCTCTACCTGCTGCTGCCGTGAGCCCCGGGGGGAATTCTTCCTGAGCCCAGCTGGTGCTTAGCCCATACCCCCAAGCGTGAATTCCAATTTTCCCTGGCTAATGCTGTTCACCTCAGCAGTCACAGGGAAATCAGGCTGGGACAGCTCTGTCCTCCCCTTGGCACTAAAAGCAGAATTTTTGCTGGCAGCTTTCCTACAGATAGATGCCAGCAGGTCAGTCACAGCTTTATTTATTCTCATATTTTGGCCGGTTCAGGCATAAAGGTCCCTCACCTGCCTGACATCAGCACGTCCTAACAGCAAAAATGCAACTTGTACAATAGAATTAATTCTGAGTGTGTGCTCTTCTCTCCTTTGAACGAGTGTAACTAAAATAACACTTCTGTTTCAACAGAACTTTTTATATTTGCATCATTATAACCCTTGACTGCCAGGCTGGCAATTCCAGAAACTTCAGGTGCAGAGCAGTTATAAAATATTCCTTTAGAAAGTAGTTTATTAAACAACAAATTTTTTTTTTGTCACCAATCACCAGGCAATGTCACCGTGACTGCTGATAAAAAAAGATTAATTTAAATTGTAAAGATCACCTTCTGTTGCTATTAGGAACTGAATTTTTTTTTTTCATTAGAAACTGAATATTTTTCATTAGTTCCAGGGAGTTATCAGAATTACTTTCCATTCTAAGAGGTGGGAACGGCCTTGATAATTCATTTATCACTCTCTAAGGCTAATTTATTAATAAAACCAGACACACTTGTGAAGGCTGCTGGACAAAATAATTGAACCAAGGTTTGATTTGGCATTTTTGCAGTAGTCAGCCAAAGAGGGAAGAATTTGTGTAACATCAGGTGGGTAAATTCACTGGGGTTTGCAATCCAAGCGCTTCTTCTGCAGTCTAATAAAGAAAAATTCTACTTTTCCACTGGTGAAGAAGAAATGGGTTTGAGTTCAGGATGATAACAGGGATGTGAATATCCTGCCCTCCCCTCTCTCCATCCCCCAGGTACCCTACAATCCCCTTGGTGCATTTTACCCTCCTTGTTCTGAATTCCCACAAAAGAAATGTTCCTTTTTAACCATACCCATCTGCACCATATATTTTTTCCCCCCCTATTGGCTGCAAGAGCAATGATCTCAACTAGATACTGCTGCTAAAATTACACCCTGCTTTTCCTGCCTTGGTCAGCCAGCCTGTTTAAAGTTGTCACTTAATTCCCTGCCAAAGCTGTTGTCATCTCAGTAGAAAGCTAGCAAAATTACCCTTCCCTTAATAATATAATTCTACACTCACATTGTAAAATGCAAGGAGAACCTGAGGCTCTGAGCAAGGCAGACAGCTCCTTCTTGCCATAAAACATTTCAGCACCCACGTTGACTTTTCCCCAACCTCGTTGGGGTTTTATCCTCCAGTGGAATGAACCCATACTGGGAACGTTGCTTTGTTTGTCATTTCTCAGTGTGAAAATGCTGCTGAAGCACAGCAATATTTGCTGAACAGAGCTCACAGGATTGAACAGAGCAGGGGGGGTGCTGATTATGGGTTGGCATAAGGTCTCTGGATGTGGAATATTTGGGTTTGCTGTGAGAACCATGGGTGATTCCTCTGAGACAGGGCAAGCTGCTCAAGGGTACTGAGCTGGAAAAGGCAGCACCTCGGGCTGGTGGCTTCACCAGCTGGGGTTTTCCCTCTGCTGAGGAGCAAAGATGTGAAGGGAACACACAAAACCTCTTTTTTTCCTTGCCTGTAAAGGATGGTGACTGCAGGGGAGTGAGCAGCTCTGAGGGACCGTGCCCCTGGACAGGGGTTAAGGGCAGAGAAAGGGAAAAAAAAAGGTAGAATTTGATCTCTACTCACATTTATGGGACAAAAGGACATCAAAAGAGTCTGCCCATCTTGTGGCTTCTTCTGTTGACAGTCTTCTGTAAGGAAAGGAAGGAGCAAGTTACTGACAACCCACACTGCTCATTGCCCTGGAGCTGTTTGATGAGGACACCGAGGAAGGCTGGGATTCTTCTCACCTGATTTTGGAGGTCTGGAGTGCAGAATTGTGCCAAGCAACCCTGGGCATCCTTTAGAGTCAGTGAGGAGATACCAAGCAATATGCAGGGACTCATCTCTGCTCATCTCACATCCCCAGGCAGGCAGGTAAAACAGGCCAGATGAATCATGCCCAAAAAGGCACCAATTTTTCCTCATTGACTCCAAGGAGAGGCCCTGGGAGCAAGCTGAGATCCAGACATTTACATTGTAAAAGCCAAAAGTCAGGCGGAATGAAACCCAACCCTGCAGAAATGTTTATTCCTCTCACTTTCCTTTCGGGGAAGGACAGATCTCAGCTCAGGTGTAAGCAGGGACCTGTGATCAGATCATCCCACACATCTCAAATCAGGGCTCTGGAGGGTTTGAAGCGTCCCCCTCAAGCACTGTGCAAACCATCACCCGAATTTTGGCCGTGTTAAACGCAAGGCTGAGCTGAAGACGACCTGAAATTTCTGGTCACCTCTTACACCAAGCCAACTGCTCAGGCTTTGATTTGTGACGCCAGAGGTGTAAATTCAATCCCCAAACAGGTGCAGGGGACAGCAGTGGGGGCTGTGGCCATGCCCTGTCACAGATCCAGGTGTTTCCTCAGGCTGCTCCTGCTGCGTTTGTTCTCCTGGTGGAAGCAGCCACAGCTCATACAAAATCCAACAAAAGGAAGACAACACCGGAGGGGAGGGGGTGTGGTGGGTGGGGAGGGGAAGGGCAGGAGTGGGGTTGGGGTGGGATGCTGCAGCTATACTCACTTCAAAGCCCGGTTGGGCTTGTCCGGAAGAATAGCTGTGAAATCATTATATGAGTCTGATTTGTGAGACAGGCAGCCCAGGCGAGTCCTCATCCCTCTGTTCCTGTGGTCGAGGTGGGGAAGCAGGGGTGTTAGCAGGGGAAAACCAAAGAAGAGGATCATTATAAGTCTAGCCAGCTCGGCAAAAGGAAAAAAAAAAATAAACAAACCCAAAAAAGCACAAACTCAGCGGCTCTGAGCCAGATCTGTGTCCTTGTGTGGAGAGGGACCCTGAGACATCTCCAGGCAGATGTTAGGGGTGAGCACAGCACCAGAGCAGCTGAAGGCTCACTCACACCAGGCATTCAGCTGCCTGGGCTGGCAAAAAGGCTTTGAAAGGCTGAGCTTTGGGATGGATTCTTGGAAAGTCCTGCTCTGGTCAGGAGAACAATGGGCAGCAGCACAAGAAATCAGCCACGATGTTCCAGCAGCACCAGAAACAGCACAAATAGCAGAGGTGGAGGGCAGGAGAGGGCAGGAGAGGGGCAGTGAGGCACCTGGCCAGGTGAGCCTGTGCTGCAGCACCGTGGGTTCCCGGCCGGGATCGATCCCAAGCCGCTTCTGTAGACTCAGGATTGCATAAGCAGGATCAAACTGCCTGTCTCCTGACACGCTTACCCAGGCAGAAAATGGCTTTATTGCTTTTTTCCTCTACATTTCAGGCCGGCCCCAGAGCCCTGGGTGCTGTGCCAGCCCCTGGTGTCCTTGCCCAGCCCCTTCCCGGGACAGCAGCTGCAGCATCCTTCATTACATAACCCGGGATGGGCAGGGGAGAGGAGCACACATGGGCACCGCACGGGACTGCTGTCACCCCCTCCCCAAAAACACCTAGGGGCTGCTTTGCACGGCCTCTGTGACCTGCCTCTCCAGCCCTAGGGCATCTCCTCTCAATCCAGGAGACCCCCTGGACACCAAACGAGGCCATTCTCTGCTCCAAACCACAGGAGGAGCATTTAGGGACCCCATCCGCACTTCTCAGCTGCTGGACCCACTTTGGAGCTGCTGAAAGCGCTTCCCCAAGCCCTGCTGCCAAACAGATGCCAAACACTTTCTGTGGCTGCAGGAGTACAGCATTTTCCCCCCTCTTTCCATCTGTAATTCTTGCAGAACACTTCAGCACCAGTGGCTGAGCCAATCTGGAGCGCGCCTGTCTCCCCCCTTCTCCTCCCGCCCTTCGGAGAGCTTCTATTATTGCACATTTTAATGTAATCTTAAAGCAAATTAAATGTTAATTAAATGCACCGAGTGTCTCCCTGGTGCAGCACAGGCAGCTCGCAGCGTTTATCAAGCACAAGCCCCAGGAACTCCTCGGCCACAGGAATTTCTACACAGCCCCCAGCTCCCACCCCACGGCTGTGGGGCCGGGATGCTGCACCCCACAAACTCCAGGTGGGAGCTCAGGGAGTTCCCAGCTGTGCTCCAGTGGACACTGAGCCCACCCCAGGATCCTCTCCAGGTGCCTCCTACCCTCCAGCTCTCTGTTCCCTGCTCTGTTTGCTCACGAATTTCCCGGCACGAGGTGTGACAGGCGTCACCTGTCAGATTCCCCCGAGCTCAGGGGGCTGCAGCAGGGAGCCAGAGGGGTGGAGGGGCAGAGCAGGGGGTGGTTCCTCATGGAACACACTTCTCCCGGTGAGGACTTCCAAGACAGGACACAGGAGAGAGAGAGAGGGAAAGAAATTGGGCGTGCAGGGCGTGGAGAGGCGAGGGGAGGGCAGGAGGGAAAAGGGGACACTGCGGTGAGCTGAAGGGCTTGCTGGACGAGGTGGACAGTGACAGGATGGGCAGGGGTGAGGGATGCACTGTGTCTTTCCAGTTACCTCCGTGGGATCAGTAAGGCAGCCATTCAGGCATCCAGCTATGGTTAACCCTTTAACTGGCTGGCTCGCACCGCAGTCGGGGCTGCTTGCAGGAGGCAGGAGTGCAGGAAAGAAGGGATTTACTCTTTCATCTCCTGGCACTTAGAAACACACCAAAGAATCCTCTTTGCCAAAGCCAAGGAGGGCCAGATGTCCTCAACCCATTTGATCCTCTCCTCCTAGCGTGGAAAGTCAACCGTTCAATGGAAGATGTTGAAAGTTGAGGGACGGTCACAGAGGAGAGACAGCATTTCCTTCTAAGACCAGGACTGCAGGTAAAGTCCAGCTTCAGGTCTAAAGCAGTTTGTGTTTGGTGTCCCAGCTCACCAGGGAGCAGCAGGAGTTGGCATTATCCCACTCATCCTTCAAAGGTCTCTCCTCAACGGGCAGAGCTCCGGGCTGACCTCGCTAAGAAGACCAAACTACCTCTTGTGCCTGTCCCTGCAGGTCATGGCTGAGGTTACTGGCCAGGCATCATGGAAAAGCTGGCACTGCAAACAGAACAACAGGAGGACTTCACACATCTGCTGGTGCTGCTGCTTTCCCCACCACAGGCTCAAGCACTCACACAAAAAAAAACCAACTCAAAGCAAGCAAAGCATCCTTGGGGTGGTGGGAGCCTGTGGGGAGACACCGAGGGGATGCAGAGCCTGCAAAAGGGGAGGGAAAGAAGGAGGGAGGGAAGGAGGGAAGGAGAGAAGGAAAGAGGGAAATTGGAGATGGCTGGTTCCTCGTGAGCCTTGGCACGCTGGGGAGCAGCTGTTTGACAACTCTCACATCAACAGAGAGTGAAGGTGAGATCCAGCAGGCAGGAGAGCCAGGGGACAGAGAGCAGGACTCTACAACCAGAAAAGGCAAAGGTTCCTGATTTGCCAAGCTCCAGGTACCCTCCATGTCATGTTGTCACTGGGGACAACCGAGGAGGAGCCCAAGGAGCTGCTGAGAGGGTGTGCAAGGGTCAGGACCCTGCTCTGCTGGGTCCTGGGGACACCCTGGAGCTTGGGCTGCCCGATGTAACATCCCTCTGAAAACCTGATTACATTAAAAACGCACAAAGCCTCTTCCCCAGTAAATTAATGGAGCTGGGATTGCTCTGCACTGCCAGTGAGTGCATTTCCTTAATCCCCACCCCGACCGGCTGCCTCTGACTGAAACCAATCCTTGTAATTCCTTAAGCCCCTTCAAATTTCCTCATTAACAGCCTCACCCACATGTGGGGCCACAGCACATGACCTCCTAGAGTCCAGCAGCTCCAGCTTCTCTTTCCCACTGCTGCTCCGAGCTGGAAGCAGAGCCATCTGCCCTCTCCCTTGCAGCCTCCTCCAGCAGCCTGAATTTTGGGGTGCTGTTATGAAAGAGCCTCCTGCTCGCCCCCACTGCCACCCACTCAGCCCCCAGAGCAGTGCTGAGCAGCACCCAACTTCCCTGAGATCCCAAAGTCTGTCCGACTTCAGGGAGCTGCATTTCCCGTGGAGGCAATGCCACTGCTCGCCTGGCACACCCATGGATGTTCCCTCTGTTTGCAAACAAATCCCATCAGTTACAGCTTTCAAATGTAACCTGTGGTGTCTGGTAAATTGTAATAAAGGTCTTTGGTGAGGAGGTTTTGCCTCCTCTGCTCCGTCTTTCATCCTGCCTCCCCCTCCTGTGGAAGGAACTCGGTCAAGGAGAATTACCATCCTCATCATGGATGTGTTTTGGGGGTTTCTCCTTGAGACACAGCGAGGGAGGGGTGTGATTAGGACGTTCAGGTTATCAAACCACCTGAGCAAAGATAAAGAAGCCATCCCCATCCCAAAAAAAAAAAAAAAATAAAATAAAAATAAAAACAAAACAAAAAACCCCCCAAACAAAACCCGACCACCATAGCAGCACAAAGGTTAAAAAGAACCAACCAAACAAATAAACACAACAGCAAACCGCGAGATCTCTCGGGGGGCTCCAGGAGATTAAGACCATCCATTCACATGCAGAGAAAGCCAGGGAAAAATAAAACGAGCACAGAGGCACTGCGGACAGACAGACAGACAGACAGACAGACACCGAGGAAAAGATACTCACTGCCTTCGCCCTGTCCTCCCTGCCGGTGGGTCTGTGCCGACAGCGCGGTCAGAGAGGCTCTGGGGAGAGAGCAGAGCAGAGCGGGCTCCTTCAGAGACAGCCCCCTGCTCGGGGTGCCACTCACACCTCGATACCCTCCCCTCCCCTCCCCAGAGCTCCCCGGGCAGCAGCAGAGCAGCAGCAGTGCAGCAGCAGCAGCAGAGCAGCAGCAGTGCAGCAGCAGCAGCAGAGCAGCAGCAGTGCAGCAGCAGCAGAGCAGCAGCAGTGCAGCAGCAGCAGCAGAGCAGCAGCAGTGCAGCAGCAGCAGTGCAGCAGCAGCAGTGCAGCTCGGAGCCGCTCTCGCATCAGCCCCAGCCCGGCTGCGCAGCGGCTCCGAGCGCTCAGCGCCGGCTCTGCTCAGGAGCTCTGAGCATCCCAGCCCATCCCAGCACATCTCAGAGCATCCCAGCGC
>VZSR01002395.1:2414434-2429696 GCA_013398615.1 Brachypodius melanocephalos | reverse complement strand
CCAGCACATCCCAGCACATCCCAGCCTCACCCACCTGGCAGCAGAAGCGCAGCTTCTCCCCCCGAGGGCCCGGGGCACCGCCGCGCACGGGCGGAGGATGCCAAAGGCTGCCGGGGAGCATCTGGGGGCGGGGAGGGGGGGCTGCCTGCGAGAGCGCTCGCGGTGTTGGAATAAAGCACCCGCCCGCCTCGCTCTGAGCGGCTCCCGGAGCTTTTGCTGCCCTCAGATCGCTCATCCGAGGGAGTTGCCACAGACAGGAGGGATGGGAGAGTTTCACCGAAGAGTCCCAGGTGTCAGATTTTGGCACAAAGCCTTACTTTGAGGATCTTACTGCTGGGCACGGGGTGACAGAAGCAAAACCCCACGCAGTGGTGTGGCAGACCCCCTGAGCCCATCCTGGCTGTGCATCCCTGCAAGCTCCCACACCGCAGTGTAAAGGCTCCAATCCCCCCTTTCTCTCCTGCACCCACCTCCATCCTCCAGAGAACACGGATGGGATGTCCAGGGCACCACGGTGACAGTGACAACAACCTCACCCATGGCACCAAGAGCCCCCCAGCTCAGCACCGCCAGCAGTGACAACACCTGGTGTCACACAGGCACTGACACGGGTCACAGGCTCACTGAGAGCTCAAGGTTTCCATTGCTTTTTTTGATCCTGACAAAGCTGATTGACTTCAGAAAAAAAAAAATAAAAGACCAAAAAACCCCAAAAAAAAAACCCCAAAAAACCCCCCCCAAAAAAACAAACAAACAAAAAAAAAACCCCAAAAAACCCCAAACAACAACAAAAAAAACCCCACAAAACAACAACAACAAAAAAAACCAGAAAGGAAAATAATTGTTGTAATAATAATAATAATAATAATAATAATAATAATAATAAGTCCTCTGCAGTTTAACAAGTCATTGCCTTTTCCCTGGAAACTTGTAGTCACCTTCCTCTCTGCTAAAACACTGCTGGCCCTGGCATCCTGGTGCTACAAGCAGGAAATCTGCCTTGAGATAGCACATTATCACCAGGCACCATCCCTGGGGAGAGGCAGAGTCCTGCCAAACCTCCTGGAAAAACACAGGGATTAGCAGCACTGCAGCAAAGATCCCGGCTCTCCATCAGCTCAGACCCCCTCCTTCCCAGCCTGGAAATGTTTGCCTTGTTCTCATCCTGCCCTGGCAGAGCTCAGGTCACCCTGGCTGGGGTTAATCACATCCCTCGGTTATCAGAAGACAAAGCGCTGCAAAAACGCCGTGGCCAGCGAAATCTCCTCTAAACCAGCCAAAGGTTGAGGTTCATCCTCTGCCTCTGTTGCCCCAGGCTGGTTTGTCCCAGTTAAATCACAGTCAGCTGCAGCCCTTGCCCCAAAACCAGAGCCAAATTTAACTCCTAACGTGTCATTTTTGGTTGAACGCGTTATTTCCACGCCCCCAGGTTCGCCCTGGGCGCCTCGAGGGGGTCACAAATGACAAGATTTTGGTGACAGGCCCAGGACACCGCTCAGCTCTCACTCACAAACACCTGGTGGGCTGGAGGAAGTCACTGAGATGTTCCATCCACACAGCTCTGGATGGTTCTGTTCCTTTATTCAGACGCTCTGAGGCTTTGCTGGTCCACTGACACTGCACGGGACAAATCTCTGGATCATGGGAGTGCTCCCACTCCTCCCTCTGCTTTTACACCAGTTTTAGGCATTGCCATCTCACAGCCATCACCAGTATGAGACCCTCAATTTCTCCTTCTCTCCAGTACCTCATTAGACCTTTTTTGGGAGCTCAGTGAGATCCTGAATCACAATTTTCCCTTCTAGTTTCCTGGGGCAGGTGTGAGTTAATAGAGAAGAGGAATAAGTTAACTGTTCTGACACAGGCACCACGGGAAATGTAATTAAATTGCAGATAAAGAGAATTATGGGGTTTTTACAGGGTAATATTTTAGAAAGCTTTTGTGCAATAGGTTTACAGCAAATTCCTTCTAAAATAGCCCTCCTGCTTCTGACCGCTCTTTAGTTTCTATTTAAATGCTTTTAATAAAATAACTCATTTTGATATTAGGCCTGAATCCCATCCAAAAATTTAAATCTCTCCCCAAATTACTCCGAAGCAATTTCCTCCTAACCTGGCAGCAGTGAACACACAAGCAGTGAACACGTGCAGTGCTGGCTGTCACTGTGGAAGGGCAGAAGGGAATTTGCCATCCTCTTCCCTACACTTCAATCTCCCTCCCCAGGGCCCTTTTTATTTTCAATGCCTCCCCCACCTGTTCCAGGTGTTTTGACCATCGATGATTACTCAAATGGTTTTTTTATCCAAAAAGCCTCGTCCAGACCAAACAGCTCCACCAGCTTCATTTGCTTTTACTTTGTGATTGTTTCTGGGTCTTTGGCAGCATCTCTCCTGGCTGCTGCCATGCTCCAAGGGCCTGATTCAGGTTTTCACCACCTGTTGGTCCAAGAGGATTTTCCCTCCTGCCAAGAAAAGCATTGCCTCACTTTGCTGTGGTGCTGGGCAGCTGCATCCCTGCAGGTGAAGTCATTCCCTGGTGTGTTTTCCTGAGACCCTGCTGCTTCTGAGATCTTTCCAGAGGATGCTCAGCAACCACACAAAGGTGCCTCTGCCCATGGCAGAAGGTTGGAGCTCGAGGAGCTTTGAGGTTCCTCCCAACCCAAACCATTCTGGGATTTTGTGTAGGTTCTGTGAGTGCCAAATGCCCCTCACAGGGGGTGGCTGTCTCCCACAGCAGTCCTGGCTCTGGGAATTCAGAGAGCTGCCCCTGCCTTAGGCTCATCCACAAACCTGCAACCCAGAGGGGCTTTGGGCTTTTGCTGGGCTCCTGAGAGTAATAAAATGTCATTTGCTCTCCTTCACAGTCATTCAAAATTTATCCAAGATCCAGAGTGGCACTGATACGGGCCCAAACCCAAGGGAATTCACATTACTGGCTAATTAATCACTCTCCAGAGATTGCTGTTCTCCACCACCATTTGCAATTAAACCTGGAAGGAAATTACTTGCAACTTGCATCCAACTCTGCTCACTGTGCCAGGCTGCCCTGCTGCCTTGTCTGAAAGCACAAGACTTGGTCCAGCACAAGGTGACGGCCTTGGAAGGAAGGAATTATGATTGGTGTAAATCACCTGCTAAACTACAAAACAAACCACACACTTATCTTAATTGCAAACAGAATCCCCTTCTAAAAAAAAAAACCCCAAACCTCAAATATTGACAGATGAAGCTCAGAATGTTTTTAAGGAGTTGATTTATCTATTCTTCTTAAACCCCAAATCATTCTCCACGTCAGGCCTGGCAGGGAGGGAACCCTAAAAGGTGAAACAAGGAGAGCCAGAGTTTCAGGGGCAGGGGAGGAGAGCAAGCAGCAGGCTGGGGGTTGATCAGGGAATCCACCTCACATGTGGGAGCCACCTCTGCGAGGCAGGGCAGGAGATGGGAGACACCCATGGGGCCAAACTCCCCTTGGAAATGGAAGAACGCGTTCAAAAATAAAAAACGAGTTACATAAAGCGAGACCCGCCGATGTGGCTTAGCTGGAGAGCGTGGCCACATTTAAATTGTCCCCTGTGCCAATGACAAAAGGGTCTGCTGGCGGTGCCTGTGGCTCCTGGGCTGCAGCAGAACAGATGCTGCCGAATTCCTCCGGGCAGGTGGGACACACAAAACCGACAGCAAAGCAGGGCAGGATGCTCCAGGCTGAGAAGGGCAGGGCAGGAATCAAAGGGAAGAATTTCCCCTTTAAAGCACTTTATTCCAATCTGGTAATTGCTCTCCGGGGGAAACAGCGCTGCCGTGCCCAGGAGCGGCTCGGTGGGGAGGAGGATGGGGAGGATGCTGTGAGCGCGGAGCAGGGAGGCAGAAAGGATGGGAGCTGACACAGAGCTGCTCTGTGCAGCCTTGGAGCCCTCCCAGCTTTCAGCATCGCTGCTGCTGTCAATATGGCAGCGGCTGGAAGGCGGCTCTGTGCCTGGCTGGGGAGCTGGGACCGATCCATCCCGGCAGGCTGAGCTCCACGATGATCCCCTGCCACGGATTCCCCGTCCCTGGCAGGGTTTGACCGAGATCTGATGCTCAGCACAGGTCAGGGAGCGAGGCTTGCTGACAGGGTTAATTTTCTGCTGGGAGATCATCCGAGGTGCTTGCGAGGTTCTGCGAGCTGACTGCTGCAAATGAGCTGTTTATTGAGTGGTAAAATACAGCCCCGGGGTCGCAGCCCCAAAGCCATTTATGATGGACAAGGTCTGCGCTGCTCTGCTCTTATCGCTGTCATTCCAAAGGCTGCGGCATGCAGGGCATCCAGGTCCCACAGCCAGGATTTCCTGGGGCTATTTACTGCTCCTGGGCCACCGGGAGGTCACTCCCACCACAGCAAAACACCTGGGCAGGTGTTTAGATTTAAACACCGCCCGGGCATTTGTAGCCACGAGGGTGAGCTGGGATTTCTCTTCCATCTGTCTCCGGGGGCTGCTGCTGTAGCCTGAACTAAAATATAAACGAGGTGAGCTCGTCCTCTTTGTCCAGCTCTTCCATAGAAATGCCTGATGCATTTTTTCTCCTCGGGAAAGCGGCTGCCAGCAGCGCCCGTGTCCTGCCAGGATGGAGAGGGATGCTCGCTGAGCTCTGCCAAAGCCTGAGCCCCAAAGCCCGGCTGGACGATGTCCCCAGAGCCACATGCAGGGGGGCAAGGTGACAGGCCAGGCTTGTCCCAGCGCTGCTCTGGGGGCTGCAGGGACGAGGGGAGGGCAGGACAGCGGGACAGAGGGAGCTCAGCCCGTTCATTGTCCCACCTGTGGGCTCCCCCGATGGAAGAAATTGGAGGAATTCCGCTGGGATGGGGCAGAGCAGCCCCAGGGATCAGCCATGGGGAGAAAATGCCAGCACAAGGGGCCCCTCGTGTTTGGCAGCCGTGCCAAATAACCAGTTTATCTCCCCCACCCATGGGAGAGCAAGGTGACCCTCAGCACTGTGGGTGTTAGAGCAGCCCCACAGTCACGGCAGGAGGAAAATTAAACCCCCCCAGTTCAGCTGGTTCTTCCCCCAAAGAGCGCACATGCCTCTGCCATCTGCAAGTTTTCGCTCCAGCCTGGGCTCAGCGCAGCTCTCTCGCCTCCAACACGGTCTCTTTTCGCTCCAATTAATCTTATTTTTAACCAGCTCAGCCCCAGCGCTCAGTCACAATGTCACAGACACCCAAATATTGGAAGCAAACACGATGCACCATTTTAAAACCACCGCAGTAGCAAAGCAAGGGTGGGGGGAAGATGCCGAGGTGGTGAAGATCTCAGAGGTGCAGGCACAAGCACAGGCTGATGTTTTCTCCCAGCACCAAAGGCCCAGCGCTAATCCCATTGCAATGGAGATCACCCCAGAACCAGCCCCGCTCCTCCCCACCCAGGGCTGGGCTAAACCTAAGAAATCTGCTCTTTCCCCGCCTGCTAATTAATTACAATCCTGCCTGCGTCCCTTTGGCCATTCACAAGATGCCACGGGGAGATTAATGCACGGGGAGAAGCGCTGCAGTGGCATTAAAATAGGGGTGACATCCCAGCAGCGCCCTTCCCCTCCCACTCTGCCTGCTGAAGGAGGGCTCTCCTCCTTCCCCGCAGGACACACTGGGCCAAAATCCCTCTTCCACCCAGGGATGCAGCCAAGGGAAGGACCATGGGGGTCATTTCATCACCCTCCCAGGCCCTCCTGGCTCTTACCTGTGGCTTTTGGTGCTTGATGGGCACGGCAGGTTGGGGTCCCGGAGCATCGGGGAGGGACCCGGGCTGGCCAGGGTTGTGTCCCCAGGAGCAGCAGCACCGTGCCCCTTCCCCCGGCTCCGCAGCCCCGCATGCCGTGCGAAGAGCTGGAGGAAGGAGGGGGGTTAGGAAAGAGAGGGAAGGGGGAGCAGGGAGAGCTCTGGCAGATGCACAGACACACACACACACAGAGCAGACAGAGCCTTGTGGAGGATGGCACTGCCTGCCTTGCTCTGGTTATCGCCGCGGGCTGGCTGCTGCCCGTGGAGGGCTCGGCAGCATCCTCTGCTGACCGCGGGCACCGGGGGAAAGGGACAGGGGAGAGATGAGGACTGCCTGGGCACCAGAGAATCCGTGCTCTTTGTTTGCTGGTACCTGGCAGGAAGGGATTGCAGCGCTACTTCAGCTTTTCCTGGGTGACTTCTTTCTTCCTTTGAACATAAAATGCCCAAGTGCTCCCCCAGGGATGGCACGGGGCTGGCCCCAACCAGGGCTGCACATCCCCAAAGCACCAGCACTGCGTAAAGCTCAGCCTCCCCCTCTCATCCCGTTGTCTGGGTTGTCCTGATACAGATCCAAAGGGCTGGCAGGGCTGTTTGAGGGGGTGGAAAGGCACTCCAGCAGTGACACCTCCCCTTTGGATGCCGTCAGGAGGCTGCTGGCAGAGCTGCCTGCAGTCCCTGACACTGCTGATCTGCTGCAATGACAGACCCAAAACCATGGGAACCAGAGATCCAGCCAGAATCCTTCCCAAAGGGGCACCAATCCCTCACTCCACAGATTTAATTTCTCTAAAACACAGCATGCTTAGAAACGTGTGATCCTCTTTGTCCCTCATTCGTTTTTCAGCTTTTTGAAAGCTCCCAGATCTCTTCCCCTCCTCTGCTCCAGTTCTTTGCCACTCAGAGGGTCTGGGGGAGCTCAGGTTGGTCAGAAGGATTAAAATGAAAGCCAAGTCAGATCCTTGAGGTGTTCTACCTTCCCCAAAACCCCCAGTCTCCCGTTTTTCTCCAAGGTTTTTTTGCAGACACATGGATCTCTGGCCACAGGGCTGCTGTTAATAGAAATCAATGGGTGATGCAGGGAATTACAAGTGCAGAATTTCCAAGTCAATACCCTCCCCAGCAGTTAACCCGGGAGCACACCAAGCCCAGCCCATCTCTGGGTGGCTGTGTTCAGTCACACACCTTCAAAACTCACCTAAAACGATGAACATTCCCACAGCAGAGGATAGGATTGGTCCTACCATCCAAAACCCAGCACCCTGCCTGCCTGCCTGCTCCAGTGGCCTCAGGATGTTGGCACCCAGCTCCAGGAGACCTCCCCCTCACAGGTCACCCTGCCAGGAGCTGTCAGAACATATTCCAAGTCTCAGCATTCCTTCAGCCCCGCAAGAGGAAAGGGCTCGCTGTGGATCCGTGGCTGTGGATGGATTCTCTGCCTGGAGCAGCACATCCAAGGCCCAAGGGATGATCACTGCAGGGCTTAAAACCAGGCATCCCATCCTCATTCCCACCACAAGAGGAGAGAGAAGCTGAGCTTTGATGCCATGTGAAGATCATGATTGTTCCTCCATCCCAGAGAGATCCCAGTAGTGGTGGGGAGCTGGATCCCTTTAGGACGCTAAAATTGGGAGCAATGTCACAGCAAAGGGGGGTGTGGGCATCTCTCTTGCAGCTCTCTGCATCTGTATTATTTAAATCACTAACAAAGCTGCCATGAGTCTCTGAGGATGCACAGCTTTCCTACACCCCAGGGCTGGGAGATTTCCAGGTGACATCCATTCTCTGTAGGGCTGTTTTTAATGCAGATACACTGCAGAGCCATTGGGGAGGGTGGGCAAGACCCATCTTTGGGGAAAATAACCCCCACATCTGTGTCTTGTGGGGAGTCAGGAGCTGTCTGCTCTGTGCCCCCAGTCTCCAGGAGGGCAAACCCTCTGGCAGCCTTGTAGGATGGGATTTGACTCTCCCAGAGGGGGAAAAAAAAAATAAAGGAGCAATTTGATGATTTGCAGGGTGGTGTCCACGACTTGCAAGGGGACACTGTCAGTGCCACTCTCTGTCACCACTGTGAAGGTGCCCCCCAGCTCCACAGGGGCAGGGACAGCTCCTCCCTGGGCCACCCAGGACTTCCAGCTGCACGTGAAAAAGCAGGTTGGTTTTGCGTGCGTGCAAAAGCCTAAACTTAGCGAGCAAGGTGTTAATTTTTGAGGGGAAAATGGGCCATATTTATGTAACTGTGAAAAGCTGCAGCCAAGGCTACAGATCCAATGGGAGAGGAGAGTCTGCTCCCAGCTCAGGGCTTTGTGAGAGCTCCAGCAACTGCATATTCATCGCCCCACACCCCAAAAGAACCAGCTTTGAGGCTTTCCAGGCTAAGAATAGAGATCTTGTTGTGTTTGCTGCTCCACGGGCTGCGTTTTGTCCGGGATTAGAGGCACCAGGGCGCGGAGCTGCAAATGGCAGCATCTCCACCAGCCTGTGAGCCCAGCAGGGATGGAGAGCAGGGAATAAAGGGTGGATTCATTCCCAGCCACACAGGATGGCATTAGTGCTGGCCCTCTGCTCACAGAGACGTCCCCCGTGGCGGACGGGGCACCCGCAGAACACGACTCCCTTGTGCACAAACAAAACCCAAGCGTTTCTCCAAGCAGGGTGGCTGGGGCAGTGCCACAGTTGAAATTAGCAGCTGGTCCTGGCTGTGAAGCCTGATGGCTTGGATCCACCTCGGGAAGCCTGGTCCCTGCAAGGGCAGACAGCTCCCTGCCAGCCTGTGACATTTATTTCCCTTTCCACTCACATTCTCTGCCCTGCTTTAACCAGGTTGGGAATCCAGCAATTGCCAGCCCTGGAAATGGAAACCCCAGAGCCAGTCACTCCAGGGTTTTTCAGACAAGACTGCACTTCAGAGCTCTTTCAGCTCCAGAAATCATCATGTGGCAATGCTGGCACTGCTGGGGAACAGCACGACCCTGCTCCTTGTTTGGTTTTGTGTTTTCACCCTGGGGCTCTGGGAAAGACCTTCCAGGGCTGAACTGGGCTTGGAAATGGCAGCAAAGGCAAAGCCATTCCCATGGGGAAACCAAGAGAAAAAGAACTGAATTGTGGAAGCTTCTGTGGCCTCTGGCTCCACTATTCCCTGAGCCTGGGGCTGTATTCCTGGACACTTATCCTAAAGCAGCACGGGATGAGACTCCCAGAAAGGATGGTGACCCAGGGCTTTGAGTGCCAAGGGCAGCACTGATCACAGGCACTGCCTGCAAACAGCAGGATGACTCCTGTCCACCTGAAGTCCAGCCTGGGAGGTGAGGGAGGCCACCCCATCACAGACTGAAGGCTATGACTGATATGAGGGGTTGTTTTCAAATAAATGGGGACAGAAAATGGTTTTTTGAAACCTGCAAGGAAGTGCTCTGCAAAACGTGAATCCCCTGAGAGAAGGCAGTCTCTGGAGAAGGTCTCTCTTGCTATAACATCACATAACAGAGAAGTCTCTTGGGAAATGACTCCTGAGATCATCTCTCTCCTAAAATGAATGCCCCTGGGAGCAAATGTCTTGGCAAAACATTTCTGGGGGAGAAAAAAAAAAAAAGGTGTTCTAAAACGTGCTATTGATTCTGTATTTACCCTGGCTGCAGCAGCAGCACACAGAGCTCAGAGGTGAGCCATCATCTTCCAGTGCTCCTTCCTAATCAGAGCTGAGAAGGATCCAACAGCGATCCTGCTGCTCCCTCATTTCCTCCCTGATCGCTCAAACCGACCCACTGTGAGCAGCAGCTCCACAAAAACATGTCCTGGAGTCGTCTGGAGGCTTTGTGGAGCACGATAACGGGGGCCATCCCATCTGCTGCTGTTTGTTCAGCTCTTGCACTGCTAAAGGAACATCTGGAAACGCTGCTGAGCCTCTGTTCAAAGAGCAGGGACACATGTGTGTGACTCTCCCCTCTGTGGAAGTCGGTGTGACCATTTGGCAAAGGAGAAGAGGCCAAGAACCAAGTGCTGCCTGCCCAGGCTGCTGTAATTAGCCACTCTTGTGATGCTGGCCACCATCCACATACTTGGCCAAAAGCAGCCCAGACACTTTGACCCTGAGGATTGGCTCCCATGCCTGGAAAACCACATGCCAGCTCTGACTAAGCACCTGCAGGTTAATTTATCTTTCACATTTCCATCAGTGCAGCCCAGCAAAACCCAGAGCCACGCTGGCAGGCAGCAGAAAGTCCCTCATAAATAGCCATGAGTTGGGAAGGTCTGAAAATTCTCCAGGAAATACTCGTGGAGGCAGAAGACAGCACTGTTGAACATCTGCGGCAGGGAGCATTGGAGACCAACCCTTCTGCTCCTGGCAGTGATACAGAGCCAAGAAAGATTCTTTGGATTTCTTTAGGAGAGGAAGGCAGAAGCATTCTAAAGCCTGGTCTAGCAGCTTGTTAAAACCTACCTGTCCTCGCTGTGGTTTAAAGCCATAAATCTGTATTTATTGCCCAAATTCTGCATATCCTGCTGTCCTCTTATACGTGACCAAACATGTGCAAACAAGGTGACTCCCAGAACATTTCAGGATGTTCCATCACCTGCCTTTAGCAGCAGGAAAATGAGATGTTCCTGAGACCCCACAGCTGCACAGATAAGAGGAGCTGATCCAGATCCATTCTGAGCTCAGGCTGACTGCAAAGACAGCGTGGATGCAATTCCCAGGAGTCCTGTGGACTTCAGGAAGCACCCACAGAATGCAACAAGGTACTGTGTGAATAACATCTCCCAAAAACCCCAGTACTGGGGATGTGGTCATCCTGTGTGACTGAACAGTTTAAACTAAGAGAAATAGGCAATGAGATTAAGAAAAAAAATTAAAAATGCACTTCCACGACTACCTGAGGGTGAGCATGGAAAATATGAATACCTGCTGAAGAAGCTGGAGTGGTCACAGAGTGTCACAGCACGCTGGCATAGCAGGTCACATCTGAGGGGCCCAGGGCAGCACCACGCACAGCCCCCAAAAGAGACCCCCATTTATTCCCCCACATCAGCCTCTGCCTTCCCTGCTGGCAGGAGGAAGCAGCTTTTGTGTGTCACACAGAGCCATGCAGCAGTGATCAGCACAGACCGGGATTAGGGCAGCACGCAGGGTCTCCTCAGGAGCACAGCTCCGAGCCCCCAAAATTGGGTATTCTGGCTGAGAGCAGCAGGAGGAGCCAGCAGTGCGTGTTCTGCTGTCTGCACCACAGTTTACACCCAGCGTGGTGTTTGCCTTTGCACAATGGGCCGAGTTTGTTGACTCATGTTCAGCTTGTGACCCAGCGTCAGCAGCAGCAGCTTCTGCTGGCACAACAGCCTCTGTCTGCTGCTGACCGCAGGGCTGCCTCCTCCAAACCCACCATCTCACACTCACTGCCCGCTTCTCCCAGGTTTTCCATCACCATTCCTCAATTTATTTAGGCTTGAAACCTCTCCCACTAGCCTACAGATTCTCAGATTTGTACTAGCTTGTTCACAAGTATAGGAAACAATGTTTTCTATTCACCGTCCCAGACTGAATTAAATGACCTGAAAATAGCCATTTAATTTACCTTATAGCAGCCTTCCAGTACCTAAAAGGGGCTTACAAGAAGGATGGAGAAGGACTTTTCACAGCAGCATGTAGTGACAGGACAAGGGAGAACGGCTTTAAGCAGAAGGAAGATAGATTTAAATTAGATATTAAGAAGAAATCCTTCCCAGTGAGGGTGGTGAAGGTTGTCCCATCCCTGGAAGTGTTCAAGGCCAGGCTGGATGGATCTAAGGAACCTGGTGTAGTGGAAGGCATCCCTGCCTGTGGCAGATGAGATGATCTTTAAGGTGCCTTCCAGCCCAAACCATTCCACTTTTCTATCATCATCCAACCATTTTGCACCCAGTTTCCTCCTGAGTCTGGCACATTATGACCATGCCCAAAAGAGTTCGTATTTATCATATCATGTCTCTCCCCCAGCAATGAGAATTTTTAATCCTGTCAGAGGATTAAAACCTTACTCTGGTTTGAGATGACACTTCCCCAAACAACCACATGGTTTTACCTGTCCAGCACCTTGAGACCTGTGGGGTTTTAAATATTTTTTTTCCCTCCTGCAAGTGAAAATTAAACTGACCTGTAATTACCCAGGTCCCCTTTCTTGTACTGAGCGAGCTTTACAGCAGTCAGCTTCCTCACCTATCCACCCAAATTTATCAGAAAACACCACAAATTAGTCTGAAATCACTTCAAAGCTCTTTATTGAAATTCCTGCCACCCAGGCAGCTTGAGACCCCCTGATTTCCCAAGTGCCCTCTTGAATGTAATTTTTTCCCCTCTATTCTAAGCAAAGCCCTCACTGTTTGTCATTATCACCAGCAGTGCTACTCAGCACTTCTTTCTCTTGAACTTTCTAACAATGACAACTATGAAAAATAAGAATTTTGGCCTTCTTGACATTTTTTGATAGGTCTTTCTGTCCCCATGGTTATTCCACATGGACATTGACAGCCTGAGGAGGACCAAGGGAAATGCTGACCTCGTTTGTTGTGATTACCAGGACCACTGAAAGGAAGGGTTGTCACAGTCAGAACAAGTATTTTTCACATTAATGGATCATGATGAAGCAAAATGCGCTTTTCCTGCAGGTTTAGAGATTAAACCAAGCCCAGGGTTACAAAGGAGAAGTGTTTTTATTCACTGAGTAGCAGCACCTTAGGTCAGTGTCACCAAAAGCTCACTCCCAACAGTCCAACACTCCATCCATCATGAAATGTTATATGGCAAATTTATAACTGCAGCTCCAGGCAGGGAGAAAAACCCCCAGACAAACCTGCAGCAGGTTCAAAAGCAAAGCCAAGTGAAATGCAAGAGTTGCCAAAGAGGTCATAATTCAGATTCAGCTCAGTTAAAAACATCCCAGTGTTTTTACAGCGTTAGGTTCAAGTCCTGACTGTTGAGAGCAAGGTGAGTGAAGCAACTCAACCCTCCTGAGCACTTTAATCCTCTTTTATGATCAACACAGCCCCCAGCAGAATTCTCATCCTCAATTTTCCCTATCCTCCTGGTACACTTAATAAATAAATCAGCACCATACATCAACTTCTATGTTAAATGACATCTCCTGATTATGAATTTGTTAGAATTACTACAGTTTTCTGTAACTGCACATTATATGATGCCTGTTCTTCACTGTAGGATGCATAGTATCACTGAATTTAGATGTCTACACAGAATTTGTACCTCCAGATTTTAGTTCCCCGTGCTGTGAAAGGCTGAAGAAAAAAGCAGCCACCTCTTTTGTGATTTCAAAAGGAACAGTAACCCCCAGGAAAGCACACAAAAATCTTCAGTGTCACTGGCTATTTAAAGAACAGCTTCAGTATTTCCTACTGTTGCATAATGGATTCTGATTATTTTGACACTTTTCAGTATTTTTAAATCTTTTCAAGCAGGAGCCATGGGGAGGCAGCACGAATTAGCTGCACCTTATTTTATTTCTGTCAGCTAATTTCTATATCCCCCCCCAAAGCTCAGTGATTTAGCCCTGCTCCTCACCAGAACTGCAGCAGCTGTTTTAGGAGGCCATGCAGTGTTCTGGGTCCAAAATCTGGTCCTGGCTGAAATAATGAAGGGCTGCTCATCGGGCACCCCTCAGATGCTTTGATCAGTGCTGCCAAGGAAGCAGCCAGGGGCAGAAAAAAGGGATGGAAATGACCTTGATGTGAAGAAAAAAAATGTCTGCAGGCTCCCAACTTCAACAGGAGGTTTTTCAGGTGGCATTAGCAAAATGATAAACTCGCAGAAATTGCCTTTCAGAAAGCGTCATTCCAGCTGAACGTTCCTGACTACAAAGCAGCTCTCTGCACATTAATTCAGTCAGCGCAGTTATTTAACTGGTGAGTCTACATTTAATAGGTGTTTATATTCATTAATATTTATCTCATCTTCCACAAATGAAATTAGTAACAGCATGGCAGAGATTTTCTCCACATGGCTCCTGGAAATGCATTAAACCCAGCTATCTCCAGAGGCAACTGTGGGCAGAACTTGGTCCTGTGTGTTTCTGTGGCAGCTGTGCTAAAATTATGCTCCTCCCATTAAAAGAATCCTTTTTTTTTTTTTTTTTTTTGCTGGATCTGCCTTTAGTTATACAATATTAACCGTGAAAATAGGAGCTGAGAATTCATGGCTTCATATGCTTTCAGTTTAAATTCTATTTAGAGAATTCTCAGGATTTTTACAAGACATCTTAAACATCCAAATCAAGCTCTCGCCTTCCATAATTGCTTTTTTAATCTTTTACTATGAATATGACAGGGTAGCTTTTATTTAAACCCTTTCCTTGAAAAGAAGCATGGGAGGTTAGAGATGAGTGAGGTTTAAAGCACTCAGAGAAGAATGGAATGTTTTGGGTTGGGAGGGATCTTAAACAACATCTGCCGTGAGCAGGGACACCTTCCACCATCCCAGGTTGCTCCAAGCCCCATCCAACCTGGCCTTGGAAATTTCCAGGGATCCAGGGGCAGCCACAGCTTCTCTCCCTGTGCCAGGGCATCCTCACAGGGAAAAAAAGACCTGGAGGCCACAAGGAGATCTCTTCCCCAGGCTGTTCCTGGGATGCTCCCTCTGGGACAATACCCTGTGGCACCTTGAACTCCTCAGTCTGTCATCCACCCACATCTCCTCGTGCTTCTCTGGTAGGTTTGTACAGAGCTGCAAAAAAGAGAGGACAATTCCACAGTTACCAGGGGCTGTGTCATCCTCAAGAGGACTCCCAGCTCTGGACATTGTTGTTTTTCCACTCGGAGTGGAAATGATGCTGTGTGAAAGGATGGGAGTCACTCAGTCCTTCTCCTCAGAGCCCTGGTGCTGTAATTGCTGTCAAATTAGTTCTGTTCATGCTGCAGGAAAAAATCCATTGAAGGCTTTTCTTTCCCAGAACCGCCCTGGATGTCTTTTTCCTTTACATATCAATAAAAATAATGGCAAGGGAAATTGAATAGATGATAAACAAGGAGCCTGCATTTCAAGGGACACCAGCAAGGAGCTGGGGACTTCAACTACAATTCCCTTCAAATTTTACAAGTAAACAAGTAAAATTCTCAGGACTGAGAGTGTTTTAAATCTCTCACTCTCCAAGCAGTGTGTAATATTAAAAAAATCCAAGAGTACACTGTGATTGCTGTTTCAGAGAAAACTGCCACCAAACAAGCCCCTTGTACCAACTGTTCTCAGAAATGTTTTTATACTGTTTCCTTTGTCACTTTGGCAAGTAGAAAGTGTTGTCCAGATTTGCTTCTTGCTTTTTCAGGTACATTGGGATCTTTTTGAGCAGTTAATATTTTATATATATGTATATATATATATAAATATGCAATTTAATACTAGTTTTTGCACAAAAAAAGTACCTAGTCACTGGAAATGAAGGTAGGTAAATACTAACAGCAAGATGTGGAGGGAAAAAAACCCCACCAAAACAATCAAAAGAGCCTCCAGCTTTGGCCATCCAGCTGTCC
>VZSR01002395.1:2389332-2414334 GCA_013398615.1 Brachypodius melanocephalos | reverse complement strand
AATTCTTCCCTGTGAGGGTGGGGATGCCCAGAGAAGCTGTGGATGCCCCAGGATTCCTGGAAGTGTCCAAGGCCAGGTTGGATGGGGCTTGGAGCAACCTGGGGTAGAGGAAGTTGTCCCAGGGTGGAACTAGAGGGTCTTTAATACCCCTCCCAACCCAAACCATTCTTGGAGTCTGTGATTCTATGAAATACAAATATGGTTAAAAGATAACCAAACTAATGGGGGAACCATCCACAATGCTTTTCTTCAGCTCCGCAGAGAACACCAAGACTATCAGAACGTAACAAAGCAAGCTGGCTCCTGATGGGCCATTAGAGAAAAATGTGACCAATCCATCTGAACGTATCTGTCACTGAGCTGTAGAACTGTGCCTGGCACAGCTGGTGACTGCATGTAATCATCATTTTTTAATTACAGAAAACAATGCCTTCAAAGGAGCACAACAAACTAGAGCACAAGCCTGGAATCAGAGCCCAAACATTTAGAGGTGAAGTCATGTGAAGCTGACACGGGGGATTTCCATCTGGCACTGTTTAGGTGGCTGTGGTTGTGTCTGCCTGTTCTGCTGCTGTGAGCACAGGGGCTCAAAAATGCACCAAGAGTGCTCCAAATCCACCCCAGTGCAAGCAAAGGTAAGAAATAACTGGGGGGAAAACAGAAATCCATATACCTGAGAGCATAAATTCTCTTTATCCATCTCCTTTTACCAAGAGAGATTCATTTTCTGGAGCTGCCTGCATTCAGTGCAGCATCACTGCTCCATTCCTCACAGCAGGAGAGGTGCTGGTGGAATCCAGAGCAGCAGAGGCATTCCTGGGATTTGGAATGTACAAAGCCCCACCTCCTGCTCACATCCAGGATAAAATAGTGGCTACAAATCCAGCTGCAAACAGCTGAAACCATTCTTGGAATGTTTCAGTGGACTTGTTACAGATGATAATATTTTCATATAGCAGCGGTCTGTTTGCAGCAGAACTGGGAATTAATCAGCACTCTGAACCTCTGGGTATCTGCAGCACAGGATTACACAAAGCTACTGTGATACATTGCAA
The DNA here is from genome assembly GCA_013398615.1 of Brachypodius melanocephalos. NCBI lineage: Eukaryota > Metazoa > Chordata > Aves > Passeriformes > Pycnonotidae > Brachypodius > Brachypodius melanocephalos. Next base: position 2,413,279 of record VZSR01002395.1, on the reverse strand, counting down.
TTTAGTAAATTATACTGTAATTCAGCTAATCTTGAGAGAGATAGCAGCACAATACAGGATTAAACTCCATCCTAAATTCTGGGAACACTTTCTCTCTTTGTGGCACTTTATACAAAACCCTTCCAGCTAAATTCACCCAAACCACCTGGGATGGCTGAAATCAAAGGCTGCAGTTTCTCCCCAGCTTCCCAGAATTTCTCTTCAGCTTGGCCCAACCTGAAATATTCTGGATAAGCTTGGAAATCTTTAAGAACAAAAAAAAAATTAAACTAAAATAACAACTCATACTTCGGCTGCTGAGAATCCCACCAGCATGCTACATTCCTGTTTTGGAGGAGGAAAAAAATATACTGAAACACATCAGAAATTGATCTCTGCTTCCACAAAGGGGTAATATAAATTTACTAGAGGGTTGTTCTGGTCAAATCTATTGAAACATACACAAAGTAGGTTTTCCTAGAGGTGGGGAATAAACTGTCCCTCCTTTCAGCAGTGTTTTGTTCAGATCCAAGAGAAGAAAATCAGTAAGAAGTGGGGTCAAGAGTGCAGAGACCTCAAATCCAACCCTGGCTCCTGCTAGAGCATTCCTTGTACAATCCTGTTGCCCACCCTGATCCTCATATTCCATCTGTCTCTGGAGAGGATCACGTCAGGGAACATTCAACCTCACATTCTCACCTAAAGAATAATTCTTAACAGAGGAGCCCAGGATTTGGCATCTTCTAGCACAGCTGACAGAGCAGCATTTCTCCACAGGTTTGTCTGATCCAGGGAAAATGAGGAAGAGCAAAAGCAACAAGAGGTCTGTGGAAGTTTGTAGTCTGGATTATTAGCAGGAGGTGGTTTTGATGAACACTGTGCTGTAGTAATGCTTTCAACATCTCTTTCAGGATCACGGGCCAGCATCTTTTCCTTCAGCAAGCAGGAGATACTGATCTGCAGTATGACCAGCCCTGATTTCCAGGGATTTCTTTGTAATGCCTGTCTACTCTTGCTTCTACCAAAATATGCACCTAAGTGTGCCAAGCAGATCGTGGTTTCAGAGATTTTCTGTAGACTTGGCTTCCACAAGCCCAAGCAAAATCTCACACAATGCTCTATAAAACAAACAAACAAAAAAACAACAACAAAAACAACAACAACGACAAAAAATTAGTATCTTCTCTGTGGCAACATACACACAACCCTGGCAAATTCACACTTGTCTTGGAAGCCACCTTCAACCACCAATCCAATCACAAATGGCTTGCCTGGATTTGGGGCACACCTTTTAACATTTAACCTAATTGTGGCAGGACAGCAGCAGCTCAGACAAGGTGTTTGGTTGCACTTTTTATTCCTAACTGCAGCAAATCCATCATCTAGCAGTGGGTAAACAACCAGCACCCAAAGCTGCTTGCACAAGAGGGATGTGCATGGCTGAGAGACAGCTCACTCACATGTTTTAACAAGTGCTCTCAAAAAGAATGTTCCAGGCAGGGTTACATTTCTGCCTAAGCCTCCCACAGCATCAGCTTCCCCTTGAACACTTGATAATCCTAATTTGGGACTCATCAGAGGTAAACAGCATTAGCCTTTGCAAGCAGGTACTAAGCAAGTGATACACTACTCCTGATTTCACAATTAAAAACCAAAGTTCAGCACATTTTGTTTACAGTTACTATAAATAAAAGCCTGGAGGGAGTGAGGAACCTCTGAGAGTAACTTATTTCCTATGTTCCATGACCTAAAAGAAGCCTATGACATCCCTGCTTTGGGAACACAGATGATCCTGAAGCAAATTCCATGCAAATCCTAATCACACTACCAGGAAAGAAACTAAATCAGAAAATCCAGCATCCTCTAAACCAGCAGTCTGAATACAACACATAGCCTGCAGTGGCTGTATTTTGCATCACCAGTGACAAGTCAGGAGAACAAAAATATCTGGTGTAACTGCCTCAGGGTGACTGTCCTCCCTGCAAAAACAACAGCAAAAATTAAATAATTGTTTTTCAAATCACAGAATGTCCTCAGTTGGATCATAAAGTTTACCGTGGATCTGCTTAGGGATCCGTTTTTCAGGTTAGCTTCTCTCTGAAAACTGATCCTCCCTCAATTACTGACACCTTCTACTCAGAGAAAGAAAAAAAAAAAAGGTTAACTACAGATTAATTGATTTCAAGTAGGAATGAATAGCCCATATGAGGAAAAAATGAAAGAATGAAGGAATTCAGTGTTTGGCTAAAATGAATGTGAATATAAATCCAGGATTGTTCTAAATATTTAATCAGCTCTGAGACTGAAAATAACAATCATGCCAGAAGCAAAGAAAGAATTTTTCTTTTACATGTGTAACTGCACAATTTTATAATCTGCAAAGCAGCATCAAGTCAGCTCTAGTGTCACCTTCTGTGGATGGTACTGAAAAAAAAAAAACAAACCCAAAAAAAAACCAATCCAAAACCATCCTTAAGGAGAAGAGCCACCTGCATTTCTGATTCTTATCAGCAGGACAGTTCAGTATTTAAAAAACAACAACTGTGAACACCACCATGCAGTGTTATCCCATGATGTGGAGACTGAAAGAGCAGACCAGGATCTGACAACCTGCAGGATGGGCGCTCTGGCAGAAAGCTGGAGCTCAGGATCAGCTCAGACAAGAACTGCAGTCTTCCTTCTGTCCTCCATCACTTCCTCTGCCATGTGCCTCCTGCTGCCCTTCCCAGCTGGGACAGTGGAGCCCTGCCTTTTCTTCCTTTGCAGCATCTTCTCACCTTCATCAAGGAAACTCTCTTCCTCTGTTTCTTCACCTTCTCCTTCAGGAACAAGCAGAACTCACAGAAGACTGGGAACTGTGCTGTGCTCCCACAGATTTGTCATCTCCTGGAGGTTCCAGGGGTCACCAAGCCAAACTGGCAGCTTGCTGTTGTAGAGAAAGCTCAAAGCTACACTCAGACAAAAACACACTGCCAGGTAAACTTTATTTATAAACATACAAACTCCTGAATGACTGCTGAAAGCACCAGGACCACAGGCCCCAAAGACAGATCAACACATCTTTGACCAGTATTACAAGGACAACTGTTACAAACATCATCGATGCTTCTCTCCCTCTCCTTGGAAGGGAAAACACAGCTGAGTGTGGTAAAGTTCTGCATGATCTGCTATCCTCCAACACCAGACAAGTTGCTGGCTGTAGAGGTTTGGCTGGGCAGTGTCCAGAGCTCCTGGTTCAGCACAGTTTTAATTGTCACAGTGCTCAGCTGACGTGATTTAATGAGGATCATGATTTAATTCCTGCCAGGAAAGCTGACTGTCTCCTCCAGATGGGAGGAGGAATACTTTACAAGGGACATGTAAAAATTGAGGGTTGGGAAAAACCAGATCCCATCTTCCCTCCACCCTAAAGCAAACAGTCTCAATATCCTACACTAAAATTATGTTCTTTTCTATTGCTTTTTTGCATGTCCTTCCCATTACCTCCCAAAGGTAAACTCCTATCAGGAAGATCCCTTCTCTACTTCCCACTCCATCCTGAAACTGCCACAATACAGTGGAGTTGGACTGTCCCCCACCCTGCCACAACAGCTCATGTCTTCTGAACTGAATCCTGGCCTTTAGAAGCTGTAACCACCCCTGGTTGATCAGATCAGTTTACATCACTGGCATTAAGTCAGTTTTTCTTTGCCTCTTTTTCTTCAAGAGGCCAGGAAACCTGAATGTGATATGGCTCTAGTTCTTCTGGAGTGACATAGTCTGGAGCATTGCCCATCAGGTCTCGGCCCCTGAAGGATTTTGGAAAGGCAATGACGTCCCGGATACTTGGAGCGTCAACAATGAGAGAGATCAGCCTGTCAAGTCCTACAAGCAGAAAAAAAATGGGTGAAACACTTGAGTTATGGCTCTGTATCACCTCCCCTGAGTCAGAAAAATCAGAAAGATTGAGGAGGTAATATCACTGAGCTTGAAGAAAAAGAGTGAAGCTAGTAAGGGAGAAAAAAAAAATAATCTCAGCTGGTAGCAGAGAAACAGATTTGCCTGGAGAGCAGAAATGTCTACCAAAATAAAGCTTTTCAATATTGCAGGAAGTTCTGTAACACACTAAGGGCTGCAGGACACAGTCAGCAAACGCAGCTTAACAAAACCTGGGCAGCTGAATGGCAGAACACTGGCAGAGCTCTGCTTTACAGCTCAGAGCTCTGCATCAACAAGTTTGGAAGGATTACAACCACTAAGAAGAATTCAAGAGGAACAAAAGCCTCTGGGTGAATGGATGGAGGAAAGTCAAACTGGAAGACCAGGTTAAAATACCTTTGTTTTTTGTAGGCTTCTTTATTTTGGTGAGTGTAGGGAGGGTGTTGTTGGTTGGTTGGGTTTTTTCCCTCTTTCTTTAAACCACAAGCTTGCATTGTTCTAGGGAAAAAACCCAACCATGACATTTTCTGAATTAATGAGCAAAATAGGTGAGGAAGAAGGGAAGTGAGAGGGCAGAAGAAGGGAAGGATGTGAAACACAAAGTCCCATTGCTGTCCCATGCCTCCAGGCAGGCAGCACAGGGATCCTGCTCTGGCTGCCCAAGAATGGGAACAAAGCTGACCCAACCTCACAGGGTTTGCAGATCAGCAGATAAGGATCAGCCTTAGAGCCACCAATGTCCTTGCTTAAGACCTAAATCCCACTGTGACTCCGGGGAGGAACATCCCAACTTTCTGCTCTTGGTGACCAGACCTCTGTTTCTTTCCACAAAGCTGCTGCAGAGATGGAAGCATCAAGGCCTTTCTCAACAACCATGAGAAAACAAAAAAAATCACTAAAGACCTGCATCTACAGAGCTACAGATCACTTACCTAAAGCAATTCCTCCGTGAGGTGGAGCTCCAAGTTCCAAAGCCTCAATCAGATGGGAAAGCACCTCGGAGTCCTCCTGCAAAATTACATTAAGAGGTGCCACTGGACAAGCAATGCTCTTCCTATTAGCATCACAAGATAAGGATACAATGAAATCATCCATTGCTCAGGGCTAGGAATTATGCTCTGAGAAGCACATGAGTGTTACTTTCAGAATATGCAACTAATATTTCAATTAATTAGTGCTTTTAAATCTCCAAGAGAGTGTTAGAGGCATCTGTAGGTGTTACCTTCAGCACTTTCTCCAGCACGAAACGCTGTTGTTGTGCATTGTGAATTCTGATGGAGCCACCTCCAACCTCATTGCCATTCAGCACAAGGTCGTAGTGCTGGCTACGGACCTGCAGAGAGACAGGGACACAGCTGCACCTAAAAACAACCTGCACAGACATGGCAAACACACTGGGAATGAAGCCATGGAACTCTGCTAAACTATTCTCTCAGGAGTACATTGCAATCCACGCCAGAGGCATGGACTGGCTCTGGCTGATGTGGGAGGAGAGCAAACCCTTTTGAAAAGTTCATCAAACCTAAAGCAAATGAGATAGGTCAGAAAATAAGATTTCTGCTTCCTGTAAGCTCCTTTTGCTGGGGCACACATGAATACTTGCTGTTTGCAGTAACCAGGAAGCCACCTCTTCCAGACAAGATCAGAGAATCACACAGTGGTTTGGGTTGGGAGGGACCTTAAAGATCCTCTAGTTCCAACCCTCTGCCATGGGCAGGGACACCTTCCACTATCCCAGGATGCCACAAGCCCCATCCAGCCTGGCCTTGAACACTGCCAGGGATGGGGCAGCCATAGTTGCTCTGGGCAACCTGTGCCAGTGCCTCACAGGGAAGATTTTTTCTTAATACCAGTCAATCTAAGTCTACCCTCTTTCAGTTCAAAACCATTTCCCCTTGTCATATCACTGCCTGCCCCTGCAAAATGTCCCTCTCCAGCTCTCTTGTAGCCTCTTTAAGCACTGGAAGGGGCTCTAATGTTACTCCTGACCCTTCTCTTCTCCAGCTGAACAACCTCAGCCCCTTCAGCCTTTCCTCATAGCAGAAGTGCTCCAACCCTTTTATCATCTCAGCAACCCCCTCTGGACTCATACCAACAGATCTCTATCTTCCTTGTGCAGTCAGTTCCATGAAAAAACATCTCCTTTTACACTAAACCCAGCTGCTGCTTGTCTGGTTTTCCATGGGAGCAGCTGTAAAAGGGCCAGCATGGCATGCATGAAGTTGGTTACCTTTGTGGGATCAGAATACAGCAGGCTGGCATCTGAAGGATGAGGGGCAGTGAAGGGGTGATGAGCAGACTCCAGTTCAGTGGGATTCTCAGCCTTGGGGAGGAAAAGGGGGAAATCCACCACCCAGAGGAAGTGAAAGGCCGTGGGATCACGGAGTGCCAGCCCAGCTACCTCCAGGAGGTCGGCACTCAACAACCGTAGGGCTCCTAATGCAGAGCACTGCAACAGAGAAGGGAGAGATGAGACAGGGTGATCTCACCATCAGGGGAGTCACTCAAACACCAACCAAGGAAAGAGTGTTCCATAAAGGAACTGCTACAGACAGAACCAGCTGGAATGCATTGCTGCCTTGAACACTTTTGCCTTGTAGCCTAAAAACCCTGCCTGAGGCAGAAGCAGCATCAGGGTTGGACAGAGACCAAGTAAGGAGCTTGAAAGTCCATGTTCTTCCAGCTATTTCATCTTCAGAACTTTCTTAGACTAACCTCCCGCTACACACATGTGGATTAACTGGGGGAGCACATGTGAGATCCACACTTTGCAAGACAGAGAAATGGAGGCACAGAAGAGAATACAACAAAATGTTGGCTATTGAGCAAAGCATGACACCTTATAATAAAACAATGCTTGGAAGGCAACATCTGCTGGCAAGAAGAGAGAGAAGGGTAAGGATAGAATCTCCCACCATTGCTGCTAGTAAGTCATGCACTTATGGGAGACACAATTACCTAGCTGACCTCATTTTCCAATCTGTTTGATGCCTTTAAAATGAAGTTAAGAGAAAAGAAGGCACTGATTTGTCGCAGGGTTTTTTGTATTTTAGCCTTCATTTCAGTTAAAAGTCCTGCCCAGAATTTGGCTGGGGGCCATAAAAGTAATAGGAACATTTCATGCTTTATTTGCTGTTGCTATAGCTGCCGTTACAGAAAAACAGAAAATTAGATGATGACCTATTTTAATAATAAGAAGAATCAGACTAAGGTCAGATAACATCAAAACCATCATCAGCAACATTCAACTCACAGAGCAACCCAAGAAATGCCTCCTACCACTTGCTTGTGTTCTCCAGCTGCTAGCAGCACCACATCATCCTCCTGCATGTTCAGTGCCTGGATAAGCTCTGATTTCTCCTTCTCACCAAGGAACTTGGTAAGCAGAGACTTCAAGCTTCCATCAGGTCTGCAGATAATTTCCATGATTTCCTGGAGAAAGGTAAGGGAATGTTCAGTGCAGTGCTGCCCTCTCTTGCCTTGAAGCATCACATGCTCAGGCTCTGACTCTCAGCTATTAAAAACTGCTCTCCTACCCCCCTGTGCCTTTATTACACTTTGTCACTCACCCTCCCCAAAGCCTCAGGAGAGTTTCTGTCTCACCTGGTTAAACTGCGATTTTGCAGACTCCTTCAATGACTCCAAGTCTTTATTTGTAAGATACCTCTGAGGAAAGAGTAAGAGAAGACACAGCAAAGATCAGCTTGGAAAGCTTGACTAGGTATCAAATCTACTGACTAAGCTGGTTCCAAACTTCTCAATTCTTTTGCTTCTAGTTCAAGTTCTTATGAGGGCTGTGGAACAGGACAGGGTCCTTAGCACTGGGCTGGGGGTCTGCTCTGAGGGCTCCTTTCAGGAAGAGACCCCTCTAGACCCACATTTTCCCCCCCCCCTCACAGATAAATCTATTTGGTCAGCAGGGTCAGATCACTGCCTCCAGCCTGCAGAAACAAGGTTACACCACCACACTGTGGATGGGGAATGCAGAGCTCAAACTGGAGGAAGAACAGAGAACAAACAACTGGGCTGACTCTTGCATGTAAAGCCATGCAGTAAATGAGGACCTGCATCAAGATCTTGATTTTTTTTTGTCTACTCCAGTGTTTAGAGTGGGTCTAGATGCCACTTTTGTGTTGCTCAAACAAATACCTCTGTGCCCTCTTGTGGGAAGCCACTAACTTGCACTTTGTGCCAAAATGAAAGGAAAACCATGGCCACGAAGCCCTGTTCCCCAAATAAAACTCAGTATTTAAGGGATTTGTTTTTTCCACACTGTCCAAGCTACAAAGATGCCTACAGCCAGAATTACATATGTTTCCTTGCCAAAACGCAGGGCTGTGTCAAAAGTCTTCCACATCTATTGTCAGCCTTGGATTTGGTCCACGATATTCTCATTACAAGACACGAATTGTACACAAAAATGCAGCTAAAGCAAACAGGAGAAGGCCATGGAACCACCTGACCCTTCTCTGCCTATCCCAGAGCTGTGCCATGCCCAGCCCTGTTTATATATCCTGTCACAAAGCACAATTCATTATTGAGATGCACATCAACAAGGTGACAAAAAGCAAGGTGAAACCCCGAGAGGGTTCCCTATCCTCATGGGATCTTGCAGCTCTATTGTTTTCCTCCTCTTCCTAAGGATAAAATATTCTTCCTGTTGCCTTATCATTCTAGCACCACTCAGACCAACCTGACATGGATTACAACCAATCCCAAATTCCCTTAAGAACACCAATAATAGCAAGGAACATTTCCATACCAACAAAGGAATTCAAATTGGCATTTTATTTATTCCACATAAATCATAAACAGGATGTAAGAGCATCACTTACCACTCCCTGAGGGATACAAATGGCTCTGATGGAGCCCTGTGGGTAACTGAGGGCATTCTGCACAAAGTGAATGTTTGATCCTCGTAAAACATCACTGATATCCACAATCTGACAAAGGAGAGAGCACAGAAAAAAGCACTGCTGGTAGGAACACAAAGCTAAAATTCCTGCACCTGAACAACTTCAACACTATTCCCTTTTAGGAGCTTTTGCTCCTGAAACAGTCAAGATGCATTGCTCCCTAACACTACATCACCTTTAAAATAATGTTTTATTAGAACATACATTTTTCACAGTCAACTGATCAAATCCTTTCTTCTTCAGCAGACTGCACAAAGCAGCAACAATGGGACAGGCACCTTGGGTAAATTACAGCACTCAAAACTCCAGCCAACCATGAATCCATGATGCAAAGGTTATTAAAACACTGACTGAAAGGAAAAGCTGCAATTTTCCAACAGGCAAACCCTCACCTTCATCCCAAAGCGAGTGTCTGGTTTATCAGTCCCATACTCAGCCAGTGCCTGCTCGTATGTCATGGAAGGGAAAGGAGTCACAATGGAGCCTCTTTCCTCAGGCCAGGAATGCTGCAGGAGGCCCTCTATGAGTCTCTGGATCCCAGCTTGATCTACAAACGACATCTCTATATCTATCTTAAAACAGAGAACAAGGGGGGTAATTCCACATTAGCTACAGATTGTGCTTTCACACTGCTCATGTACTCACGTTTTGTGAGTACAAAGCCAGCGAAACAAGAAACAATACACGAAATGACATCATAGCCTGACAGCATCAGCCTGGGAATGTGCTTAGGATCACCCTCCAGGCTGATGACTCAGGCAACAGCCTCCTCAGAGAGTGAATGAGGTAAGGATGACAAGGACACGATGACAAGGAGAAGCAGCCTTGAGAGAACCAGGCTAACTCAGCCTGGGATTTCAAGGCTGAGGAATGGGATGTCTGACCTAGCAGGACAGGAGGAGATTGTATCATCGTAATAAAATCACTGCTGCAATTCCCACATCTGCACATGGGGCACTGCAGCCAGCCAAGGACAGGAATCACGCAGCCAGCCCACACCAATTTCCAAGGGCTGTGTCTGTGAAACACGCACCAAACAACTCTGTACCCCACAAGCAGCACCAGACTAGCACAGACTAAGCCTCCACGAGGGAAAACAGCTATGAGGCACTTGTGTTGAGGAGCAGGGAGCAAGGCAGCAGGGGCTGGTTACCTGGGTGAATTCTGGCTGCCTGTCAGGCCGTGAACCCTCATCACGGTAGCAGCGAGCGACCTGGAAGTACCTGCAGTGACACTTTGATTTAGATAACAATTTGGAGTATCCTGAACTGCACTGTGGCTATAGAATTATCATGCAAAGATATGGAAAAAAAGAAGTAAACCAGAGAGAGAATGCTCTGTCCCCACAGCCGATGATCTTTGTTCCCATCCCTTCAAAAGAATGGAATTTTGAGTGGAAGCAACACTATCAGCAGCTGTATCCATCTCCAGCCATATCTTCCAGAGGCACATGAAGACTGCCAGGTGAGCTGTCCCCCAAGGGCAGCACACTCAATCCTTTATTCCACCTCCCACTCCACTCCAGGGCTCTCCTAACAGCCATGCAAAACTCTCAGACAAGACCTGGCCTGCAGTTCACCGTGTGAACAATTGTCTGTCTCCCTGTCTATCCATTTGATTTGGAGAAACAAGCTCAATTAAAAGCTTTCCACTCGGGCACACTGACGTGCTTTTCCTTGTCTCAGTCATGCTCAGCTGTCCAGCCTCACCTCAATTAATTCTTAGGTTACTCCTGGAGCAGCTTTTCACACATTATCAGCAGCTTTATCACACATTAGATTTTCTGCCCTTCAGGCAGGCTCTGCTTCAGATCAGCTTTGCATTTAACAGAGCAGTAAAGATTTCAGCTTTCCAGAAGGATACACTTCATGTGACTATAAAGTCCCAAGTATTTAAGGATCCCTCTGCCAGACACAAATCCTTGGCAGTAAGGTTTTTTTGGGGAAGTTTCTAAAACTTCTCAGATAAAGCAATCAAACCCTAGACAGGATATGCAGAGAACAGGAGTCCAAAAAACCCTTACCTGTCCAGGCCTCCAACCATGAGGAGTTGTTTGAACTGCTGAGGACTCTGTGGCAGAGAGTAGAACTTGCCTGCTTCTCTCGAGGGCACAAGGAATTCTTTGGCTCCCTGGCATTGGAAAGAAAATTTACAGAGTTCAAGCAAGTAAGTGGCCCCAATTCCTGACAGAACACTGGAAGTGCAAGAGGAAAGGACCTATTTTCCCCATTACGAAATCTCACTTGTGAGGAAATGGCTGTTTGTACATCACACTTAACATCTGTTAACTAACTTGGTCCAAAATATCCCAAAGGAGAATTCTCTACCTTCTTCTCTGAGAGACTAATGCATAACAGATCATCCAAGACTGGGGTTTAAATGCAAGAACTCCAGGTTAGCTGCATCAACAATTCCTCAGCTACAGCTCCCTTCTCTCTGACTATTTTTGAAGTGAAAGAAAGGAATATAAGATCAGAAATTAAATTAACTTGAGTTTGACCTCTACAATAACCTATTGGTTAAGAGATAAATGCTGAAAAGACAGTGCTTCAAAGTGTTTTGGGTTTATAACCCCAGGATGGACTTGCATTCAACATGTGCTCTACAAGGCAGAAGCTTATTTCATTTGAAGGTTCAAAACTAGGACAGAAATTATCACCTCTCCCCTTTCTTTCCCTCTACTTTTAAAAGGATCTGTGGATGATACCAGAAGTTCCACAAGCTGTTATTTAGCAAGGAAAAAGCAATGAAGGCTGAGTGGCAACTGGAAATGATTCAGCCCTGACTGTGCAGCTGCAGGAGGCCAAAAAGCATCACATACATACCCCTGGAGTTCTTTTAAACAGAGTTGGAGTTTCTACATCCACGAACCCTGGGGAACAAACACAGAATATGCTGAGAGGAGGGAGAACTAACATGACAGAGTAGGCTAGAGTAGGATTAGTCAGCAAAGTAGGTCATCTACTACACCATGGTGCCTCTCCAAGACCAACACACGTTACTATTTCTAATAATTACTCCTGTAATGACAGATCTAAAGGCTCAGAGCTACTCTGATGTCCTGCCAGAACTGTTGATGACAGAGGACTCCAAATGGGCTGAAAATGTGTTAATTCTCTATCTATTCTGAACCAGGCACTGATTTTCCAAAAAGCACTTCCTGATTTTAAGAGAAGGGAAAGCCCTAAACAAAATCCATCCCTCTGATATGCCTTAACCAGGTGACCAAAAGAGGGTAACCACCTGCAAAGAGTCTTTTCTCACTGGAAACAGCTAATTTAAAACAACTGGCTTGCAGCATGCCAAGAGATTTCAACATTTTTGCTCTTCAGGCTTGACAAGACCCTACCACAAGCAGACATGTCCTTATTAAGCGGGAGCAGTTCGGAGCAGCGAGTTGGTTAGGAATCTCTGCCAGCACTAGGGAGAGCTGCAATGTTTGCAGCAGCCTGTCCTCCAGGCAGCTCCCTCACCGTGGAGGTTGCAGAGGTACTCGCGCATCCTCATCACCAGGCGCGACCTCAGGCGCAGGTTGGACTGCAGCCGGGAGCTGCGCAGGTCCAGGTACCGATACTGCATCCGCAGCGCCTCCGATTTCTGGGGAGGAGAGAGAGTCAGACAAAATTCAAACTGCACATCCAGTGAAGGTGCTCCTAAAGCCACAGGGGAAAAGGGAGAAGTTAAAAAGGGATGGTGCTCGGTTGCCACAACGCGCCTGTTATCCACAAGCTATGCAAATACGGCAATCACTTGAAATAAAAACCAAACTGCCCACAAAAATTGTGGCTGCTCCATCCCTGGAAGTGTTCAAGGCCAGGCTGGATGAAGCTCTGAGCAAGCTGGTGCAGTGGGTGCATCCCTACCCATGGCAGTGGGGTTGGAACAAGATGATCTTAAAGGTTCCTTCCAACCCAAACCATTCTGTGACTCCACAAGTGAAATAAAACAGCCTCATTTCACAATCAAAAAACCCAGCACAGCCCCATTTCTTTCACTCTTTCCTTTACCATCAGTTCTTCCAGAAATCTGGAATCATTCAAGCCCTGTTTTCTGCTTAGCTCTAACTGGAAATAAATCCTCCCAGCAAACAAACAGCACCCCTGTTTTAAATACCATCATTCCTCCAAAGTGAAGTGGGGAGAACCAGACTCAGCTCTCAGACGTTTTGCCATCAGCCTGAGAAAATTCCTAATTCAATTAAAAGCCACCACTTTGATAAGAAAAAGAAAAGAAAAACACAGACACCTTGATAAAATCCTTGATTTCAAAAGGCAACTTCTTGCAGGAGTTTAGGATCTCTGCAGTCTCTGCCTTCACTTCAATATGCCCTGTTGGCATTTTCTAGAACAAAAAAGTAAGAAAAAAATTAAACTCAAAGCAGTTGGACAAAGGTAATTCACAGATGGTCAAAGGGAACAAAAGAAGCAATGTGATTACCCTCCCTGCCTTCTAACACAGTGTGTAAGTCAGAGAGCTTCTCCCAAGGACAGATTTCTCCCAGATATCCCTTCTGTTCAGGGAAACACCAGTCACCTCACCAAAGATGGCAGCTTCTTTCCCAGTAGCACACTGGTCTCTAAACACATTAGCCTTGGCAAAGCCACACAGCGTGGGTTTCAGTGAGCATGAGCAGCAGCAGCTCTTAATACGAGTAAAAAAGGCAAATTATGAGGAACTTCTCAGAACTTCCAATTCTAAACACCACTTCTCAGAACTGGTCTTCTTTTGTCTCTCTCCCAAGGGAGGGCAGGCAGCTCCCCTCACGTAGCACTGAGGCACAGCAAAGTTCCCTTGATCCTGCAGGACTCCTGTTATTTACCAGGAAAGGACACACAACCTTCTCACAAAATGAGAAATGAACAAAAGAAACAAAGGCATTGCCTGAAGCCTGGATTTTAACTGGACATCTACAAGAGGGAGCAAAAAGGAGTTATGATCATAAATACAGTCCTCTTTTTAGACCTGCCAGTTATATGTACAATCCTGGAAGATCGATCTACAACATGGAACTCGAAATGACATTATTTATTTTCAAGCAGAAGAAATTCCCATCACACTTTGAAAGCCTGGAAAAAGCCAGCATTTTCTTTGCAAAGGGCTGGGATCCAGTTTAATTTGTGGGTGCCTGTGCTTTGAGATCCTGCTGGTATCTGACACAGCACATATTTCACCTCACACTATCTGATGTTAGGCTGTCACACAAGCAGAACCCGTGGTGATGCTCTGCCACAAAGCCCACCATGATCCCACCGTAATCCCACCATCCAGGGTTGTTTCCTTCAAGGAATAAAAGCCCTGAGAGCCGCCCCCAGCCCATCCTCACCGGATTCTCCTGCCCCAGGGGCCGAGGGGACACTGTCCCAGTCACTCGCACCACAGACTCCAGCGGGGCGTTGGACAGGAGCTCCTTCACGTGGGAATGTGCCTGCAGGGAGAGGACAGAGCCTCACAGGAATTCAAACAGCAGGACAAAGGCACCGTGCCCAAGCATCCCCACCCAAAATCACTCTAAAGGCAGGGGAAACAGCACTGATGTTTCTGTTGCAGTGTCAGGTCAGGGCTCTCATGACACTTCAATCTACTTGTGAGTCAGAGCACTTAGCTTGACAAAGCCCCTTCTTCTCTCTGTGGCTGCTGAAGCCCAGCTACCAAAAATAAAATAAAAAAATAAAAACACTGACTCATGTTTTGGTAGCACTTACCTCATCCTGAGGAATGATGACCTGGGTCAGTCCCTGGAAATCCCTCAAAACCAGAAACAGGCCTTGTCTGATCGATGAAAAGCACAAAAGGAAGAACGTTTTTTTTCCACAAATTTAGTAGTTTCTACTTTTTAAAGCATATGGCAACTGGCTACACCTTCAGTACCCCAAAGCACTTCCAAGTACTGAATTATAGATACTTTTCCCACACCTGAACAACTTATTTCACATTGTGACCAGCCTCAGACAACATGCAAATAACCAGGAGAGGCAGGATTTTAATTTGAACTTTCATGCACACAGAGCAGGGATTCTGGACATGTGAATTTTCCTGCTGGGAAACATCACTCAGCTAAAAACAAATGAGCACTAAAACTAAAGTTCACGTGGAATAAAAACAACAACAACAACAAAATGCAATCGTAAGTCAAGAAGGGGAACACTTGTCCCATAAAAAGTTCCATATGAACAATCCACACTGCCAGACTCAGAACCATAAATCTTGATTTCCCTGGACAGCTGCCATTGTGCTTTATCCATCCAAAAACTGCCTAATGGGACATGCTCTGGTGTCTTTAAAAACAAGACCACCACATTGCAATAATAACTCCTTTTCCTGGCTCTCCATCCACAATTGCTCAAAGATGAGATGCTCAGCACCTCCTAAAATCAAAAAAACGATGGAGACCATCACTGGAGAGCAATACTGGATGAAACACAGCTCAGACTGGCAAATAACCATCTCCATTTTCACCATGGTTTGCCCTTACCTTTGATATTGAACCCATCCATACAGGGTCACCTTCTGTCCCACATGAGCAGAACGCAGCTCTCCACACGTGTTGGTCCGAGCGACAAAACTGTTGAAATCTTAAATAAAAAGAAAATAAAAATTAAAAATATATAAAATCTCTCATGGCTTTTGCAAATGAGACAGAATAAAGAAAAGGTTTCCCCCCCAATACAATTTATACATATAGCGAGAAGTTACTTCATATATACATATTATGTGTATACCAAGATATTATGTCATAAACATGAAATGTAGCTAGTCTAAGTGTATTTTAAACAGCGATTATTTATGTTTCTCAGTTAAATGTTCTTAAAGATATTTGAGCACAGCTTTGCTGCAAACTGTTGCCCTGCAAATTTCAGGAGCAAGAGGAGCAAAAGTCACAGATCAATCCTGAGGGATGCTGACAATTCCATATTTAAATCTAGAAACACAGAATAGTTTGGGTTTCAAGGACCTTAAAGGTCATCTCATTCTGCCCCCCTGCCATGGGCAGGGACATTGTCCACTGTTGTTCAGAGCCCCATCCAGCCTGGATTTAGACACTTCCAAGGATGGGGCAGCCACAGCTTCTCTGGGCACCCTGTGCCAAGGCCTCCACCCACTCACGGAAGATTTTCTTCCAACATCCAACCCAAACCTGCCCTCCTTCAGTTCGAAGCCATTCACCCTTTGTCCTGCCACGGCAGCTCCTGGTGGCGACACCGAAGAAAAGGGCATAACAAACCAAGAATTCAGCACGCACTGAGAACACCCACCATGCATGCAGGTGTAAATTGAACAGTTCCTGCCTGTAACAACTGCAAGAAGGCCTGAAACATGGTTACAGAAAGCTTTGCACAGAGCCCCGAGTGCCTGCAATCACGGCCTAAGTTACAGAACCAAGCACGCCATTTACAGAATGTGCAAGAGGTTCAGCTCGCAAGGAGAAGCCTGAAGGACACCATTATCTGGATATATATAAATAACTTTATGGGCCGATCTTACTACCTTCATCACAGCCTTTTGAATTAAAAGAGATTTAGACAAGACACTTTAAATAAAGCGATACAGGGAAAATAACTTGCCGCAAGCGTGATATTAATCGACTGTGTGGACTACCCTGACCTGTATCCCGGGAGAAAAGGAACCCAAATCTTGAGGGGGTGAGACCAGCGCTCCTCCTCACCTGGAGCCGCAGGTGCAGCGGCAGCGGCCGCCCGGTGCAGCGCCCGCACCAGCAGCCGGGGGAGCGCCATCCCGCAGCCGCACCTCAGGCAGAAACACGGGAGGAGCGCCACAGGCCTGCGGTAAGTAAAAAAACAAGCGCTCCGGAGGTGAAAAAGGGAAACCTCCCTCAGGCACCACCGCCTCCCTCCCTCCCTCACTGCCGCCCGCCTCAAAGATGGCGGCGGGGCGCGCCCCCGCGCGGGGGCCGACGGGAAGGAAGTTCGAACGGCGGCGGCGGGCCATGGCGGCCATGGCGGAGGAGGCGCCGGAGGACGGTGCGATGCGAACCCTGCCCAGCCTCAGGCAGCTCTCCCGGGCTCTGCCCTTCGGGCCGACCCACGGCCGCTTCGGCATCAGCTCCAGCGGCCGCCCCGTCGTGTCGGCGCTGTGCTCTCAGGTACGGCGAGGCGGCGGCGCCTCGCTGTCTCTCCCCTGTCCCCTCAGCCGCGTCGCTGCGCTCTGGCCGCGCGGGAAAAAGCGCGCTTTAACCCTACTCCTTCCACTTCACCTCGTTCCTTTCCATCTGTTTCCCCCTTAGGAAAACGTCGACCCGCAGAAAACAGCGTTCCTGCTGCGGAAAGCCTGGACGCTGTACAGCGTGACCCCCCTGTACCGCTTCCGCCGCGCCCGCCTCAGGGACTACGCGCGGCTGCTCAGCGCCTTCATCGCCGCCGAGAAGCAGAAGGGGCTGGCCATGGAGGTGGGCGTCGAGCTGGACATCAAAGTGGCCCTGTCCAGCCTTGCCGAGCTCAGGGGCAGCGAGCTGGACCAGGCTGCCCTCCTGGTGCAGGTGAGGGGGGGCTGCGCATCGAGAGCGGCGTTTTACGGGCTGGTTTTGCTGTGGTGAAACGCTCCGTCTTGAAAGAAAAGGCCAAAATTAAACCCTAGTTGTATTGAATAACTACTGCAGCATGCACTGTGATTTAATGAAAATGAATCCTGTCTATTTTTTAACTAGGGGAGAATATTTATAGCCTTAAGCTGCACTAGGGGAGGTTTAGGTTAGACATTAGGAAGAATTTCTTCACAGAAAGGATGATTAAACACTGGAATTGGCTGCCTTGGGAGATGGAGTCACCATTCTTGGAGGTGTTCAAGGAAAGACTAGATGTGACACAGTTAAAACCCCGGTCTAATGACAAAGTGGTGTTTGGTCACAGGCTGGACTTGATGACCTCAGAGGTCTTTTTTGGGCCTAATTGATTCTGTGATCCCCTAAATAACGCATACAGTAAATACAGCAGGTTTGAGTTCAGCTTTTTAACAGCATCAGAGTATGAGTATACAGAGCAATCTCTGATGTTTTAGTTCAGCAGTCAATTTACTGCCAGGACTTGGATGGGTTATTTAGCTTCCTGGATAAAGCTGCCATAATCCCACTTCCTGGTGAGAGCTCAGGTCTAATTCATATTTCTGAAATGCTTTGCCTCAAGTGAGATGTGCTGCTGAAATGTCAAGTTCATTCTGGCAATGGCTGTAGGATGTACCATAGGAGTTAAGCAGCATAAACTCAGATGTCAAGACTGTTCCTAAGGAAGTGAAATGAGCTTTTTGTGATGTTTTTAACAGAATTGCATTCAACTTTTAGGGCTGTAATGGGTAGACTGAATAACTTTATGCATTTGATAGAAAACAGCATTGCTTGCAAGGTCCTAAGGAAAAAAGCACCACTTCTACCAAACACTTAAAACTTGCTTCTTCTCCCCATGCCAGCTCTCTTCGAGGTCACAAGCTTCCTCCAGGAACTCTGAGGACAAAGTGGTGTGGTCGGGCTGGTTCTGCTCCATGTTTGGAGATGACCTTTCCGAGAACATTTCGGAGGACTTCACCAGCCTGCCCCTGTTCCTGAGCCACGGGGCCGAGAGCTACACGGCCCTGGTTGGGAGCTGGTTCCAGAAGACTTTCGACTGCTGCTTCTGCCGCCTGGCCATCAGCCCCCAGAACCTCAGCTGGATGGTGGCCATGTGGGCTGGCTGCAAGCTGGACAGAGCTGCTTCTGCCGTGGAACTCGTCTTCTCCATGCCCCGCCTGGCCCAGCCCCTGGATATTTCATACGCCATCCACCCAGAGGATGCCAAGGCCCTGTGGGACACGGTGCAGAAAACGCCGGGAGAGATCACCCAGGAGGAGGTGAATCTCTTCATGGACTGCCTTTACGCCCACTTCCACAGGCACTTCAAGATCCGCTTGTCAACTGCAAAGCTGGTGAAGATTTCCACAGCCATTGCCTCGGCACACTGTGATGGGATTGTTAAGGTGAGGCCCCGAGGAGCAGGCTGTCCTAATGCTGGCCAGATAAAACAGCTGTACCTGAAGGTCTCATGTTTCTTCTCCATGATTTCCTACCAGGAATTGTTAAACCCTCAGCTTTTGCTAGTCATACTTAGCTTTGGAGTTGTGGCAGCTGCCAGTGCAGTGTTTTACTACTGTGTTGTAGCAGAAGCTACATATAGGTATCTATAGATATATCAGCTGTGGTATGAACAGGAAAGTTTCTTAGGCCATAAAAAAAACAACTTCTTTTGGACTTAAAAAAAGTTCAGTGGCTTTCTAGTATTGTAGTTATTAAGACACAGGCAGAAGACTCCTTCACGTGTAACCCTTTTCATAAAGGTGCTGGTCTTTCTACAGAGGTATCTCTAATATCCTTCAAACCGTGGAACATTAATCCTTTAAGCAATACAATGTTTTCTTCTGAGTTAAAGAACAGTTTGTGTAAATGCAGTTGTTTAAATTTACCCTATGATGGGCCTTGGTACATGGTAGGGTTACATTGCTTGTTTTTATCTGTAATACCTTAAAACTGTCTGAAACAACTTTTTCTGTTGCAGGCAAGTACACAAAGGTACCTCAGGCTTTCTGGAGGGTGCTTTTGTGGAATGTGTGTTGTGTAGATTCAGTTATAGCTGTTCATAATGGAGGCTTTTCATTATGAATAAATTCATAATGAATTCAAGTCATATATATTCAGTATGGGAAAAGTATAGGTACTTGAAAAGCAACAACAGAGCAGCTGAATAAACACACTGAACTCTTAGTAGTTTCCTTCCAACCAGGGCTTCAGGGTATGGAAATCTGGCATCTGCAATTGTTGCTTTAACGGGCTTTTTTCTCTTTCTTGCAGATTCTACACAGCCAATACCTGCCTGGAGTGCTGATGCTACTGACTGAACTCGCAATCTCTCAGATACAGTGACAGCCATTTCAGGAGCTCTTTGTACTAACAAGGATTTCTGTTTGGACAGTCTGTGCTGAGAAACCACCAGGAAACTCATTCGTGCAGCATCTTCTTTCCTCTCATTCTGGCTGTCCAAGGGCAGACTGTAACTGCAGCAGTGGGCTGTGTAACTCCATGCCATGCACAGCGAAGTTCAAGCGGACACTGGGCCCTGAAGAAGGGCTGCAATGCAAACTTGTGACAGCTCCCTGAGCAGCTTTGTTTTCTCAGAGTCACTCATTTCATTTATGTGCAGGTATCAGCTCAGAGACAAACAGTGCAAATTCTCGATGCAACTTGCTGACAGGTATTTCTGTTGTTTCAAGGTTGGTTTTCACTGGACAGCCTCAGCTACAGAGGCTGAACTGTGACTACTCTTGGGCTAGTCTAAATGCAAACTTCAGCACACCTGAGAAAAAGGGTGCAAGCTCTACAATCCAGGGCAGAAAAATCCAGGTTTCTAACTCCCTTTTTAGCTTGTTAAGGATACTTGGTCATATGTACAATATTGATAATGTTCACTTATGTTCCAGTTGGGCATGAGATTGGACACAAGGCACTTGTCAGCCTGCTGGTCCTCCCAGGCAAGTTAATAGAAAGGAAAGTGAGGTGTGGATAAGCTTGATAGTTACTAGGCTTTGTCCTGATGTTTGTGATCTTGGATGTAATCCTGTTGGCCAGAGAGGGCTCAGGGTTGGAGCTGTGTGCTGTAATTTGATGTTGGATCCCTCCCTTCTGGAGCAGTTCAGAGGGACAGTGCACAGGGGCTAGCTAGACATTTAAGCAGCAGAAAGTAGCACTTGTTAAGAGGTTTTGTAATATAGTACTAAATAAAATATTTTCCATCTTTTGTCTTAAGGAAAGATCTAATAAATATATCCTTGCATGGAGCTTATTTCCAACTACAGCTTACCTGACCAAACCACCACTTGTTACTTATTAAATGCTTCCGTGAGCAGCAAAATTCCAAGTCTGGTTTCTTCACACTTATGCAGCATCTCCAGGAACTGATTTGTTCTATGACCTTCTCCTAAGCAGGGGTGCAAGTTTCTTTTCCCAGTGTAAAACTGCCCAACAGGACATAACTGCATGCCTAGTTCTAACCTATTTCCAGAATTAAACAAAGAAACACACTCTTGGTTTCAGATTCTTTACTAGTTGAAGATGGATTATTTTTGCATGTTAATGTTGAAGTCTGTGGTAACTCTTACCCTGGTACAAGCAGCTGAGTGATCTGAAGGTCTTGGCAGCTCAGCAGCTGCTTAAACTATCACTTCTGGTGCTTTAGTTTCCTGTTTTGAAATACCTTAGACAAAGTTTACTATCTGGAGTCAGAAGAGCTCTGGACAAAGGAGTACAAGGTCTGGAAATAACTGGCACCTGTGTTTGGTTTGAAAATAGTACTGTTACACCCAGGGCTAAGTTTTAAATCTAATGCTCAGCTCTTTCCAGCAAATTTGCATAAATAATCTCTAAAAACCTAAATTCTTATAGCCTCTTTTAACCTTTTCCTTATATTGTCCTCATTGATAAGTGCAGTTAAGTGAGCAGAGAAAAGATTTCGCCAGACAGTGCAGATGCTTCCTTCCAGAAAAAGCTAGTTCTGAGTAATATGAAGGGTAATAATAAATAGAGTTTTAAACCTCTTTTACTGGGATTTATATGGGGAAAAAAAAACCAAACCCTCCAGCCTCTTTGTCCACATAAACCACAGAAAAACATCCCCCCACTGCTTTCACCCCAAGGAACAAACCAAGAACAGCGTAGAAGAAATTTATTAAGATAGCACTATTTATACAAGTTACTCATGCTAGAAAAAAGCATAAATGATACATGTAAACATTTGTTTACAGAATACTTGTTTTCCTTGTAAAGGTGCAAATGATCTTCATATGTAAACACAAGAATACCGACCTTTAGGGGGAAAGGGGCTTTTAAAAAAGTTTTAATGTCCCATTTATGACTGTAGTGTATTTTTGACTATATTCAAGCACATTAAAGTCTGAGTTACATGAATCAAACTATGATGTTAAAGAACTTAAGATGTCAGCACAGCCTTTTTCATCTGAAAGAATTTACAGTCCTCTTTTTCAAAATCGAATTTAGTAAGGTCCACAGTTAGATCAGGTGCAAAAGGTCATTCTTCCATATTCAATAGAAATTACAGTACAAACAGAACTGTTGATTTTTGAGTTCTTCCCTGCTCTCCCCCCACCCCTGGTGGGGGAGTTATTCACAGTGCCAGCAAACAGCCCTTCCCCTCCAAACTCTTAGATGAGCCTCACACCTTTCCCTGCTCTAACCCTACACAGGCAAAGTGCACAAAAATCACTCAAAGAGAGGACACCGTCCATCATGGTCAGGAATTCTACAGACACAGACAAGAGGGCAGCTGAGGTGAGGCTGGTCTGAGCTTTTTTTTCAGCAGGAAGGAGCTGGTTCTGGGTCTGCCCTTCCAGCAAGAACACAAGAAGTGGGTGTCAGAATTAACAGATGGTACCTGCACCCTACTTCAGACAAGAACTGATATCGAGCAGGCAACAGGAGGAAAAAGGCTTTCAGAAGTGAGCCGGAACTAGCGGGGTTTA
Organism: Brachypodius melanocephalos; assembly: GCA_013398615.1. Lineage (NCBI taxonomy): Eukaryota > Metazoa > Chordata > Aves > Passeriformes > Pycnonotidae > Brachypodius > Brachypodius melanocephalos. The sequence goes on along the minus strand of VZSR01002395.1, from coordinate 2,390,957 downwards.
GGTTCTGTTAGTGGTTGCAGGAGAAAGTACTAGCGTGGGTGTAGCCAGACTGTGTATTCCACACCCATCTGCATCATTCCTGATGGACTGCTAAAGGTGGCTCCTTTGTACCAGCTGTGAGCTGGGTGCAGTGCTCTCTCTGTCTTCACAAAGTGACAGCTACACCCACCCTAAGGGGGGGTCATCTCTGCCAATGGCCCATCAAGGACTCCCCAAAATATCCTATGCCTCATAGGATCCCATCAATCCATTGTGAAATCCCTTGCCCTGGGGGAGGGACTCAACATTCCTGCCTGGACTTTGAGGGTCTATGATCTGGGAATTTGGGGACTTGGACACAAACGCCACCACCGCTGGACATCTAGAGAAGGACCAGGCCTTTCCACAGGACCAGAGCTTTTGACAAGACCTCATCCATCACTCCAACGGGACTGCAACCACCGTTTAATGGGGACTGGTTTTAAGCCAGTCTTCCTGTATCCATTGCATTTATTGTAATCTTTCCACTGAATTGTAACTCTGACTTGAAATCTCTCACAAGGTATTTCTGTGGGGTTAATCCCTCTCGCTGGTTCACCTTCAAAGCAGCACAGGTTCACAGAGAGGAGAGAAAAGCTGAACTTTTGTACAGTAAAAAGGCATTGTATGAAACACCTTTCCTCTCACCCTTTTTGGCCACTTCACTGATTCAGTCGAGCGATGAGCGTTCCAGTTCTGAAATGATACTCAGGGCACCCATCCTCACAGCTCTCCTGTCCTCTAAGAGACCCCAAATCATACCACAAGGGTTGGAACCACAGTAGCTGGCAGGACACTGCCCTGCCCAAACCACCAGCTGGTCAAAATGCAAATCACACATATATATACATATATATATATAAAATACATATATATATATGCACACACAGAGATGTATATAAAAAGCTGGAATCATCACTGTGAGCGATACAAAGGAAATACATGATACAAATCAAATGAAAAAATAAATATACTCTGTGCACAGAAAAGCTTCTGTGCAAAGGTGGCACCTTGCAGGTCAAGTACTTTTTTTTTTTTTTGAAGCTCTCTGTAAATAAGGCAAAAGCAATGTTTTCTGCGTCACTTTTTCACCCACCAAACAGCTGCCACATCCACTGCTCCCACAGCAGGAGGGAAAGCAGGAATCCCTCCTCCTGGCCAGACTCCCAGTACAGAGTGTAGGCTCTACATCAGCATCCTTTACGCTACAACAACTGTTACAGTTTGGTTTATTCAAAAAATGTAGAACTATTTAGAAAAAAACACGGACATAAGCAACGCTTCTACTTTTGTCCAGTGGTTCCCTGGAGTCTGACAACGTGGTCTCCCGCTGGGCACACTCTCACAGAAGTCAATTTTTATAATTCCATAGAAAGAGTTCACCGGCAAAGAGTTACATTGGATCTAGACCGTGCATACTAGAGCTGCAAAGAGGTCCAGTGTCAACAAGTCTCTTCAGTTTTTTTTCTAGGAATGAGAAGGCAGGGGATTCCCTCCCTCTGGAAGCTTACCATATATGAGATTCACAGTGTGTCATTTTGATAACCCCCACGCCTCCGCCCAGCCGCCGGTAGTTCATCCCGCCGTACAACCTGCAGAGACAACGT
>VZSR01002395.1:2341703-2385595 GCA_013398615.1 Brachypodius melanocephalos | reverse complement strand
GTGAGCTTGGTCCTCAAGCTGGAAAAGGATTGTTTGTGTGACTGAACTGTGAGGAGAACCTGCTAACACTTCATATGATAAAGTCCAGAGCGCCACCCTAACGCAGAACAGAACCTGGAAAAGGCGAAAGCCAAAACCGAAGGCGCGGCACTCACTCCGCTCCGCCGGGACGTCATGGCCACCACGGGAGACCACTGGTTGGTGCGTGGGTTGTACCTCTCGGCACTGCTGAGCTCCGTGGTGTCATCCCTGCCTCCCACGGCGTAGATCATGTCCTGGTACACGGCACAGCCCAGGTGCTTCCTCCTGGTGCCCATGGGGGCTATCGTGTGCCAGCGGTTCTCCTGCGGGTTGTAGCGTTCCACTGCGGGGAGGTAAGGAAAGGTCTTTGATCACCTACAGCCTTTGAAGGTGGGGAGAGCGCTTTGGGACACCATTTCCACACACTAAAAACACCATTGTTATAAATGCACATTATAAAGTTCGCTGTTCACAAATATTAAGATGAATGTTAAATATAAATTATTAAAATAACTCCGCTGTTAATAATAACTTCCCTTTTTTTTTGCTTAAACGTAGTAGTAAGACTGCTGATCTATAGTTACTGTAATTGAACTGTTTTGTTAAAATAACATCCAGTGAACATGTAATAAAGACCCCTGTTACTAATATGCCAATTATCAGCACCTGCTGTCTAAGGAAAGTATAAACCACGGCCCAAACTAGAAGTGATAATAAAACCACAACCAAAAAACACACATGCTCTAAAAAAGCGGACCCAAGGAGTAGCTATACTAAACAGTTCTTAGAAAAATATAAACATACGTAACAGTCTATGAATATGCAACAAACTAATGTAATAAAAAGAGTATTTAAGTAATTTCTCCGAAGATAGTAGAGGTGCTCTCAGCTAAATGCCAAACACCTGACCTTTAACCCTTTACTTTGTCTCCTATTGTTTTTTTAATTAAACTTTTTAAATTTTACCAAGAAAGTAAACCTCATTTTTTCACACTATGAACCCGTTTGTTCTCTCTTTTCTTCCAAAGAACTCTGGCTAGTCTCTCTCCTGTCTCCAGCATCAACCATACTCAGATCTTGACTGAGAGGAAGCTGGCAATGCTACAAACTGACCTGCAGCAGTTTTACCTCTGGCACCTTCCTTCCTACAGCAAAAACGGCTGCTGCAAGAATTTTAAAAAAAAGTGCTTGCAACTGCTATGCAAATGATCAAAGCCTTGTATTCAGGACACACTGCCAAATGAAGCATTGAGAAAGTGAAAATACGCCACACAACCAGGTAATAGGAGCTCACAAGTCTGGAGAGCGAGTTAATGTATGGCAAGATAACATTTGAAGAAAAAAAACCTCCATGAACTGACCACTGAGATATTTAACAGCCACCTGGGGACATGATGGGCTCCCAGGACCAGGACAGGTGCTGACTGGGATTAAGGGACAGCAAAAGGCATACCAGTATTGAGAGGAGATGTTCCATCAGAGCCTCCCACAGCATAGAGGAAGCCTCCCAGCACAGCCACTGCCACTCCCAGGCGCCTGGTGCTCATGGAAGCCACTCGAGTCCATTTGTTTTCTTTCGGATCATACCTGGCAAAAGAATAAACACCAGAGGTGAGTGGAGTGCTGACATCTTCACAAAGGGGCAGGAAGACTGAATTTACTGTCCCCAAACAAAAATCCCTTTAAGATCTGTGCAATTCCTATTTCCTCTCCAGCTTGTCTGCATCAGCTGCACCCTCTAAGAGACCCTCTCTTTCTTGCTGTGCCCCACTTTTTTTTTTGGTGTTTTGTAATTAAAAAGTACCTCTCCACAATGTTGAGACAAGAGACACCATCCTGGCCACCCACAGCATAGAGGTAACCTCCAAGAACTGCTACTCCAACACTGGTCCTGCAGGTGCTGGTGGGAGCCACATCACTGCTCCACTGATTGGTCTTTGGATCATATCTGGAAAAAAAACACACCAAACATCACAAATTACCTGCCCAGGTCTGCTTCAGACTCTCCCATGCCTGGGAGCTCTGCTAAGGCTGTAAAACTTGCCTATCCTGAGCTTCAGCTGCACCACAGCTCTTTGTAAGCTGGATAAAAGCCCTGAAGTGCTACAATGCATCCAGTACACGTTACTCCAGGGATGTTCAAACTGCAGGTTGGGATGAAGCAAGCTGAAGATCAAAGGCTCAGGCTCCTGAGAGAGACTGGCTGGCGTGTGGTAACTTGCAGCAAAGAGCAGCAGGCAGAGTTAACTCTGCTCTGTTCCCTGCAGTTCACACAGGAACTCAGCCAGCAACTGGGACTTCCAGATAAAATACAGAGGAACAAGATGGACTTGGGAATCCAGAGACAAAGAAGTACAGTGCATAGCAATGGAAGTGCAGAATGTGGGAGATACAATGCTAGGGTCATGATTTGGGAAGCTGGGAGCATTCAAGGAGATAGGTGGGAAGAAGGGGAGGCTCGTGGTGGGAGGAGGTGTTTGTACAGCTCATTGGGTTTGTTACAGGGCCAAGATTTGGAGTAGCAGGAGAGCTTGAGTCATGTGGCTTTCAGGCATGGGAATTGCCCCATGCAGCTCCCAGAAACAGGAAGCTTGGTAAAACTTGTTTGACTTTAATCTTTCACAGGCCTAAAACTGACCTATTTTCCTTCTTCTGTCTATGTGCCAAAGTTCCTTAATTCTCAAGTTGCCACTTCACAATAAAACTCCAGGATCTTTCCCTCAGCATCTAAGAAATGCTCACTGTAACCTCACCCTCCTCAACAGCTCAAAAAACAAACCCACAATTGCAAGGAAGGTTAACCAGGATCACCACTTTATCCAACAACACCAACCCAGACCCATCTCCTGGAGATTCCTTCCTTATCCCAGAGGCTTTGGCTTGTCCCATTAAGCTGGGGACAACGTGACACAAAGTGTTTTGCATCGGGGGTGTGCGAGGCAGGAGGAAATGGCAAAATGAACCCATTGCCAAGAGGCTGCACCCAGGTTTAAACATTCAGAGCTGAAATTCTGCCCAGGGGCCTTATGAAGACCTACCTTTCCACGCTGTTAAGATAAGAGGAGCCATCGTGGCCTCCCACAGCATAGAGGAGGTCATCCAGGACGCTGACCCCGACACCACAGCGCCTCTTGCTCATGGAAGCCACCATCCTCCACTCGTTGGTCTGGGGGTCGTAGCGCTCCACGCTGGAAATGGCATCCCCGCTGCACCAGCCCCCCACTGCAGCCAAACACCAAAAACAGGGTCACAAAAACACTCACAAACTGCCTGTGCTCCTGGCACAGGTCACTCCCTCAGGCTCATCACTAAGTCCCTCCTGCTGAGGTTTGTAATTACAAAACAGAGTGAGAATTTCAAAAGTTTGGAAACGCTGTGGCATTCACAGCACCAAGGAGATCACACAAGTAAGAAAGCGTAAGTTAACTCAAACTCTCAATTATTAATGCACAGGTTGTGAAGGCTTTATGGGAACACCACCACCAGAAAATCCTGCCTGGATTCTCCTGGCCTAAGCCAGTGGGAAAGGAATCAGAATATCCTGAGCTGGAAGGATCCAAGTCCAACTCCTGGCCCTGCACAGGACACCCCAAGAACATCACCATGTGCCTGGGAGTGTTGTCCAAATGCTTCTGGAGCTCTGTCAGGCCTGGTGCCGTGACCACTGCCTTGGGGGGTCAGTTCCACTGCCTGACTCTCTCATGGGTGAAGAACCTTAAACTAATTTATCTAATATCCAACTTAAGCCTCCCCTGACACAGCTTCAGGCCATTCCCTCAGGTTCTACTGCTGGTTACCAGGCAGCTGAGATCAGTGCCAGCCCCTCCTCTTCCCCTCTCGAGGAAGTTGTAAACCGTAAGGAGCTCTCCTCTCAGTCTCTCCTTCAGGCAGAACAGACCAAGTGACCTCAGCTGCTCTTCATACAGCCCCTCTAGACCCTCCAGCATCTCCTGCAGACACCACACACACCCCTGCAGGGACACACACCTGCAAAGAGCACCTCTCCACAGCGGATGGGCTTGCGCGGCCTCGTTCGTGGTCCCTGCATCAGCGGCCGCTCTTGGGGCAGCAGCAGGTAGTTTTTGGCTTCATCCACCAGATCCCTGTGCAAGACAGGAAAATATTAACCCCCAGAGCTCAGTCTCAGGAAAGGGGGTGAATCAGAACTGATGGGAAGAGCAGCCAGCACTAGTCATGCAGCTCAGGTATTCACAAGTCACAGGAGGAGAGCATGAACAGCTCCCTGTCACCTAAAATACTCATCGGTTGTTTATAAACCACTGACACAGTGACAGCAGCAAACCAGCACCAGAGCTTGGCCAGAGTTAATAATAGATATAGCTTGCTATAAAAAGACTGATTTTAAATATATATATATATATGACAAGAGATTTGTCAGGCTTACTGTGCAGAAAAGTAAAACCCAGCCTGCCTCAAGCTAAAACTTAACAGTCAGTGGTTTTGCCTCGGAAGAGAACAGGAGTTGAAAAGCACACAAATACATGATACACACATGACCAATAGATGGAGATAGTACCCTTCTGATGAATATTTTCTCCATCAGCTCTGGCCAGCTCACACTGTCCATCCATTCATGACTTGCCACCTGGACTAATCCTAATATTCTAAACCCTTGAATAAAACAAAAAAGAACAAAAAAGTCCTCCTTCCCTCTACAAACGTGGAATATATAAGCAGTATAAGTGCTTATTCAGGAAGAGAACAATTTAGCCTATGCCCTGAACTTCTTTGCAATATGCACAAGATAAATCATGTGCTTTGTGGATGGTACAGAACTCTGCAGAACCAGAAAGGTGAGGCTCAAACCGTAAGAGGAGGAAATGACAACTTCCCTGCATTATCCTTGTGGGAAACAGCAGACTCTAATCCCAGAGTCCAATTCAGTTATCAAAGCACAGACATTCTACATAGAAAAACTACTTTAGATCCCACCGAGATCATCATGAAAGCTATGGAAGAGTTAAGCTCCTATAAAAGGCCATGACTAAAGGGGAGAAAAAAAAAAAGGCAAAATGAAAATCAATACACTGAAAGGTCTTTTACCAACAGTCAAGCTGCACACTCAGTTTGTTATTTCACTGAAAACTTGAAAGAACAAAATCACTTCTAGGGTGCACCAGTGACTATTATGCAAAGAGAAAACAATTTTTCTTACTTCTCCTATCCTCCCAGTTGCCCAGGATGAAATTGTGAGGCATCACCCATTCACCGGTGACAAATGAGCACTGTTTCAGAGGACAACATAATCCAATTCTGTAAATGGCTGAGGAGATTTACCTGCACTCCTCATCGCTCTTAATGAGTGGATCAGAACCCACTGTACCCACAAGAAACTTGGGACTCAGCAGGGGCAGGCGGACGTGCTGCAGGACCTAAAACACAAACCACAACACCTATGGTGAAACCACAGATACCCAGAGAGGTGCAAGAAGCCAAATGGAAAACAACAGGATTTTAGTTAAATGCAGCTTGTCTCACAGCACATTTGCCTTTTCAATACCCCAGTTTAGTTACCCAGCAGAAAATCAGTCTTTGGAAAGGGACCATCTACTGGATCTACTGACAGCTGAAAACAAGGTCACAACTGGAAACTTGAGAAAATGACAGATGTCAAGGCATCTGCCTGAACACTGCTTAAGTTAGTGGTTTTATCAACCATTTAGCTCTCTTAAACCTGAGTGGTATTGCAGAGTAAATGAACAATAAGAAACACCACCTCTTTCACAAGGGTTTAGAATTTGAAGGCCCAAGCAGGTACAGACAGAGGCAAACAGTTAAAAAAGCATTAAAAGCTGCCTTGAGAAGAGCTGCTTTTTCCAGTTTGGTTTGTTTACTTAAAACCATTTTCAAAAGCTTTCCAGTAAATAAAGTTGCATTTAATGTCTCTTTCCAAAGCAGAAACAGCGAGGCAGGCAGATGCTCACCTCTTTTGATCAGCCAGCCCGAGACTTCAGAGGCTTTGGGCTGACAGCTTTGTCAGAATGGGTTCTGCTCTGTGAAATGCCTTGGCTCAGCATCACATTCCAACAAAACCATTCTGACAAGCTCCACTGTAACATCGTGAGGGCTGAGGCACAAATCAAGCAGCAAAGCTTAAAGAAGCACCACAAAGCAAGACAAGCCTTCTCTCCTCCACTGTGGTTTTGATACGACTCTCCAAGCAGTGCAGGCAGGTTTGTCTGGACAGACTGCTGGAGAGTGAGCTCGTTTGGCAAGTCCTACCTGGGAACAATCCAGCAAAGCCCCTAATGAAGGCTCTGGCCAGTGCAGCTTCCAGCCTAGATGAAGGGACAGTGCAGGCCAGCTAACACAGGCGGGAGTCAGAGAGAATTTCAGTGGCTTTACATCATTAGGAAGCGCTCTGGCACCGCCCTACCATCCCTCATTCCTCTCCCCCTGGATAAAGCAGCCTGGAATGTCACTGTGCCCAAGATTACCTGTGGCAGCTGGGGTCTCCTCTCCTGGATGCTGTACTTCACCCAGGCCATCACGGCGTTGAACACCTGCTCTTCGCTGCGCACGTTTAACTCGTCACTGGAGATGATGTCTATGAGCTGGTTGGCAGGGAGCAGCATGAATTCCTCACTCTCCATCACCTGGGAAAGGCAGAGGAAAAAGGGAGGGAGTCAGGACAAAGCATCAGAGCCATTCACCACTCCAGCACTTCAGGGACTGACCCAGTAAAAAGCCAAATCCCCATCAGTTCCAACACCAACACACGTGAAGGGTTTGCTGCCCAGGGCAGAATGCAGCCCCCAGCAACACAACAAAACACTTCTAGATGGGCATGCCTTTCACAGCCTTTAGCACTTTTAAAGGGTTAAACCACAGAAGGCGCTGATCAGGTTTCAAAATTGAAGAAAAACAAAGCCTTTCTTTAAAATCAGTCTGCTTGTTTGCCGTGTCTAATACATAAAGCAGAAATAAAACCGCAACAAATACGTGACTAAAAAGCAGCACTGGAGTGCGGAGATTCACAAGGAAAGCGAAACAGAGCACAAAAATAAGATCTCAAACAAGTTACCAGAGGCATTGCAGAGAACACAGAAAGCCTGATTTGTGGCAGAACAGAAAATATTTCAGGAGACTCATCTGATCCTGCCTCTTTCATTTGCTCTAAATATACACATGGAGTATGCAGTAGTCGCGATGCACTAAAGAGGGAATCAGAGCCTCAGAGCCCCCAAGGACTGATCTCTTGTGAAAGTCAAGCCACTGACAAACACATTAATTCCTTCAGCATCCAAGATAGCAACCAAGTTTCTCAGGAGGCCTTGGCTGCTGCTGGAGGACTGCTCACACAGCGTGAGTCAGTCAGACTGCCCCGGGAGCTCACACACCACCGCAGCTCCTGCACAGACACCAGGTAGATGGGAAAGGTGCAAGAGTCAAAATCCAAACTGCAGAAATGGCCTGACTGATAACTGCCAGCTCGCCTTCCCTGCAAGCATTCTCAGCCTGCAATTTCCAAAAGGTTCAGGGACAGAAAATAACTGAATGCTGGCTTGTCCTTATCACATTAGAATTCCGTGACTTATTTCACGATTTGCTGCATAAATTAAAGAAAAACACTCCTTGACACGATCACATCTCAACAGCAGTCAGCTGTGCAGTCCTTTTAATTACCTGAAGAACTTATTTAAGGGCACTGAACAAATATGCAGGAATCACCAAGCTACTGACAACAGAAAATATTGTTAAAAAAGAACAGAGAGAACAATGAGATCAGTTACCAGACTTGGCTCTTGGGTACCCTGAGCTTATGGGGACAGGCAAGGCCACAACAAGGCTGGCTCACGCTCTCCTTCAGCCTGTAAGTAGGAACTGGGTTGGTCATTAAAGATCTTTATCAGCTTTTTTTCCATAGTCTCCCTTCCTGCTACAAAGCTTATGTGTAAACTTTAGTCTGATGGTTTTTAAATACAGCTTCGGAGTCTGAAAACAGCAGCTGTGGAAATTCCTGAGTTAAAGATGCTCATCCAGTCTTTCCCTTTGACCCTCAGGACACCAAGGGGCATTGCTGGCCTCACAAAATTCAAAACACTCGAAGCACTTCTTTAAACCAAATTATTACTACTGTGCAACTTGTTAGTTTACATAGTAAAACAAATCATTATTTCAAATGCTTTGGCTTAATTATCAGGACACTCATAATTACCTGACTAATATTAATGATCTATTGGACTGACTCGCTTAGTGGAAAAGAATTGGCTGGATTTCATTTCCTCTGCAGCATTCCTGTACATCAGTGCTTTTACAAACAGAGAGAATTCATGTCAGACTATACAATATGGAGTGCAATTTTTGTCTGTTGATGAAAGCACAAGTTGTCCACCCATAAATATATTTTTTTCCCTTAACACAAATGTCAAGAGACAAAAAGAACAAAAAAAACCCAAATATACAAAGGCTGCTCTTGTACAGCAGAGTTGTTAATAGAACCATTTCACATTACATGCACAAAATCCACTAGGGGTTATAGGCAACAAATTAAATTGGGAGGAATAGAAAAAATTGGAAAAACATTTTACCGAGAAGTTAATGATGTAATGCAGCAATACACATAAAAATTAATAGAAGCAGAGGTTAGCACAGCAGAGGACATGGAGCAGTTCAAGCTGCATTCAAAGTAACTGCATGGGCTGGCCTGGTGCCTGCTGCTTAATATTTCACGTTGCCACCCAGGAAATTCCCAGCTCACGTTCCTTTCTGCCAGCCTGGAGGAACGATGACCGCACAGCCCCCGCACAGGAAGGAGAATTTTTTAATCTTTTCAACCCCCACAGTGGAGCATGGTTCAATAGACAAGTGCCTGGCTTCCCCAGGGATCACCAATCCACTCTCCAGATGGAAAATACTGCCAGAATGGAATATAATCCCAAGGAGCAGCACCACTGACACTGCAGAGAAACTGGAAGCAAAAGAAGTGATTATTAAGGATGAAGAGCTGCAGAACTCCTGGGGCATTGAAATGGACACCAAAATCTGCCCAGGCCAAAGAAATAGTGCTCTAATCTAAGCCTCTGCTTTCCAGAGGCTGTGTTTAAATTAAGTCAATTATAATTTGCATCATCTTCGAGGAAGAGTGTTCTCTTCTCTTTCACCTTCATGTGCTTTAACAAGGATAAGGAAGACAGAAAGTTGTCTTCAAGGGACTGCAAAAGAAAAGAAGCCCATAGCAAGCAGCTCTTAGCAGCCAGCTGCATGTATTAGTGCTAAAACATTTTAAAACAAAACTGTCAAGCTGTTAAAGAGTTATTTAGAGGCTTGTAAGCATGCCCTACTCATGTAATAACACGATCTAATAAGCAGTAAAACAAGCAAGCACTGAAAATAAACAACCATCTGGATAGCATCTTGCTCCCCCCTCAAAAAAACCACAAAAACCCAGAAGAAAAGAAGTGCAGAGCAAGCACAGAGCACATGAAGTGGACAGCTAAAATGTAGGGATTTGGGAAACCACCAAGTTCTAACAAAAACAAACTCATCTTAAACAGCAAATTCTATTTGGTTAGAAAAGATGTATTTAATTGCAGCTTTTGGAGGAAACTGGTGTTGTGTCCACAGTCAGATACCAAGATCTGCCTTCACTGTGTCCAACAGTTGTGTTCTGTTGTGTTGCTCCTGCTCAGATTTTTCTTAAGTAATACCTGACTGAAATTAATACAATTCCAATCTGCTTCTTGCATGTCAGAAGGGAAAAAAAAAAAAAAGAGACAAGCTGCCATCACTCAGAGCACTTCCATACTGCTGCTTCTCTGGGGAAACTAAATTAGCACCAGGAGTTCCTCCCTTTGGAAAGGATCTCCCTGTGAAGCTGGTGGGAAGTGGAGATTTTTCTGCAGCAGTTCAGTAAAGACCCACTCTTCTCTGACTATTGCTCACACAATCCTTAATTATTATGTTGATCCTTCTCTGAACCAGCTGCTGGCATTTTTTTTCTCCTCACCAAAAAATTATCTAGGCAGAATTAACAAAGGATGAGAAACTTGAGTTTATAAAGGTCAGCTGCAATATTACACATCTGAATTACTTTCAGACAGCTTCTGCTGAATAATAGATGCAAAACCCTAGTTCTGCTACAACAAGGGATTTAAAGACTCCCCTGAGGCAGCCTCATGCTCCCCCAAACACCCACTTTTCCAATCCCAGAGCTCAACATCAAAGTTTTTGGGTTCTATTGATGTGTTGTCCTTACTTTTAACACCTGCCTCCCCTCCAACCAGAACGTAGAATGCAGAATAGTTCTGAAAGAAGGGTGGAACGTGCAGGCACGACAGATTCAATGCCAAATCCAGCTGCACCCAGGACCTTGCCTCCCACAGAGCACTCACCACACATCTTTCAGGGAAGAAATGCTGTGGATCCTATACAAACCACGAGTACAACACAGTCCTGCCACCTCTTTCCTCCTTCTTCCCCACTTAATATCTGGCACCCATCACCATTAGGGCACATGTAAAGGGAGGATTTGGAAAAAAAGGGCCAAATGAGAGTTGCTGAAAGGTCTCACAGGTCACGTTGACATATTTTACACCCCAAATCCGGCTCCTTACCTCCTGGAAGTTGTGCTGTGTGAATTTGTCAGCGATCCTCAGCAGCTCACGGCACGAGTGAGTGTCAGCAAAAGCCCGGATGCCCAGGCAATTGGAAGGGTCCAACTGTCTCTTGAGGAACTCACAGCAGGCCTCCTGGATCTCGGCCAGCTGGAGGAGGCAAGCAGCCGGCAACAAGGTCTGGACATTTCCCTCTTCCACGGTGATCTGCGAGGTGTAGGCGAAGTCGATGAGCAGCTCCATGGCCCGCTCGTCGATGTCCCTGATCACCACCTCGGTCTGCCGCGACTCCGCCAGCTCCCCGGTGAACATGGCTCGGAAGTAGGGGCTGCAGGCCGACAGGATCACCCTGTGGGCGTAGATCTTCTTGGCCCCCACTACCAGCACCACATCGCAGAGCTCGCGGTGCTTGCGCAGCAGGTTGATGACCTCCAGGGTCTGCCGGGGGTGCTTGTCGGAGATGTAGGGCATGCGAGCGGGCTGCGGCACCCCCTCGGGCAGCTTGTTGGGGTCGCCGAGGGTGCAGCGGCTGGTCACGTCCATTCCGGTCTCTCCTGGGCGAGTGCTGGCACACCTGCAGCGCAGCAGATAAAAATACAGCACCATGGTCAAGGGTCCCGGAGCCGGCTGCGCCCCAAAGCTCGCGCCGAGCACCGGCAGCGCCCGTAAGGCCGCGCCGGGACGTGGAAACGAGCACGTGACCACATGAAAGAGGAATCCATCTCCAAGCAGAGCCTGCTTAGAAGTAAACAAATGCCAGCTTGCAGCAGGCTTCTATTTATTGCTATTTTTATACGCTTTCCATGACACACGGCTGTAATATCCAGCTACACATGCATATTTATGAGCTGAACCTCACCGTAGCCTGGTGTGGTAAAGGCACATTATCCCCATTTCACAGAGTGACTCAAAGCACAGATTAGCTGACTTGCCCGCTGTCAAACGCTGGAGTTTTCTTTGACAGAGCTGGAGATGGATTTGCACTGCAAAGAGCTCCAGCTCCGTGACTTAACCAAACTTCTCTGTTCTACCCTCGTTTTTAATGGGGTCACTCATCACTGTAATGTCTGAACACACTGAAGTGTCACACAGATTTCAGGAGCTTGAGATGGCCTGCAGACTACCATGAGCATCTTTCAGGGTCACAGAATACCCATTTAAATCATCACCTCTTCAATTATTTTTGAGTTATGGAGGCTCCTGACTCAATCCACCCTCCCTGACACATGTCAAAAGAAGGTTAATCTTCCCCAAGAACGGCAGAAGGCAGGAAAAACCAAAACAAACCAAACAGGAAGAAGATAAAACAAGTATCCACCGCTATCAACCCACCAAAAAAAGCAGAACAGGAAGTCAGGATGGTAACCTTAGAGGTGAAGAGTCACTTAAGAATACATGAACTAAGTTACAGGCACAAAGAGAAAACAGTATCTTCCCAGTGCCACAGGCAATTAAAGAAAAACCAGGAAACTGCTGCCTCTTCCCACATCAAAGGAAAACCATCACTTAGAGCAATTAAAGAACATTGAGCAAAATATCAGAATACTGATGGTTTATGACCATTGGAGATGTACTGAAAGATCCAAAACATGCTGGCCACTCCCAGCTTTTCCTTGGTGCACTGACATTTGTGTGCTGTCACTATCTCACTGAGTATTAAGAGTTAAAGAGTTCATATTAACAGTTAAAAAGAAATCGAGCATGGCTTTGCCACGGCTCAATGTAATTTGCAGCAGGTTTGAAGGAAAGAATTAAGAAAAAAACCACCTCACATCTTTTCCCCTCATTATTATGTCAAATGCACTTTCTAAACACCGGCAAACCAGTCTCTTTGCAGCAGTTCAAATTATTCACTTGCATCTTAGCCTGTTTTCCCTTTCCCTCCACACCCTCTCCTTGATCATCATATTCAGATGTTTTAGATCATTACTTCTCCCTCCTATCTTAGTTACACAGATGCAGCTGGGGCTCCCCTCTGGGTTTTGCTGCTTGCTCCTGCTCAGCTTCTGCACCTTAAATGCCTTGGGTTTTTATCCCTGCTCCACCTTTTCTTCATCCATCACCGTTCTGCTTTCCTGACACCTCTGACAAATCCTTCTGCTGTTACACTGCCTCTCACTCTCCTCCACCCACTCCTGTCCCTCACAACCCAAATTCACCTTTGGGAGGTTTGACAGTCATTCTCAAAGCCCTGCCAAGTTCCTCACAAACAATGCATAAACCAACCCCCCCTTGCAGCAATACACACAAACCACAATTAATGGTACCCCTACAAAACCCCCAAGAATCCTCAGCTGAAGATTAATTTACCTAATTGGCTTATTTTCACAGTCCTTAGCAGCCAAGGCCAGAAGGTAAGTAATTTAATCCCTCTACCAAAAGATGGAGAAAGGTGGTGACAAACATTCCTCTGTAGATTTTGGCTCTTGCTAAGCAAGCTAAGTCGATTTTATTGTGTAGTTAGTGTTTTGAACTATGTCGAACCAACCCTTGGAAGGGAAAAAAGAACACAGTAAGAGCTCCTTTAAGACACATGCTGCTACAGTTCTGGACAGTTTGGCTTGACCAGGCTGTCAGTCAAAGCACAGAAGAAGCATTCTTAAAATAAAATTCTTAAAATTTCATGTAACTATAGATTAGAAGAGATGGTGCACACCCAGGACAGGGCACCCTTTTGGAAAGCACACACCCCCTCTGTCACACCTGCAGGTTTTCCTCAAAGACACCTCCCACTAAAACCAGCCCTAAAGCAGATCTCAGAGAGGCACGGGTTCTAAACACAGGCAGATTAGATTAAGGCCATGCTGCCAGAAGAAATACACAATATTCCTGCCAATCCCACAGCCCAAGACTCCCTGCCAACGCAGGGCAATGGGATGTACCATCTTGTGTCAAGGGATTACTCGGCCAGATTTAGGCAGTAGCTCCTGTCTTCCCCAGCCAGGACAGAACAGGATTTTTCTGCCCAGATGAGGCTCTGCTGAAGACATCTTTAACTCATTGAAAAGGCATCTGGTTAGCAAGAACTGAAGTCATTCCTGCATTGTTCTCACCAGCATTAATGTGAGAGCCTGCATTGTACCCAGCCTCCTTACTCCTGGGGAGAAAGTGCTGGTTAATGATTAAAGAAGCCTGAATGGATGGAAAAAAGAGTAACAACTAAACGAGGGCTTCTGATTCATCCATAACTTATCTCTGGGTGGTGCACAAGCCAGTGATCAATTGGCTTCAGAATTTCCAAGCTGGATCAACCCAGATGCTTGATGTGAAGCTCAGTGGGCTGCTGCTACACACAGGCACAGAAGTGTGAATTTAAAGGACACGTCTGCTGGCTTGTGTCTCCACGAGGATCATAATTCCACTGCATTATGTGTGCATTATGCATAAATATGCACAGAGAATGAAATGATGAGTCAGTGGCTTAGAGGTGTGAAAGACAGAAGGCAGCACTTGATTCTCACATGGCAGGGGAGCTGCCTCCCCCCACACAGAACTCAGAGCTGCTCCTGAATAGCCGAGGTGATTAAGGAGGGCTGAGGATCCAGAGGAAAATGTGTGTGTGCTGGGATAAAACGTTCACACCCAGCTATGCAGATATTCTGGGATTAGCTTCCACCAAAATGCGGGGCTGGGGAAATCAGCAAATACAATGGGATTAAGAAAGGGCTGACAAAGGATCAGTTTTTGTAGCACACTGCTGAGAAGCACAAATGGGAACGCAGGCAGTCTGCAACACTAAGTCAGCTAAATAAACAGGCTGCTCTGCCTCCATTTTATTCTGCTACACAGTGCCCAAAACTTCATTCATTAACGGGGGCATCCATGAGACATCCATCCTTACAGCAGCTCCTCCCAAAGTTCATAAAAATGCCTAAAAATAACACATATCTAGGGAAAATTCTCTCTCATGCTGTCATAAGGGCATCTTAACTTTCAAATCTGCATTTTTTAAAGACAATGTGTGTTTTAGCACAAGATTACAAACAGGCTTTAACACAGTTCAGCAGAAAACAACAGGATAACCTAAGGCTTATGAAACACATCTCAGGGTAAAAACATCAACTGAAATCCAAAAATCATACATTGCTGGAGTGGATTTCAGTAGCAAGAGATTTTAGTAGCAAACAAAAATAAAAACCCAAATGTGTAGTGATTTCTGTCAATGCCTTGATTTGAAATTAAGAAATATTTCTTATACTCATTACACAGCTGCAGGAACAAGGGCCATCGATTTGGCTCAGCCTTTGGCAACACAAGTCACCACCACAACATGCCAACCAAGTAAATGGAAATGCCTTATTGTGGCATCAGTACTCTAAAAATTAAGTTAGCTAAAAGTCTGATTATCAGGAAGAATACCACTGATGCATTTTCTTGCCTAGCTAGCAACGTTCCAGTAAGCTTTCTCAACAAAGTTATGCAAACAAGAAGATAAACCTGACTGAAATACTATTTTAGGTTACACAAAAGGAAAGCAGCAAGGATCTGGTGTATTTGCCCCTATTCACATTGCTCAGTTTGATTTTCACTGACCAAGCCCAGGAAACTCGGCTTCACCATGACTGAGGAAAACATCCCAGTCAGGGTGTAACTGAGGATGCCCCTACTCTGAAAAGAGAGGTCATTACTGGAGTCTTCCAAAACCTTCCTGAGCCTTCTGCAGTTTGTTTTGGGCAAGAGCTATGTCCAGGTAGTTGGATAAACTCCTGAGTGCACGATCAGGACCTGAAGCCTCCTTCCTCCTGCCGGGTCTGGCTGCTCAAGCCTGCTCTGATACAGCACTGCTGTCAGCTGGGAAAAGGCTGCCAGGAAAGAGCTGGGTGAGAAAGAGCTGGGAGAGATTTCCCAGTTTCTCTGGGAGCTGCTGAAGCCCTCGTGCCCGAGCTATGTTAAAGACTGTGCACCCACCCATTCTGAGATGATTTCCCTGCTTCCTTCCTCACCCCTGCTTGCCCAAGGAGTCCAGGGCTCCTGGCTGGCCCTGGCCATCAGATCTGCTCTGCCCTCCTTGTCTGGGTGCTGTGGGACCGTGCCCTTCACTGAGAGGCTCCTGCTGCCTTGTTTCTCCCTTCAGCAAAGCCACATTCTCTTGCTTCTCCCCGAGAGCGAGCAAGAACAGCCTGCCCCAACCACCCCTTCATTCCTCATGCAGGGTAAATCCTGTTTGCAGCAGCCCTTCGTGATCCCTGCTATAATCTTGACAGGAATAGCTGGAATTCCTCGTCTGTTCAAGCTGTTCCTCCTCCCCTCTGAATGCTGTACACATTTGATGCCATCTCACCGTGTTTATTAACCCACTACTGGCCAAGCTCCACTCCCCTCTTCGTGCAGGACCTCCCACAACCCTCACGTGGCGGTGTTAAACTGGCTTCAGAGCCCTGAGTAAAAGGATAAAAGAAAGTGCTCTGCCATCTGCTTAGCTGGAGTTCATAGGAAGATCTGTGCCCAAAATGCAATCAGGAACCTTTTATCATTTTCTGCTAAGACAGGCAAGAGGAGGAGAACAAACAGAAATTTTAACAACCCACACTGAGGCCCCTAAAACTGAGGCAAATGTATCCAACAACTGGAGTCCACAGCTCACAGCAGAGAGAGAGAGAGATGTGCTTGTCAGGCCAGGCTGCAGCAATAATAAAAAATTTCTCCACTTCTTCAGCTCTGTGCTGCTGCCCACCACAAAAACTAAAACTGTCTGAGTGGCAGACAGAATTTCCACAATAGCAAATCCAAGGCCACAAACCCACAAACAGACACACGAACTCCAGCATGTGAATTCTCTGCCTCAGTGCAACACACAGAAAACAGCAGGCACAGAAACGAGTTTAGAACCTCAATTTCCCCATCAGGGACATAAAAAGTAGGGAGAAAACAAGAACACAAGCCAGGCTGATCACCAATTTTATGTCATTCTGCAAAAACATCTTGATGAAACAACATCAAAACCTAAAAAGCTGTGAGTTTATGTTGTTTAAGATTTAAACAATCTCCACTATGATGAAAGAGAGCTCATCTGCTATTTGATCTATCTTGGAGAAAAAGGAATTCACTGTCAAAGTCACATACAGCTCCTCACTGACCAAAGCACATTTCTTATCTTGGCAAAACTGTAGCACAATACCCAGGCACAGTGATGCCCTTGTCATGTGCCAGGTTTACTCACTGCTGAACTGCAGCAGTGGCACAGCAAACTAAATTCATGAAAATTCATTTAATTAAAACACCATCGTGCCATTCTTCAAGGGTTTGACTATTTACTTCTTGCCTCCTTACACAGAACTCAGGCTAATGGTTTCTGTGGCTAAAAATGCTCTATATATTCATCTCTGGTTAAAAACCTTGCCTTCTCTTACACAAGTGTTTATACAGATTTACCTACAATAAATCTTTCCTTCTTTCAACATCCCAAAGAGCACAAACAGATCAAGAGTTCTCTCCATTTCATTAAGAGGTGAAGAACTTCAGGCAACTTTGCTTCCACACAGCCTTTATCATGTACAGAAATGTATCTGCTGTTAAGTTTTGCTGTGGGATTGCCATCAAGCAAGGAAAATCAACAAGAACTAGCAGGGAACCCTGTTTGCAAACCTGTCATCACACTGAATTACTGTGACAATTTTTTCCTCTATATGAGAGAGAATGTTTTTGACACAACCACAGCAAGAACTCTCCTGAATTAAACTTCAGCTGCATCTCCAGCTCATTAGAACTGAGGCAGCTGGCATCCATAATTAGAAAAGGAAATCTCCTTTTCACCCAAGATCTCACCAAACTCCTTTCATTAAGGGAAAAATAATGCCTCTTGGAAATCAAGTTTAAATTTATTCCCAGGCAGTTTATTTTCCACAGTTTGAATACCTGAGTAATTAAATATTGAATTTTAAATATGACAGTAAATGGGAGAAGTGGAAAAGGGGTGGAGAATTACAGTAACTTGTCTTCCATACTCTTCCTGAAGGACATCTGGTCTTGTAAATATTGAAAACGATATACATTTAAGAAAGGACTAAAGAGGAATGAATTATTTCCCAATTCCCCACAGCCAGGCTTTTTTAAAAAAAATCCCAAACCACACAACATTTTACAATCCAGGCACGTACAAAACCAACTCACATGATTTATCCTGTTTGGGGAAGAGAAGAACAATTGTTTTTGTGTCTCACCTGCGCATTGGCTTTCCGTCCATGCACCGTGGAGAGAAACCTTCACCCTACACTTCAAGACCTGAGCCAACAGGGGAAAAAAAAAAAGAGAGAGAGAGGAAAAAAAGGTGATTTTTGAATCAAAAGAACCTTCTTTCCCCTCTTCAGTCTCCCTCTAAGAGAACAGAGCTGCCCACAGCCACGTACTAATGTGCCTTTAAGCTCTTATCCAGCTACAAATTCACAGCCCAGATTAACAACACCTGGAGTGCAGAGAATAAACCAGAAGAAAACATCACCAACATCAAAAACATTTTCACCACGGCTGCACAAAGATCCCTTACCAAACAGAACACACACACTGTAAAGTCAGCAAACTGCCTGCCTCCCTGAATCCTTAAAACTATTCTACCAAAGGGAGAAATATCTGAAGTACCAGGGTGCTCACTCTCACTCCTTGCTCAGAGGCAGGAGGTATCTCTCCCTCACACATTTAGCAGAGATTTAAGGCAGGCTGGCACCAAATAAACAGCCCAGCGCTGCTCACCAGCTACACTGCAGAGCCAGAATTTGATAGAAGATAAAACTTGTGTCTGCAAATTGAAGATAACTGTGCCACAGAGGTAAGAGGGATGCTAATAATGCTACTACATCTGCAAAGACGAACGATGCTGCCTGATGCTCACTACACTTCCACTCCAAATATTCATTTTCTGAGAGTAATAACAGTTGCAAACTGCACAGGCCTTTCATATTCAACCAGTAACTTCTATTTCTAATGTAAATTAACCCTTTTTACAAGGGCATCGCTTGTCCCAATTTCATTTTCGATAGCTATTCACTTAGGAATACATTTAATTCAATTATTATCCAAAGCAATAAGCCTAACTTTGTGTAAAAAAAAAAAAAATCTATTAAAAGAACAGAAAGGTGTTCTGCTTCCACGCTGATAGTCACAGGCTTCTACCCCTCCAGAAACAGACTGAGAAACGGGAAACCACTGAACTATGGGAAAAGAAATGACAGAATGAGAATGAATTAAACCTTAAAATAAACACAAGTAGCATTCAAAAGATAAAACCAAAACAAAACAAAAAGATAAATTTAGGAAGAGCAAGATCATTTTTGGAAGACTGAGACTGTCAGATTGGAGCCCTGCATCCAACAATAAGCAAAATATTTTTGGCACGATCTAAATCAAACTACAGAACTGTTTATAGCTCTGTTTGGCTACGTGAAGAAGAACCTTATTTCACACGCAGCACTCTCTAGGAGCATTACCCCACACACACCAGCGGAGCTAGCTAATGAAGAATAAGCTCAGACTTGCTGTCTGCCGCACTTGCAAATTACTCGGGTTCAGAGCTCCCTGCAAATAAAGAAAGGCAATTCCTCCCGGTTAGGGCACCGCATACCAATTCGGAGGCGAGCTCCGGGCTGCCGGGGAACGGCGCATCCCTGCCCGCATCCCGCATCCCGTATCCCGTATCCCGTATCCCGGCCGTCCCGTGTGCACCGTGAGCACCCCGCACATGCAAGGGAACGTGGACCAGGCTATTCTTAGCCCCCCCCGATTGCATCAGATTTAATCCCCTTAAACCCACGCTGAAAGCCGCGGAGGAGGGGAAAACACACACACACACGGACATACACAAAATAAAGGCATTTAAACAGCGGTGCTCCGCGCTGTCCGCAGGGCAGCAACAGGCTGAGGGACGGCTCTGCCGGCAGAGCGAGGCCCTGGAGCCCGCGGCACAACTCGGCTCTCCCGGCGGGACCGGCACCGCTCCCCTCAGCCGGGCCCGGCCCAAAGGCCACCCCGAGCCCAGCCCAGCCCAGCCCAGCCCAGCGGAGCCCTCGCTGCCCCAGCCCTCCCAGGCCGCGGGCAGCACCGCCCGGCCCACCCCGCGCCCCCCGGCCCGCGGAGCCGCCTCACTCACGCCGGGCGCGGGCTCCTCGCCACCGCCGAGCCGCGGTCCCGCAGCGCCGCCCGAGCGCGTCCTCAGCCGCAGGAAGCGGCCCCGGCCCCGCCAACCGCCGCCGAGCCGCGCCCGCCCCTTCCGCCCCCGGAGCCGCCTCAGCGCGGCCCGGGCCCGCCCGCTGCTGCCGGGGACGTGCGGACGGAGCTGCGGCCGTGCACGGGGCCCTGTGGGCCGTGGAATCAGGATCGTCGAGGTTGGAAGAGGGCGGTAAAGGTGATACCGAGTCCGATCGCGCAGCCGGCGGTGGCGCCGGGAGCAGGCGCCTCCTAAACACGGCCGGGGATGGTGACTGCAACACCTCCCTGGCAGCCAGTGCCTGGCCAACCTGACAGTGATTTATTTTAATTTATTTTTTTTTCTCTGATATCTAATCTGATTCTCCCCGGTGTCAGCTGGGCCATTTCCCCTTGTCCTCCCAGCAGAAGGGTCCGAGCCCAGCTGGCTGCACCCTCCTGTCGGGTGGCTGCAGACAGCGATGAGCTCCCTGAGCCTCCTCCGGCCTCAACACCCCCAGCTCCCGCAGCCGCTCCTGTGTTTTCTAGACCCTTCACGTGCCTTGTTGCCCTTGGCTGGACACACTTCCAGCACCTCAATGTCCTTTTTAAAGCGAGGAGCCCAGAACTGAACGCAGCACTCGAGGGGCAGCCTCACCAATGCAAAGGGATGATCACTTCCCTAGTCCCTCTATCCCTCCGTAATTCCAGATTAACGGCACTTCTCATTCTCGATGGGTAATGCATTTCTCAGTGTACCTGAACTTGGCACACGTGAGGCTGCCCTGTGCATGAGGAGATCTCATTAATGTATATAAATATCTAAAGGGGAGGTGTCAAGATGATGGAGCCAGGCTCTTTGTGGTGCCAACCACTGGGATGAGATACACGGGAAGTTCCACCTGAATGGAAGGAAGAACATTTTTACTGTGCAGTGATGAAGCACTGGAATAGAATGCCCAGAGAGCTCGTGGAGTCTCCCTGGGCAGATACTCCAGGATACAAAGCAATGCCATGTTCTGAAATGGCCCTGCTTGAGCAGGGAGGTGGGACCAGTTGACCCTTTGTGCTCCCTTCCAACCTGACCTATTCTGGGATTCTGTGCAGGGCCAGCAGCTGGATTTGGGTGATCCTTGTGGATCCATTCCAACTCAGGATAATCTGTCATTTTGTGAATTTCTGGCTTTCCTCTTAACATGGGTGACCATTTTGCCCATGTGTCCCTGTAAGGTGACAGTGTTCAGTGCCTGCCCATGGCCCACTGGGTTCCTTAGTCCTTAGAACTCCAACGCTGGTGGGATCACACCTGGAAGAGGAGCAGATGTTTGGAAGGGGCTGGATAACAATGCCAGCTGGAATGTTTTCATCCAAACAGCAGTGAATTCCATCCATGATAACAACCAGTCACAAGGTGCCTCAGCCCACCAAAGGCTCCTGTGCTAGGGGCTCCTCCACTGCCTATGCCCTCCTCCTTTTGCCTGTCCCCTCTGCCACCCTCCCAAGGGTGTTCCCAGGGCCCACAGGCATCCCAAAGGCCAGGAATCTGTCCCCCTGACAGTCAGAGCATGCCTGTGCATCAGACATGTCTGTGAAACTCAGCAAAGTTCCTGCCAGGAGCAGACGACTTTCAGAATCTTCTTGCAAGGCTCGTACCAATAAATTTTATTGTTCCTGTGGCACATGTCCTTTTGGTACCAAGGGCATCCAGGAAAAGGGCAACATGGGAGGGAGGGGGATCACCAGGTCTGTGAGCTTCCAGAATGTGTGTGTGCTCTGGGAGACATGGGAGAATTGGGGTGGGAGAGAGCAGGCACCCCACAGCTGCCACATTCCAGGAGGAGACTGTCATTCCTGGGGCACAAAAAACCCCAGCCCTTGTCGTGGCCTCTGACCTGCCAGCTTTGGGAGTACCTTGCCCAGGTGGACGTATCCTGGCTGCTCTGCAGGGCCTGGAAAACTCTGGGCATGCTGGGCCTGGCTCATACTGCCCTCAGCATCTGGAGAAGTGTGCAGGAAAAACACAGATGGGCGAGCAATCCAAACCAGTCACACAGAGGATGGGTTTCTGTCATTTCCAGAGATGGGGAGAGCCACCTTCAGATTCCATGAGGACAGACTGCCAGGCAAAGTGCACCTTCCCATGTTCCCAGCTGCACAAGATGAGGGCCAAAACTGTGGTGATGCTCAGGACCAAAACCATGCTGATGCTTGGGGACACCAGGCTTTTGCATCCCCTTTACCTGCAAGAGCTCCAGCACCAGCACTGCCAGAGGAAAGCAGCAGAAGGAGTTTGGAAGTCTCCTTGAGGAGGGACATGGCTTAGAGCCAAACTCAGGAGAAGGGATAAAGCTGGCACCAGCTGCTCTCCCAGCTGAGAAATATTTCAAGTTCACAGACTGGCAGAGGTCGGAAGGCTCCTGGCAGCTGAGGTTGTCCAAGCCCAGGTGGGGTTGTCTCAAACCAGTTGCCCATGAACTTGTGCAGTTTTGGTGTCTCCAAGGAAGAGATTCCACAACCCCTCTGAGCAAGCTGTGCCAGTGCTCCGTTACTCTCCCAGCAGATGTTTCCTGATGCTCAGAGGGAAACCCTTCTTTTTCAGGTTTTGTCCATGTCCAACCACTGGCTCTGTCTTTTCACCCTCCTTCCTGCTATTTATACACGTTAATAGGATTCCCCCTCAGCCTCCTCCAGTCTGATCAATCCCACATCTCCTAATCTTTCCCCACAGGGGAGATCTTCTAATCCCTTCATCATCTTCATGAACCTTCAATGGGTTCTCACCAGTAGCTCCCGTACACGAGAGCCCAGAACTGGACACAGCACTCAGGTGTGGCTACACCTGAACAGAGAGGAAGGATCACCCTAACCCAGCACTTCCCCTAGAGCAGCCCAGGATACCATTAACCCTCTGCTGTCTGGCTCCTGGACAACCAGGACCCTCACAGCCTTCTCTGTGCATTCCAGATGTCCCAGCACATACTGGCATGTGGGATCTATTCTTCCCCAAGTGCAGGACTTTGCAATTCCCTTTGCTGAACATCAAAACGTTTCTGTCTGCCCATTTCTCCCCCATGCAGATCTTCAGGGAAGATGTCAGATGGGCTGGACCAAGTCACACAAGTTACTGGACTGCCACCAGACCCCACCACGCTCTGGGACCAGTCTGTCAGCCAGTTCTCCATCTGCCTCTGGGTTTATCCAGCCCGTACATCAACACTACAAGGACATTACAGGAAGATCCTATCAAATGTCTGACTCAAGGCAAGGCAGACAGTGTGCCCTGCCCTTCCCTCACCCACCAAAGCCAGTTGTTTCTTCAGAGGGTTATCAGGTTGTTTAAGCCTGACTTCCCCTTTTTGAATCCATGCTGGCATCAAGTGTTTTGGCACAAACTGATTTACCCCTTTGCTAAAAGCTGTCCCCCCTTGCCTGGCACCCCGCTGGTGCTGAGTGAGTGTGACAGATTGATGTCTTGAGACATTTTGGGGTGCTTGTGTGTGGGGGAAGGGGCAGGTGAGACCTTGCCCTGGTGAGGTAATGCCCTGCTCTGCACATTCCCCATCCCTAGAGGCAGAATCCCAGCCCTGCAGTGGCTGCCAATCCTTGACACAGCAGAGGCAATGCTCCATACCTGCCCCTGGAGCCCTGACCAAGCTGAGGTGTCCAAATGACTGGAAAATCCACCAGGGGCAAGGGCTCAGGAAGGCTTAGGAGCAGCTAATGCTGAACTCGAGGTGAGCACAGGTCTTGACCCTGTCTCCTTTTGGAATTTTTATCAGATGAAACACTAGGCAGGGGTAGCAGTATGTGTCCTTTTCTCTATCTTTTCCTGCTTTCTTCTTCCTCTAATTCCCTCTTTTTGGAATTCATGAGGAAGTTAAAATGGAATGGGCTTCAAGTTTGTGAAGCTGAATGGGCCAATTTAATGCTCTGAGAGTTTTATGTTGAGTGTATGCTGCTCTAAACCTTTTGCCAAAGTTCTTTGATTTTCTAAATTTGCCATTAAGGTCTTCTTGGTTGTTTTGATCTCTTGAGAGTATCTTGTCAGTATTTCTACTGTGCATCTAACACAGAGCACATCAACAACCATCAGCCCTTTTCAAAGCCTTGTCAGGTGAGTTTTTTGGGCCTTACAGTGGAGGGGACCAGCCAAAAGCCAGAGCTGCTGCCCTCTTCTTCACCAAAGGACTGATCTGTGCCAGCAGCTTTGCTCCAGGTCTGGCTTGGACTTGCAGAACTCAGACAAGGTTGGCCAAGTCTGCTTCTATCCTGAGACTGCAGTCAGCACCAAACAGGAGACAACACCAGCATCCATTTTTTCTGTCTTTATTCACCGGGGAGAGGAGGCCAGTATTTTGTCTTGTCTTCTGCATGAGCCCTGAGAAGCCTCACCAGTTCTGCAGGGCTCTGGTCCCTCTTACCTACACAGAATCAGGCGGTGCCAACCAGGATGTGGCAAAGCTGATGTGCTGGCAGACAGGGAGAGGGATAAAAGGCTGCCTCATCACAGAGCAAGAAGGAATGAGTCTGCCCCAGCAGCAGTCACTGGGGGGAGGTGTTTCCTTTCTTGTTCTCTCCAAGAACAAAGCTTGTCCCAGCTCACATCAGGCTGCAGAGCAATGCAGCATGGTCCATTAAACTCTTAACCACAGAGCAAAACCAATGCTCTGGAAAGACTGAAAAAAACCACGAGGGAGCAAGGCTAAGGGCCTCTGCTCCAACCTTTGTGGGATGCCTGTGAAATCCTGGCTTTGCTAGGGGCAAGTCAGTCTTAGCAGCACTGGCTGAAGGATCTACCATCCCACCAAACCCCTGCTCCAGCCATACTGTCCCACCTTGCAGGGGGCCTCTGCAGGCATCCCTAAATCTGCTGTACAAGCCCACCAGGCCCCTCTGGACATGGCTGCTGTAGCACCACCAGGTTAGGGGAGAGTAACTCTCACCCTGGGCAAGGGAAGGCACTGCCCTTGGGACAACAGACTGCAGGGACAGTGTCCTCCCCCAGGACAGTGAAAGGGACACAGGACAGGCAAGAGCATGCTCTGAAAACAGGGAGCAGAGCAGTGCTGGGCACCCAGTGTCACACTAACCAAAGGGGACCTGTGGATGTTCTACATGGGGATGCAAAGCAGCCCAGGGAGCACTACACACTGCTGAGTCCTTCAGAAAGGCAGCTCAGCAGCTGCCTTTGATCAGCCATTGCCCCTTCCTTTTAGAAGAGGCTGGTTGGCCCTTAACCATACCTCATAAACCCCAAAATCTCCCATACAAGAGCAAAACCCATCCAAGTGAGGAATGAGACATACCTCTGACCTCCAGGCAGGTCAGCCCAGGGTCAACTAACAGTGCCACCAGACACAGCCACCGAGCTCCAGAGGGGCTGGAGGTATCCACGTGCTGCCCCCACACAAGCCAGGCACTGAGACTGCTAAAAAGGCCGTGTTTATATGGCCACAAAACCAGCACCACCTTCCAGGGTGGAGGGTGTGCCACCTCTGGTGGAAAGGGATGTCAGGCACAGAATGGGATGCTGTTGAAAGGCTCAGACTTGGAGCTGCAGAGAGTCAAGGGGAGATATTCCACATCATTCTCCCAGCTGCCAGAGGCATCGTGCAGCACCTGCCAGCCAAAACCAGGCTGCTTGGACCTGAACAGCAATGGTAGGAAGAGACACACCCAGCCCAGGTGTAACACACTGAAGCTGCCACTGCCCTTCCCCAGGATGGACACCACAGTTCTTCCTTCTTTTGAGGTGAAGATCCTGACACCAACGCCTCTCCCAGTCCCTCCCAGCAACACTGAGCCTGGCAAATTCCTTACGGCAAGTAACTTTACGTTATTCTGCATTTACACAAAAATAGAGCAATTCTATATTTATAGAGATTTATGGCCGGTTCCGTGCTGGAGGAGTTATGGAGCAAGGCCGGGGAGCTGAGGGTGGTCCGGGCTCCCGAGCAACCGGCTGCTTCTCACTCGGCAAATCCCAACATACAAAAATTAAAGGCATTCGTCTCCTTCTGGTTTTCTTAAATAGATAAGGGGGGGACGAGTGGACAGTATGTACAGAGGGGCCTGGCCGTGGCCTCACGCCTCTGCCCGGGTCAGTGGGGCCGGCTGCTGGACTCTGAGGGCTGCCGCTGCCGCGGGGGAGTGTAGCCGTTCAGGTACCCGTTGCTCTGGCGTTTGCTGAGTCCTCCGTTCAGAATGTCCTGGATGTGCTGCACTATCAGGTTTATGGCCACTGCGAGAGCAAAAAGGGGGAGAGGAAGTGTTAGGGTGGCTGCGAATTAGACAGAGACAAGGCAGGGCTGTGTCCCTGCCACTGCTATCCCCTCCTGTCCCCCTGGGACCTGATCCCTCTGCCCCTCAAGCCAGGATGGTCAGGCTGATTCCAACCAGGCTGATTCCAACCAGGCTGATCCCAGCCAGGGTGATCCCAGCCAGGGTGACCCGTTTGCATGTTGCCTTGTGGGATGAACCCAGCCAACCTCCAGGCAGGTCAACTAACAGTGCCACCAGACACAGCCACCGAGCTCCAGAGGGGCTGAAGGTATCCTCGTGCTGCCCCCACACAAGCCAGGCACTGAGACTGCTAAAAAGGCCGTGTTTATATGGCCACATAGCCAGCACCACCTTCCAGGTCCTCGCTGGAGGGTGTGGCAGCAGCCCCACACCTCTGGAGGAACACAAACTCCCAGTCACTAACACTCCAAGCAGGAGCAAAGGGAACAGATTCATGTTGGCACACCGGTGGTAGCAGCTCTCTCTCAGGTGACAATGGCCTGAGTCCCCTCTGTGGCAGGTCCTGCTGCCTCCAACCCAACTCCAGGGCAACAGCAAGAGCCCAAAGCTGGCTGCCAGGGCACCACAGCAGGCTCTGGGTGCTTACCTTCATTATCTGCTCCTCTGGGAATGATCACATCAGCGTATTTCTTGGTCTGGGAGGAGAGAGAACACTGTGTTACAGGAAAAGTGGAGAGACACCAGGCTGGGAGCACTGTCCCTGCTCCCTGGGGCACTCCTTGCCCTACCCAGACCCACTGGGAGGTATGTCATTGCTGACAGTACATTTTGGATGCTCTTATTCATGTTCTGCCCTGTGTTTCAAGGGCCATGCTTTGCGCCCTGACTCCATTTTCATGAGCTCATACAGAAGCCAGTAAGAGGCACCCTAAACAAAACCTGCAATTAAGCAGCCTCATAATCACACGACTCCAGCAGCTGATGCTCTTGGGAACATCATTCCCCCTGCATCCAA
Organism: Brachypodius melanocephalos; assembly: GCA_013398615.1. Lineage (NCBI taxonomy): Eukaryota > Metazoa > Chordata > Aves > Passeriformes > Pycnonotidae > Brachypodius > Brachypodius melanocephalos. The sequence continues at coordinate 2,358,625 of VZSR01002395.1, read as the reverse complement.
TCCAGACTTGCTCCAAGAGCTCGAGCTGGCGTGCCTGGGCACAGCCACCAGCCCTGCCTGGGAAGGGGGCAGAACTCTCTACCACCTCACTCTCCAAAGAAGGTGTGATCCAGAACACCAGTCCTGACCCAGTTTCACCTGCAGGTGCCAGTCTCAGTTTCCTCCTGAGTTTGTGTCGGTTTTACAGCTGGCAGCCAAGCCCCACCAAGCCAGCTGGGGTGATGGGTGTCACCTGACACCTCCAAATGCTTCCAGACGTATCAAAAATCACCAGGATATGCTGGACTGTTCCAGCACTGGACCACTTGGCCCAGGGCTGCTTTAGGAGTCAAATAACACCAACAGTGGGTGCTGAGCCTGCAGCTGCTCTGCAGTTGAGCCTACACCAGGCTGGAAGTGGGAGCAGACCATTGCAAAGCTGTGGATAGAAACGAGGCAGTTTTGTGCCCTCCTTGTTTCACACTTTGTTCTCCTACAGACTCTTCATGAGAAGAGCCTGATGCAGCATCTGCTGCTTTGAAAAGCTCTGGATTTATCTTGCTGGGGACTTGCATGAGGAGCCTTGTAAGCTGGACCTGCCTCTTGGGAAGAGCCTTTCTGGGCTTTGGAATTGGTCGCCAGAGCCACAGCTGAGTGAGACTGAAAAAAGGGAGCTGTGCAAGAGCTAGGAAAAGATCCTGTAGCACAGAATCAGTCCCTCCTAAGGTAAAGGGCAGAGCTGACCAGACAGACATAGGGATGCTCCTAAGGTAGGATGCTGACAGGCACAGGGATGCTCCTAAGGTGGGAGGCACAGTTTAATTCCTGCCTGTGGTGCTGGCCAGCAGTTCCCAGGTTTCAGGACTCTGCTGGCTCACTTCCTCCAGAATTAAAAAGAAAAAAAAAATCCTCATGTAACTACCACACCTGCTTGAAAAGCCTTGAGAACCAAGGCACAGGTTCCTCTCCATGACAGAGAGGAAAGGTGTACAATGGCTGATCCTGCAAACATGCTACTTCCATGCAAGTCTGCAGGAGTGCAGTAAATTCCCCCACACAGTCCCTGTCTGCCAGGGAGCCTTGCCTCTGTTATCAGCTCCCAAAGCAGCTTCATTTCTCCAGGCAGGCCATGTCACCCTGGCCACTCACCAGCCAGGAAATGCAACCTGCATGGCCACATCCCACTGAACAGAGAGAAGGAAGAAGCTTCCCTGCCCTCCCAAGCATGAAGCCAGCAGCGCTGCAGGGTGAAAAGGGCAGGCAGGACAGCCCAAAAGAGGAGGCAGACACAGCAAACCCTGCCAGGACTGGTGTTCTGACCTCACATTTCCCAGCTAAATACAGCCAAGGACCTTCCCCTCCAGGCTGAGCTGCCCAGTGGTTTGTCAGCCCTTGCTCAGGGAGGGATTCCTCTGGCCATGCTGCCTTCCCGAAGGGAAGGGTGATCTCACCAGGAAGGCAGTGGCTGTATAAACAGCCCCCATCACACCCTGCCCTGGCCAGCAGAGCCTGCAGAGAGGGAGCAAGGCACAGGAGGCTGGTGTGAGCACCAAGTGCTGCTGTTCCAGCCCTCCCAGGGGTGGCACTACCCGACTCACCGGCAAGCAGAACTCCTCGAAGGCAGGCTTGACGAAGGTGATGTACTGAGACAGGATCTGCTCCAGGTCCCTGCCCCGCTCACTGATGTCTCGTAGCACTGAGGGGAAGGTGGAAGGCACAGTCAGGAGCTGAGGCACAAATCTCTCCATCCCCTGTCCCTTCAGTAAGCCCAGCCTTTGGCCAGCCACACGGATATTTTGCCTGAGTCTCCGTTCCTGGAAGCTGCTGTCCATGTGTCTGAGCACATCCCACCCCAGCTCCATGCTCTTAACCTGCTTCCAAGTTTTCCTGGGAGCCAAGGGCTGGCTGACCTGACCAAGGGCTTTTCTTGGCCTCTGGCCCTTCCCAGCTCTGCATGCACATTCCAGCTGTAACCAGTGCCAGCCCAGTTCTGAGTGCTCCCAGCCTCAGGCTTTGCCTCTCTCCTGTCACTCTGTCCTGCCTGCCTGGGCATTCTCTCACCCATCCCAGTGCAGAGGTGCCCAAAGAACAGAAAAGCAGTGGGGTTCAGCCACACACATACACATTAATGCACTTTAATTCAGACCTGCAGAGGTGAGGAGAGTAAAACTCACCCACCTGCACAGCTCTGCCAGGCTCCTTGTACTGTCCCCAGCCAAGCAGCAGAACCAGAGGCTGAGGGGGAGCTCAGGGCAGCTCAGCTCAGGAGGAAGCCTGAAGGCAGGAGAGCAAACTGGCCTCCTGCTTGTCCTGCCACTCAGGCCTTTCAGCCTGTTTGCATGAGCTGCTTGGGCCAGGGCCATCTCCAGTCTGAAGCCACTTCAGAGTGGGCAACTGCCCCAGTTCAGCAGGAATTCAATCTGCAGGGAAGAGCCAAAGCAGCCCTGTGGCTGAGCAGACTTGGCTGTCCCCAGGGGGCTGCTGGCTGTTCCCCAGCATGCGAGTGCCTGGCACTGGCTTTGTAATGAGCCTTCCCTCGTGCCCCAGGCGGAGCCAAGGCACAGCCCTGCCCTGCCAGCCTGTGTGACCTGCTGGGCAGCCACTGCCTGTGTGCTCTCAGGGCCAGCACACTGCTGGCCTGGCGCTGTCCCCATGGCTCTGTTTGCCCTCAGCCAGCAGCTTCACAGCGTGGCCTTTCACTGCCCTGCACGGGGGAAGGGATGGGCAGAAAGGGCTGGCAGCAGGATGGGTGCCAGCTCCCTGCCTGCTCCAGGAACCAGGCTGCACTAGCTGGGTCCTCCAGAGAGCAGGAGTGAGCCCCAGCTCCAACAATACAGAAAAAGAGGCAGGGAAAATATACTACTTTTGTTTCCCAGGTCCCACACTTTATTTGTTGGGGTGCAGGGGCTGACAGGGCAAAGCTCTCCTGCCTCTTCCCAGGGCACACCACAGCAGGACAGTTGCCCCACACACAAACACAAGACCTGCTGTCTTGTACCCGGCCCCAAAGTACAGGTCCCAACAGCCCAGGCTAAGACCACACACCCTGTCCAGAGGGATTGCTGCCAGGGCAGGCAAATATCCCAAGGACAGAGCGGCACCCCTTTGAAGCCAGCAGGTCCCAACTCAAACTGGACCCAAAATGTGCATGTGACACTGGACCTGGTTTCTTTTTTAGGGAAACTGGCCAAGGACAGGGCAGTGAGGGAGCTTAGCCAGAATTGGGTCCCTGATCCCCATGGATCCCTGTTTGAGGTACCTGGCAGACCTTGCCTCTTGCACTCTGCTAGCAGAATTTCTGGAGAGAGGTGCTGAGATGGGGACAGTGTGAGTTGCACATACTGAACTCCAGCACTACTGATTAACTGAGCTGCACTTCCAGGAACCTCATCTCCTGCTGCTACCCAGCTGAAAACCCAATTGCTGCAACCCTTTAGGACTTCTGGGACAGAAAGATGACTCAGGGCCACATCACAACACAAGATCCCAACTTTTGCTATGAGTTGCCTCCAGCTACGTTCCAGGGACATGATTATACCTTTGGCACCACTCACACGAGGCTCTCCTTTCCCAGAAATGAAAGGCAGACACACAGTAAACAGATTTGATGCTGCAGTGGTCCTACCAACTGCTGATGGCAGGGAAATGGCCAGATTCCTAGCAGGAGAACAATGAGCTGCAGTAACTAGGAGACAGCAAAGCTGCCCTTTTGCAAGTGACCGATGGGGGAGAAGGACAAGCCTTACAAGCAGCAGTGTGAGTACAGCACACTGTAAAATAACTCCACACTGCACATCACCTTCTCCTGTCCTGAATGACCCCTGGGACAGATGGAGCCCAAAGAATTAACTCAGTGGACACTTAGGAGCTCTGTTACAGGGGTGGTCCAAAAAATAGGGGATTGATGTATGTGTGTTACACCAAAGGTGGGGAATGAGAATGGACTGGATATTGTGGGACCTCAGCATGATGTAAGTGGTTTGGAACAAGAGGTGGAGAAATGTGCTGGTTGTGGTTGGGATAGAGTTAATGTTCTTCACAGTGGCTGGTGTGGGGCTGTGTTTTGGATTTGTGCTGAAAACAGCGCAGATAACACAGGGATGTTTTTGTTATTGCTGAGCAGTGCTTACACAGATCCAAGGCCTTTGCTGCTCCTCACCCCACCCCACCAGCGGGGAGGAGGGGACACAGCTGGGACCGCTGACCCCAACTGACCCAAAGGATGTTCCACACCATATATATGATCATACAAAGCCAGGGGAACAAGGAGGAAGGAGACACATTCAAAGAGATGGCATTTGTCTTCCCACATAACTGTCACACACGATGGAGCCCTGCTTTCCTGGGCATGGCTGAACACCTGCCTGCCCACGGGAAGTGGTGACAAATTCCTCATTTTGCCTGCCTTGTGGCTTTTGCTTTACTTATTAAACCGTGTTTGTCTCAACCCACAAGTTTTCTCACTCTTACCCTTCTGATTCTCTCCCACCAGGGGAGGTTGAGCAGGGAGCTGCGTGGGGCTGAGGTCACACCGTGACAGTGTCCCACCCCATGGCTGAGTGTGGCCCTGAGCTCCTGCACAGCACAGTTTAAGGGATTAGGGCTCACATTTTGGAATCCTGTAAGTGCATATCTGTGACCTGCTAACACATCTCCCTGCAACCACTGTGCTGTCACCTCCCTGGGTGAGTCATGCAAGAACAGTGGGCAGGGTCAAGAGGGATTCGTAAAAAGGGGATGTTAATCGGTGCTGATGACATCCCAGCAGCTGAGGAGGCTCTGCATGTGTCTGACAGCAGCAGGGCAGGCAAGACCAGCTCCACTGCGGAGTGGAGCAGTCCCATGTACAAAACAGTCCCAGAGTGACGCACTGAGACGCACTCCCCTCGTCACAGCGCACAGCTCTGGAAGGAACTGCCCCTCTAAGTCATCTTCTGCATCCCCAGGCACCCTGTGGAGCCAGTCAGGGGTAGGAATAGTTCAGACACAAGTGAATTCTGCCCCAAGAGTCCCCAAATGGTGTTTCAGTCACCCAGGAGGTGCTGCATCAATGACCCCACCCCTCGAGGCTGTTTAGAAAGGAAGGGCATCTTGAGTCACACAGGCCCTGTGTGGGTGTCCCTCCCACAGCCAAGCCAGCAGGACATGGGGAGTGCTAGAGAGGAACCCTCTGGTTTTTAGGGCTCTTTGCCCCCAAACCATCACCCCAATGCCGGGTACCACATAAAGGCTCCACAGTGGATTGCACAAACCTACAACCAGACTCCCCATCCGCACCATCCACGGTGGACACCATGGCCCAAATGCCATCCTGGGAGCCCAGGTCCTGAGTGGATCTATCACAGTGGATCTATTGCCTTCTGACTGAACTGCCCAGATGCTCTGCCTTGCCCACTGCACCCTTCCCTGCTGGCATCTGCTGACTGGCAGCAGCTGCTGCTCAGCTGCTGGCACTGGGCTGGTGCCACGGGGCCATGCGAGGACACGGCACACTCAGCAGCCATCAAAGGAGGAATCCCAGCCAAGGCAGCAAAAATCCCACTGAATCCCAAGAGACACGGAGCAAGGCGCTTTCCCCGCTGCCACAAGCTGCCCTAGTGACACTCTGCACTGCGGAGGAAAAGCTCCCCAGCTCTTTGCAGCTTTGTGCCAGCTCCAGTTCTGCTCTGGTCACTGTCACCTGCCCTGATGAGATAAGGGGGATTTCTGCCCCTACCTCTGCGGGACAGCCGGGTGTCTGCGTCCGTGTCCACGAAGAGCTTCATGCGGAAGAGGTCCCGCACCTCCTGGCTGTAGAAGGCCAGGATGCCTTCAAAGAGCACCACGTCGGCAGGGTACACCGTCACCGTCTCCTCCTTCCTGCCGGGGGCAAACACAGTCAGAGCCTGCTGGGAGAGGCTGGGCAACAAAAACACAGGTGGGGAGGGGAAGCAGCGGTGCTCCTAAGCACTGCTCCAACCCTGGGACACCACTGCTGCACCAGGGGGGAGACCGAGGAGAGGGCAGACCTACCCCACCGCCGTGGAGGGAATCCAAGGCATACGTACGCTTCCTGGAAGGATAAACAGCAAAGCAGGAAGCCCACTAGCCCTTCTCCCCCTACCTCGGCCAGCTGCTGCTCACAAGGGTTATGTGCCAAGCCAGGAAGCCCAGGAAAGCCTAAGCATGGGAACCTGCATGGCCAGGGAAGCAGGCAGCACTTCCCTGGCAGCACAGCGCTTTCGTGGGAAATGGAGCAGAGCCACACCATCCATGGGCATGCAGAAACAAGCTGGACACATGCAAGGGCAGTGTTACAGGAGCAAGAACTGTTGTCCTCCTCCTCTCCTGGCACTGCCAGGGTGTTTGAGGCTGGAGTTAAAGCTGCAAACTCTGAGTTTATGGGGAGAACAGGCGTGGATGGGGGAAGAGAAGGGAGGTCATAACCCCCCGGCACTGATGCCTGGATGTTGCTGGATGGCTACGCAGCTTTCCAGACCCTCAGCCTGTGCCTGTCTCTGCCTGGGATGCTCTAACCCGGGGCTGGAGGAGTTAGGATGGAAACTCTTGGCAGGTTAGGCAGCCAAGCAGAGGGCAGGGCTGGGCTGTGTGCGGCGTTAGCGGAGGCACGGCAAGGCAGGAGCGGCTGTTAGACCTGGAGTGGGAGACAAAGTCATAGACAGGAATCTGGACCGTCTTCCCTTCTGTGATCTCTTTGAGCGTTTTCACGATCAGCTCATTGTCAAAGGCATCTGAGGAGAGAAGAAACGTTACCCGAGGCAGCTTTGCAACCTCTCCCACCCACCAGATGCTCAGCTTGGCCCAAGCCAGAGCCCTTGGCACCTCACGCTGGGACAGACAGACACACAGACTCGGGAGGAAAGCCCTGCACCTCCCCAGGGACGAGGCAAGACCCAGCTCTGCCAGAGCCACGGGGCTCTGTGGCTCTGCACCGGCCTGGGATGTGGCCTGCAGAGATCAATACCGCCCTTGTACAGCAGTGCTGACAGCCCAGGCACAGGAAGGCATCTCCTCCAGGGCTCCAGCCCTTGGAGAGAGACTGGAGCAGTGTTCCAGCACTGAGCTGACAGACAGACAGGGCTCTGTTTGCTCAGTGCTCGCTGCCTCTGGCCATTGTCCTCGTGGGGATGAGGGGACAGCAGCTCTGAATTTCCCCACCGAGCCTGGAGATGGTTCAAAGAGCCCCTGTTGTAGTAACAGGGCAGGGCCCCTTGGTGGAAGGGTTTGCAGAGCAGCTGCACAGCTGATTCCCTCCTTGAAGGAGGGACATGGAGCTGCTGGCTCCAGGGACTCTGCCAGGCCAGATCTCTCTGGGCTTGACTCAGCTGCACCAAAAACCAATCTGTTCCTTTGCAGCCTGCTCTAAGTGAAGAGTATTGGAGAAAAATAACCTTTAAGGTTCCTTCTAACCCAAACTATTCGATGATGCTCCAATTCTATGAAAACCTTGTTCAAACTGGGGGACGTTTTTTGCAGGAAGAAGAGGGTCTTAAGGAGTTTGAGGGTTTATAACTTCCACTTTCTCATGCCAAACACTCCACCCCATTTCTTTTCCGAGAGAGATGGGGAGGGATCCACAGAGGTGGTCCCAGCCACGCTGCCAGCGATGCACCCAGCTCCACAAGAGCTTAACTAAGCCACCCATGAGGATTCAGAGCCCCAGTGTCCTTCCTTTGCTGCTGCAGCTGGGGGTCCCACTCCAGCCCCCTCCCCACAGAGCATGGCAGAGCCCCAGTGCTGTTCTCCACTCACCTGGGTGGTCAAAATTGAACTGGCCTTTGAGTGCTTTGGATTTCTGCTCCGAGGTGAGGACCCGGTAGAAGCTGTCTTGGCTCACAATCACCACCTGCTTCTGGCGATAGTCCACCTCATTCTGGCCCAGCAGCTGGACAATCTTGGAGCACACTGATGACTGGGAAAGGAATAGCAAAGGAAGCACATCAGCAGCAAGTCACATCTAAGTGGCACAGGGAGGATGTCCCTGGGTAGCATCCCTGCCTGCTTGCTGCTGCACCTCCAGCCAAGAGTCTGTGGCTTTCCCAAAGCCACTGAGGGAAAAGTGCTCCAGAGGCATCACCATGGCACTCTTTAGTGTGACAGCAGCACCAGGTTTGCTGCCTGCCACCCCCTCCTCCGCCCCTATAGCCTGCCCACAGTTCCTATTCTGGGCACAAGTGGCAGCAGGCAAACAGTTGGCTCTGCCTGGCTTCAGCCACATGCCCAAGGGGCCCCAGGCACTCCAGCCTGCCAGGCAGCTCCCTGTGGGGCACCAGGGCTCAGCCTCCTCCCTAAGAAAGCATCTTGGCTCCCCCAGCTCTGCTCCAGCCCAGAAACCCCACCACAGCATGAGAGAGTCCTCAGAGGGAGAGCAAACAAAGCCCAGGATGGGAAGACACGAGGAAGAGCGCCGTGGGACTTCATCAGGGATCTCTGCCACAGCTGCCAGGGCTGGGAGGAGCCAGCATATCCCGGTGCCTGCTGGCACAGCGAGGCTCAGGGGACTGCAGAGTCAGCGGCTGAGCAGCCACGTGGCCCTGGCTGCTGGCACAGGGAGCGGGCACCTCGCACTGCACACGGAGCGGGCTGGGACAGGGTGGCTGGCACCGGCAGCGTGGCCACCACTGCGACATGACCCAGAGCACGGCTTGGGGGACAAATCCCACAGCCTGCTGCAGTCCCTTCTCCTTAGTCATGGCAGCCCTTGGCCGCTGTGCAATGCACTGGCGGTGACTGCATCGCTGCCTGGCAGCTATCACTGGTTGGGGAATGCTCTGCTCCTGCCCCATGGCATCCACAGCAGCTGCTCCTGGTGCCAAAGGGAGCTGCTCCCACTCAGGGAATCACACTGGCTGCAGGTGCCCAGCCGAGCTGCTCCTGGCCCTGGTGCTCTGCTGAGTGCTGTGCTGAGCCCTGTGCCTTGCAAAGAGCAGCGTGCTTGCCCCAACCTGCCTACCCCAGCCTGCCAGTGGCTCTTTCCATGCTCCCACCTCCCAGATGGCTCAACCATCTGCTCCATACCTGGCTGGCAACCTCCAGCTGCAGTGCTGAAGACAGCACTGGTGAGAGGGAACAGGGAGGGGAAGGCATGCCTGGCAGAGGAGGTCACCCCAGCAGGCAGAGGGCAAGGCTGTTTTCCTGAGAAGCTGGAAGATTTGACAGCATTCCCTCTCCAGAGACCATCTCTTCCCTCCAGGCCAGGCTGACCCGACTGGGCTGTGAGTCATCCCCAGCCTGGCTGGAGAGGCTCACACACAGCTCTGCTGCAGGGAGAACCAGCTCCAGCTGACCCACAGCAGTCTGGGCAGCCCTGGGCACCAGTTTGGCTTTGGGGGTCAGGGATGGAGCCTCTTGAGCATCCCACCTTCTTCTCCTGCCTCTCCCAGCGGGCATGTCATGCTTCCCAAGCCACGCTGGCAGCCCTGCCCTGCAGCAAGCTGCTCCCACCCAGAACAAAGCCCTGCAGATCCGTGCCAGTCACCGGCCCTTCTGCACACACAGACAAAGCCAGAGCCCCCTCTCCCTTTCCCCTGTCTTCCCACCTCTCAAATCCTTCCCTGGCCTGCCTCAGCCTTACTGCTTATCCAGCTGCATCCCACAGGTTTTGCAAACCCAGGGTGTGCTCAGTGCCTCTGTTCCACTTTTCCTGCCTGCTCACTCCCGCAGACAGCACTGCTTGCCCGTGCAACAATGGGATGCAGCACAGCAGGGTTCAGCCTTGGCTACAGCTGCTGGGGACACCAAACTTCCCAGGCCCTTTGCCTGGTTTATTCCTAATGGAATAAAACACCTTTCAGCACAGCCATCCAGACAGATCCACAGGTTCCATGTGGATCTGCACCAGAAACTGCCTTCCCCAGCCCAGGGGAGGGAGCAGGACTTCCTTCCTTTGAATCAGTGAAAGCAACACATGGATTTGCATTCACTCTCTCCCCTTGGACCTCAGCATGTGTATTGGCAATAAAATCATTCGAGACAAATGGTGCCAGCCTTCCTTTTGCCTTATGAACACAAATCTCTGGTCTATGGATTCTGGAAGGGGGAGAAGAGCCTCCACCAGCTCTGAAAATCCCCCTCTAGCTCCATAGCGAGAAAAGCCCAAAGAGAAAGTACCCCAAAGCAGCTGAAGACAGGAACACAGCCTCTCTCCAGGTTTCCAGATGAGGAACAGATTGTACCCCAGCTGCATCTGCCATCCAGGACTCTGGGGCACATGGTGCCTCTTGGAGAAAGCAACCTGGCAGACACAGTGGACCCTTCCTTCCCTTTTCCCTGGTGGGCTCTGGAGAGCTGGCAGAAGTGGTGGAAAAAGACAACCATGAGGACATCCTGCTCTCAGTTTCAGCACCCCATAGTGCCTGGGTGAGCAAGGATATCACCTCCTGGCTCTGGGAAGAGGCACACTTGTCACCTTGGTCCTGCAGGTGTGGGTCAGGCACTGCTCCCATATTACAGCTGCACTGAGTGCAGCAGGACACAGGGACAGTGGGGGACAGGGCATGTTCAGCTTGCCTTAGTCCATTCCAGGGCTGTGCTCAGCTTGCCTTAGTAGGGCAGTGAACCTCAGTGAGGTCCAAGGGAAGGTTTTTCCTGCTCATCATTTGTGATAGGAACAACAATGTCTCATGAGGGGCAGTCCCTGACGCCAGTGCACAACTCCCACAGCTGGACATGCAGTTTTTCCCCTTGGTTGATAAACACCCACTGTTAAGGAGGAAGAAAAACCAGAAACATACACCTTGGAAACTCCCCTTCACAACGGGAACAGAAACTCCCAGCCTCAGGAAGCATCCCTCCAAATAAATTACATATTCCCTGCTTAAACCCTTTCCTCCCAAAGCAGCACAGCACAATGTGTGGCTGTGAAAAGATCCATCAACAGCTGGAAATCAGCACAGCCAGGTTTTGGTGAGAGCCACAGATGCCCAGTAAGAGCAAGAAGAGAGCATGACTGCAAAGTACTGTGCCAGCATGCACCAGTCTGGATGCAGGGGACACATGCTGACAACATGCACTTAGCACCCACTTGAAGGGGCAGCCCGGGCTCAGATTCCTTCTTTAGGCAATTCCCAACTGCTTCTCCCAGGGAAGAAGACAATTGGTGCTTCTGCAAGAAGCCCACGAGTGCAGAGGATGACTTGAGAAAGATGATTTGATCCCAGTACCCAAGCTGGAGGATTTGAAGCCCATCTCTAGCTATGCCTTACATGACACAATTCCTCTGCAGGAATATGAGAGCTATGCCAGAGCTCCTTGTCTCTGCTCACCCCCTTCTCCATATCCACCTCATCCATGCACACCTTGCCACAAGCCAAAGCTAACACTGACGGTGATTCAGCCACAGAGAGCTCCCAGCAACAGGATGCTTTCTCAAGCAAAAGCCTTCCCCTCCTCCAGAACTTGGTTAAAACTAAATATAACCAAGACCCAGCAGCCTCTGGAGCCTCTGTGGTTGCCAAGCAGACCTTTCCCATGGTAGCCACATGGAACCGAAGCAGGACTTTCCAAGCACACAGGCAGGGAGGGACCCTGGCTCCTGCCGTGATTTCCCAGCCAGGGGAACTCAGCTCCAGGTTGGAGCAAACCCCCAGAGCTGCACTCCCCCAGGCTCTGTGCTCAAGCTGCTCCCTGGAAAAGCTGTGCAGAGCAACCCACACCTCCCAGCTCGTGGAGAGGAAGGTGTCAGCACAGCACCAGCGAGAGCTCCAAGAGGTTATTCCTGAGCAGAAGCAGCTGCAGCTCCCCTTGCAGGGCTCCTCCCCTGAACCAAGCACACAAACAGCCAGTGTTCAAGGAAGAAGTACAGCTTTATTCTGCTGGAAAGGGAAGATGGGCACCTGGGGAAAGACATCCCACATGTTTTCCCAAAAGGAGGTGGTACACAGGGGAAGAAACTCAGCAGATGGGTGTTTGGAGGCACACCCCTGACATTTATTTGGAATACATTAATTACATATTTAATTCACATTCACTCGTGGCCTATAGCCAGCTGCTCAAATATTCTTCAGGAGTCGACTAATTCCCTGACATTATCATGCAGATTATGCTGCAATCCCTCTTGGGTAGCTCTGATCAGTGAATTACAACTTCCAATTCAGACAGTGAATTACGACTTCCGACAGGTATTAAGGAGAAAGCTGATGGACAGAGCCACAGTCACCCACCAGGGACCACCACGAGAAGGGGCCAGGACACAGCTGATGCCTCCAGCCCCAGGAGGGCAAGGCTTGTGCTGGGCTAGCAGGAACTCCTAGGCCTTGTGCAGGTGGATATGCTAAAATCCACATGCTGAGAGCAGCCTGTCCATCCCCAAAGAACACAGCACTGCAGAGGGATGTTCAAGCTCCCATTCCAGCTGCAGGCAGGACCTCCCATTTTCCCAGGGACTCTAGATGAGACACCCAGCAAAAGTGACTTAGCCAGATCAAGTGATTCCAGCCCTAAAGAAACACTGAAGCTGCCAGATCCCCCGGGAGGAGGAAAAAGGTTGTGCCAAAAGCGTGGAAAGAGAGGCACAGCCTCCTGCCACCACTGCAGGCTGCTGCTCATGGGGACAGTCCTCCCCAGCAGAGCAATGCCCTTGGCCCACAGCACAACCAGGAGCAAGGACAGACTGCAGCAGTCACATCCCACCAGGGAGAGGAGCACAGAGGTTATCTCCAGGGACTGCACTGCCACAACGCCCTTCCTGTGGGATCTGATTGTGAGCTGGCTTGGCAGGAGCTGGCGATGCCTCTGCATCTGCAGCAGCCTGCTTGGGGTGTCCTCATCACACCTCTGTGCATAAAACAGCCTTCAGTTTGGTGCTCTGACAGGACTTTCCCTCAGATCAAACATAAGGAATCACTGTAATTATTAACCTAATTTCTCTGCTGTCCTCTGTAACATGCTGCCCTTATCTCCAGCTTATCTCCTGCAGCACACCAGTTACAGATGTTGGTCTCTTCCTGAAGGTTATAGTAATTATAAAGTACTAGGAAGTGCCTGGACTGGGATGACACACAGGACAGCAAACTGGGAAGGGCCCCAGAGCATCCATCAAATGCCTGTGACTGCAAACAGCCAGTTCATGACCCACACCTTCCTCTCCAGTCCTAACAGGAGCACATACAGGTGGCAACAGTAGGACTGGAAACTTACTATTCTTGAACCAACAGCCTGGGCCTCCACCCAGAGCATTCCCAGGCAGGTTCACCATCCTGCCTGTCCCTTTGTGAGCCACAGGCCAACCAGAGCAGGAGTGGGACAGCCAGGTTTCTATTCACTCACCCTGGGACACTGCATGTGATCAGCAACCCCAGGCTGGAGCATAAACAGGCACACGCAGAGGCTCTAAACACAGATTACATGCAGGGAGGAAAACAAGCCCTCTAACACAATCCCTCCCAATCCTCTGGTTTTAGGCACAGGATATTTTTCTCCAGCCCCTGCTGCAAACTCCATAGCCCAGAGCTGGCTGAGCCCATGGGACTATGGTAAGCAGGCTCCATAATGAGCACATATTCCATCAGTAACAGGAAAGGGCTGACCCATCAAAACGTCCTGTGGATCAGTCTGATCAGGGCTGGCACAGAACAACGTTCTACTAGAAAGTTTGATGAGTCTCTAGCACACGTTGACACCAGTGTTTAACTAGTCAGACCTTGTGATGCAGGGCTCCTGCCAGCCACAAACCAACGTCACCAGGAAATGGTGCTGAACCGGCGCAGGGCTGCTGCAATTCCTGTTGGTCCCCTTCCCACGGGGAAGTCATTCCCGGATCTCCCCTGGGCTTCTTTGCCAGCCATCCAGGTGGTGACATTGTGGCAGTGACCCCCGGGCTGCCGTGGGGGACCTCAGCCCTGGTGATAGAGGGCTGAGCTCTGTCACAAAGGCTCCATGCGGAGATGGAACTGCCCCATACAGCCCAGACCACTCCTTCCCTGGGAGCCAACACTGGCTGTGCCACCCTGGCTGGGCAATCCCAGCCTCCTGGCTGGCTCACTCTTCCATCCTCAGCCATCCTTCCCAGTGTTCCAAGTGCCCAGTGGAGTGAGCGAAGAGCACACCTGGCTGAACACAGGCTGCAATCTTGGTGCTCTGCAGGCTGGAAACTCTGAGGCTGCATGTTCAAACAGACATTGGGAACTTGATGTGCTAACCCAAGACCCACATGATGTAACTACAGGGCTGCAGTGGCACCCTTACTCAGCCCTCACTATAATTTGAGCGATGAGCAGCCAACCAAAGCGATCGGCCTTTATAAAACTGTGTTTTCTTACAAGGCCCTGTTGGAAGGCAGCAATCAGCACCTCACTTCACGTGAGGACAATAATTAATGCTTCAGCTTGAGCTCCAAGAGCTCTCCCCACCCCTGCAGCCACCCCAGCACCAGATGCCACTGCTGCTGGGAGCAAGCTGCTCCAGGCACTGCTGGCAGAGCTGCCAGGTCCCAGCAGCTAAGCTGAAGTGAGGACACAGAAAGAGCTTAAGGAGGTATCCCAACAGTTCCCAGCTCATCTCAGCAGCCAGTTTGCTGAATTTTCCTCCAGCCTGCAGCCTGGCTGCCTGCCTTGTACACTGCAGAGTCCTTGGTAGTCAGAGATCTCTTGCAGGAGCAAGGGAAGAAGCTGTTAGCACAAAGGCCATAGGTGTAAGAGGGAAACAAGAACTCTAAGAACACTTGAGAACAGACAGGGTGAAAGAAAATGTGACATTGAGCCTTGGGAATCGCTCTGAGGGAATGAGGCAGTTGCAGTCCTCTTCAGGTTTGACACAGGGTGGGGGTCTTAATGCCAAGTCATCTCCACCCCAGGAAACCACAGCACGCTTTGTCCAGACTGCACAGTGCTTGGATTTCAGGGGACAGCTCCTTTTTTTTGTGAAGAGTCTGTCCCAAAACAGCCACTGTGCAACTTGCACTGCCCTCACAGATGCTGCAGCATCCCAGACTGCCCAGGAGCTCTGTGGCTCCCCAGTTTTGTTCCCAACACAGCCCAGCTTTCTTTCCAGAGCCAAAAGAGAAGCACTCAGGATTCTACCCCTATTTGAGCGGCCAAAGTTGCTCAAGCCTCTTTTGCTCACTAGGGAAGAGCACTCAGCCTTTGAACTTGAGTTCTCACAGATTTAAGGAGCACCAGCCAAGCAATCCCCAGCTCTTTGGGAAGGCTGCCTGCTTCCAACACCAGCTTCCCCAGGGCACCACACCACACAAGCTGTGGCAAGCTACAAATCACAATCCCATCCTGCCACAGCCTGACCGTGCTGGTACACCAAGAGGGATGGAGAGGAGTGTGGAGCCCATTATCCCCATGTCAGACCCTAAAGCAGCAGTGGGAGGAGCTGCAGGGGGCCTTGGAAGGCAAATTCCCTCGGTTATCTTTGGGCTGGTGTGCTGCCAAAGGGGTGTGTTGCGACAGCAACCCCCAATTGGTGCCAGGGCGGGTCGGGTGGATTTTCCACTTTCCCAGTGGGAAAGGTGCCTGCTTCGCTTTCCTGCTAGCACTCACTTTTCACCCAGAGCCAGCATATCAGCAAGGTAGCCCCTGGGCTGGATTTTGGGTGCAGGCAAGCCCTTAGCTAAACAAACCACATCAGCCCCACCGCTCCTGCAGCATGCTGCGGCACCTGGCACTGCCAGGCACAGGGCACTGTCACCAGTCAGGTGAGGGCCACAGGTGAGGGACAGCCCCCCACCTCCCTGCCTTGCAGCTGCACCAAATGTGAATCTGCGGGGCTGTGGGCACAAGTCCCAGGTCCTTTTGTCCTGTTGTTTGGGGGTTTTGCCAGCATATTTCTTGCAGCCTTTTCCCCACTAACTTTGCAGTGATCTGCTGGATTCCCATCAACGGGCACCACTCCACAGAGGTTGTCAGCAGTCACTGGACGGGGGGAAATCAAAGCTGAGAGACAGGAAAAGCCAGTTGGTACATCTCCCTTGCTAGAAAGGACCATTTCCCTATTTTTTTCCTAAGGCAGCCTGCTGCTCTTGAGCATTTTCACTTTGAAGTTGAGCACCACTGCGGTGCATTGTACTGTAATCACTGCTTTTACCTTGTGGGCCTGAGACACAGTGTTCAGAGACATAACAGTTCAGCAGCGCCAGACACGATGTTATTGGGACAACTACAGAGAGGCAGACCCACGCATCAGAGAATAGACAAACCCAGCGTGTTTGAGTCACCAGGAGCTGTGCTGCAAGAACAATCCAGCTTTGGTTCCCACCGGAGGAGATTGCATCCTCCCTCACCATCCCTCCCCTGTTACAGCTGGATTTTTCCCCCTTGCAGCAGCAACAGCAATCCAAGAATCAATAGGGTACTCAGAGACACGTGCTTAAAACACTGGGCTGAGGTACAGCAGCTGGGTTATGCCTTCAAGGGAAGGAGGGATCCCCCTCCAAACACGGATCAACGCGGAGATCTAAGGCTCATCCTTCTCCTCCTGCCAGCCCACATTCAGTTTCCTCAGCAAGAAACATTTCACGGGTATAGCTACTTCCAAATCTATTCATCCTTTCCAAAATACAGGTAGAATGTGCCACCCTGCATAGGAGAGCTGATGAGCTGCGGAGCTGCTTTTAAATAAGAAGGAAAAAAAAAGAAGCTATTTTCTTTCCCTATTAAGAAAGAAAGTGACCTAGCGAGGTTAAACAAATTCAGACAGACACATCGTACGAAAGAAGGAAAATAAAAGGCTGGAAAGCCGTGATGCTGCCCTGCGCTGCGGTTTGGGTGTAGCAGCCTGCCGGGAACACCCGCATTGCCCCGGCGGACGGGCGGGCGGGCGGCTGCCCCGTCCCCGCAGCCCTCGCCCCGCTCCGCTCCCACCTGCCGCTGCCAAGGGCCAGCCCCTCCCGGCACAGCAGCCAGGAGGTCGTTCTGCCGCTGTGAGTCAGCATTTGCTGCAGAATCCCCGCTCCTGCTACCCTAAAGTTGGGCACAGAAGGGCACCCCCATGCACGACCC
>VZSR01002395.1:2311233-2341603 GCA_013398615.1 Brachypodius melanocephalos | reverse complement strand
CCGCCGCGCCTCCTCCGCCTTCGCTCGCCGTGCGGGGCTGGATTTATCTGATGAGTCAAGGGCCTTCCTCCCCGCCTGGTTCACATCCCCGGCGCTGCGGCTCCTTGCCAGGTGCTGCCGCAGCTGCACATGCTCCGGCCCAGCCCGCCGGCGGGCGGCACTGCGGCCACATGGGCCCGCACCGCGCCGCCGCCCTCCCGCCCGCCTGCCCGCGGACAAAGGCGCTGCGGCCGCCGGGCCCCGCGCTGCCCCCGCAGCGGCTCCCTTCGCCTCTCTGCCCACTCCGCTTCATCCCCGACAGCGCTGGGACCACACCGCGGTGGCCCCCGGCAGAATCTCCATTATTTGTCTCCCACGCTGGCCAAGAAGGCCAAGGGCATCCTGGCTTGGGTCAGCAATAATGTGGCAACCAGGACCAGGGCAGTGACCGTCCCCGTGTGCTGGGCATTGGTGAGGCCACAGCTCGAAAACTGCATTCAGTTTTGGGCCCCTCACGACAAGAAAGACATTGAGGGGCTGGAGTGCGTGCAGAGAAGGGCAGCAGAGCTGGGAAAGGGTCTGGAGCACAAGGTTCGGGGGGCTCAGCCTAGAGAAAAGGAGGCTCAGGGGGAGCTTCATTACTCTATACCTGAAAGGAGGTTGCGGCTGGGTGAGTGTCGGCCTTTTCCCCCCATGTAACAAGAGACAGGACAAGAGGAAATACCCTCAATTTATTCCAAGGTTTGGGTGAGTAGATTGGCTATTAGAAAAAATTTCTTCATCCAATGAGTGGTCAGGTGTTGGAACAGACTACCGAGAGAAACGGTGGAATCCCAACTCCTGGAAATGTTCAAGAACCATGCAGATGTGGCATTTAGGGACACCATTCCATGGTGAACAGTGCTGGTCAATGGTTGGACTTGGTGATCTTGGAGGTCTTTCCCAACAGTACTGACTCTCTGATTCTCCCACCCCACCTGGGCCCTGGTCCTGCAAGCATTCATAAATTATTATTAACAACCCAAATCCAGGAATAAAAATTCTGGATTTTTTTTGTCTCTGGCAAATGGGACCTGTCTGGGAAGAGCTGTGAGCACTCTGGAGGCCAGGATTCAAAGGCAAAACGACCTCAGCAAAATGGAAAAAGGATTGGCAATATGTAGGGTGCAAGTCCACGCAGACAAATGTGATAATGATCTGTGGCAATGGGAGACAGGAACCTGCTGGTTAGCCAGGCCTTTGACAGATAAAGATCTGGTGTAGAGTGGATCAAAGAATCAATTGGTGATGCTGCTGTGAAAAAGGCAAACATCCCATTGGGGCAGATAAACATCCACAGGTAAGGGTGAGGCCTGGTGGAGAGACTCCAGTGGGGACTCAGGAACAGCCCAGGGTCTGTAGGACTGCAGGACCCATCCGTGTTTAGCCTGGGGACAGTCTCTGCTGGGCTGTAAGGCTGTGGGGACACCATAACCATTTCCAAATACATAAAAGGCTGCCACAAACAGAAAGGGAATACATTTCTTTTACCTGTAGGGATTAAAACAAAATGTTGCCAGGTCAACACTGTAACAAGGACAATTCAGGGACATTTTCTAGGGTTGAAAATGGTTAAATCCTATGAAAAGTTGTTTAAGGAGAATAAGGACTCTCCACTTTTAATCTGAGGATTTAAGAAAAATAAAAATACCCAGTAGCCATGCTCCTGTATGGAAAGTGTTTAGTAGTGCTGATCCTGTTTTGGGGCAGGAGCCAGCCCAAGCATTGCCCCAAGGTTCCTCCCAGCCCTGTTCAGAGAGGATCAGAACTCTCACACAGGTTTCTGACTTTCTTACTTCAACACAGCAAAACAGGCGTGGATATGTTTGCCAGACAGGTCCCATGTCCCAGCCCTCATCACACAGGATGTGAGAGAAGATCTTCTGGGAAGCCCTGACCCCTCTGCCCACTGCTCCCAGTTCCTCTGCAGCAATGCCATGAGACACTGGCACTGCATGCAGCCACTGGCAGGGAAGGAAGTGCTATATATGGATGAGAACTTCCTGCAGGGATGAATTCCCGTGGATTCCCATGGCCTCAGGCCAGTTTCCAAGCGCTGACCATGGGCACAGCTCCTGCGCACCCCATTGGAACCCCAGGAGCTTTTCTCAGCTCTTCTTTCTTACTCCAGTGCTGACACAGCTGTATCTGGATGGCAAAACCCCCTCAGGACAGTGAGAACTCCCCTTTATTGGGTTCTCCTCCTGGCTGCCCCCACTGCTGCCCTGCTTGGGGGCACTCCAAACCCTCTCTGTGCTGCTCCTCTTGAGCTTCTCTGTAGGATGCCCATCATGGCATTTCACCTCCAGGTCCCCTTGTTGGTGGACATGTGGCAGGAGCTGACACACCTGCAGGGGGAAGGAGAAGCAAATGCCTCTCAATGGGCCCTGGAGGGGTTTGAGCTAAGGATATCCAAGGCTTATTTATACAGAACACAAGGAGAACTTGCAAAGGTCGGGTTAATGGCTCTTTCAAAACCAGGCCAGGGCTGTGAACTAGAAGTGAACCAAATCCAAGTCCCAGTTAGTTTCAGATGGCACCTCTCCTCAAAACTGAGAATTTTACACACCCTTTTACTGGCTGCTGGTCACTAACACACTCTGCAAAGCAACTGAACCTTTTGCTCAGTTTAAGTTTGGAGACTTCAGTATATGAAACCTACTGGGATTATGTGTCTCTCTAATCTGGTTTCAAGGTTGCCTCCAAAAATATTACCACTTCTATATCTAGAATCTTTGTAGACTACACCAGCCCCTGACTCATGTAACCAGAGCAGAGTATTATGCAAATGCCTTCCTTTTTCTCATATCCCAGGCTGATAGATCAAATCAGACAGCACCCAACTCTCATCTGTCCTTTACACGTTGATCAAAGCACAGAATGCTGTTTTGAAAAGGAAATGCCATTGAGGGTAATATGCCGTGTGTTGTCTGAAAAAAGGATCTGCTGATAAGCATCCCCGTGTGATTCAAAGTGACAGGATGAAATTACAAAAAGCCTGTTTTCACCTCTACCTCCAGTTCAAAGCAGGGACACTGCAGAGGAAAGAGGTTCATGTCACTGACCATCTCCTCCTGGCCTGCATCTGCCAAAAAAACCCCTTTCAGTATCAATAAGTGATACCATGTGAATCATTTCCCACAGCAGCATAACAGAAACTACTTCAAAACACTGCTTTGATAGATGTTGATATATCTCACAGCCAGGAATGTCAGGGAGCTCTAAACAGAGGGAGAAAAGGTGGAGGATGGCATACAGCACAGGGAACTGCGTGAGGTGGCACAAAATAATAGAGAATCATAGAATGCACTGGGTTGGAAGGGCCCTTAAACCTCATCTCGTTCCAAGCCCCCTGCCTTGGGCAGGGACACCTTCCACTATCCCAGGCTGCTCCGAGCCCTGTCCAACCTGGCCTTGGCACTTCCAGGGATCCAGGGCAGCCATCTGAGCACCCTGTGCCAGGGCCTCACCACCCTCACAGGAAGATCTTTTTCTGTAAATCACAAGTCCTGCCACATCACCAGCTGTCAACATCTTCCTGCTGCTCACCCCAAACTGAGACATCCACCCTCAGTCTCATCCCTGTCTCCCCGATAGCTCTGAGTCCTGTTTCGCTGGCATTCAGCTCTCAGTTCTTCCCTGATGTCTCAGGAAGTTCCCAGACACGGTTGCTGAGACTTTTCCTGTGGTGTGTAGCTGCACCTCTCAGTGACGTGAGACTCAACCACCTGCACACACGTGGCTCTCTGGTTTCCTCGTGTGCCTATCCCCAGCCTCAGAGAGATTATTTGCTCCCTGACCTCATGCCCTCACTCTCTGCTTTTCTCCAATCTGCAGTTCCTCACCCTCTTTCTGAATGGTGTGTTTGATTTAAGGGCGGTAGTTTTTTCTCCTTTCCCCGTTTTTCCCTCAGCCCTGCCCGTGTAATCCCACAGCGCACCGCTGTCACCGACAGCAAACTCCTGTTATGTAAGGACAGGCACAAACCTGCCTTTCCCTGCCTGCCCTGTTTCCTTTTCTGGATTTCTGCTTTCTAGGTCTCCTCACACCATTACAACCCGTGGATCTGGTCTAGTTCTGCTGCTCCAGGTGTAATCGCTGGAGCCTCAATAAAAGTCAGTTTGCCTGCCAAATCCTTGCCGTGATTGCACTGCCCTCATTATTGCACTTCACAGTCCCATCCCGTCCATCAATATTTTACACACCCGAGCAATGGGAGATTTAATTCCCTGTGAATCACAGAATGCTGTACTCCACTGCTGGCTGTACAAGGAGAGTGTGGTAAACGACAGGCAGCAATATTCCTAAATATTTGATCCCAGAAAGTGCCTCCTGGTGAGATGCTCTACCAGGGTACTCACAGAATCGCAGAATCCTAGAAGAGTTTGGGTTGAAAGCGACATTAAAAATCATCTCATTCAACCCCTCCTGCCACGGACAGGGACACTTTCTAGTAGACCAGTTGCTCCAAAACCTGTCCAAGTTGGTCTTGAACACTTCCATTCACACCACCGGCAAATTAACCAGGGCAGAGCTGTAGAAACCAGAAAGGCTTCTCCAAGCCAAACTTTTTTTGCCAGCAAAAATGCCTTGTGCCTTGTGCCTTGTGCATCTCCCCTGGCAAGCGGGTTCAGGCACCAGATCCCGGCAAGGTGCAGGGAGGGCAGACACCCACCCAGTGTCAAAGTACACCAGGGGAGGTTTAAGTCGGACATTAGGATGAATTTCTCCATAGAAAGGGTGATTAGACATTGGAACGGACTACCCAGGGAGGTGATGGAGTTACCGTCCCTGCAGCTGTTTAAGGAAAGACCGAGCATGGCACTTGGTGCCCACGGTAGTGTTGGGTCACAGGTTGGACTCGGGATGATCGTGGAAGTCTCTTCCAACCTAACTGATTCTGTGAACGCCTCCGTGAGCCCTGAACACGGCCCGGTGTGCGGGACTCGGCCGGGCTGCGGCAGGACCTGGGCACAGACCCCGCCAAAACAACAGCCTCCCCTCAGCCCGGCTGAGGGGCGGGGCCCACGCCCAAGATTGACAGCAGCGCCGCCCAATCAGCGCAGCGTCCGCAGCTCCCTTTGACAGATTGACAGCCGTCTTGTCCAATCAGAACAGCGCCTGTCGCGCCTCCCCGCCCCCCACCCATCCCCGCGGCTTCTCGCACAGCCGGCGGCCCCCGCCGGAAGCGCAGGTAGTCGCTTCCGGGCGTTGCTAGGCAACGGGGGCCGGCAGCTTCCGGGTGGCGGGTGCCCTTCCGGGTGCGCGGCGGCGTTACCGGCTCGGGGGCGGCGGCGGCACCACCATGAGCACCATGTTCGCCGACACCCTCCTCATCGTGTTCATCTCCGTCTGCACCGCGCTGCTGGCCGAGGGTGAGCCGGGCAGGGCGCGGGGCGGCTCCCGGGAGCGGGGGAAGGGCGGGCTGTGAAGGGGGGCTCGGTGTCACCTGAAGCTCCTCACGGAGAGGACAGCGGGGAATCCCTCCCGAACAGCGCTGAGCTCTGGTGCAAAGCGCTGGGAGTTGGGATTATTCCCTCCAGGAGGGAGGATGGAAGAGGACGGAGTGGGTTTCTCCCATGACTGTTGTGGGAAGGATGTGAAGAAATCGCCTGACCTTGCTGTGATGGTGGTTTAAGCTGCCTGAAAGGTTTTTTGTATTGCAGTGGTTGAAACAGGGCCAGCTTTTTAAAGAAGTGTTGGATAGGTGCCTTTTGGGGTGGTCACAAGTCATAGGTCCGCTTTCTGGCATCGTGCTGTACCCTTTATCCCCTCTGTCCCCAAAATCTTCATCCCACACCTGCAAAATCCCCTGTGTCCCCAAAATCTTCATCCCACACCTGCAAAATCCCCCGTGTCCCCAAAATCTTCATCCCACACCTGCAAAGCAGGCCTATCAATGAAAGTAAAAACTAAAAACTTGTTTCAGCTTTACACCTGGAGCTCATTCCACGGTTTATTTTACAGTTCCATCTTACATGGAACTGGGAATGGAGATTGGGAGGAAAGGGATGCTGCAGTTTGCTGGTGCTTTGTGCTCCCTTGGCTGTGATCTGATGGGGTTTTGTAGACATGAAGTTTGATTTCTGCACGTGGATTTGCACCCTCATACCAGCATTACTGCAGGAGGTTTTAACTGCCCTCATCACTGGCTCGGTGTTTGTTTCAGGTATAACTTGGGTGCTGGTTTATCGGACAGACAAATACAAGAGATTAAAGGCTGAAGTGGAAAAGCAGAGCAAGAAATGTAAGTACTCACCAGGGGCTCGTTTCTGTCCTTAATTCTGGTCTTTTGCTGGAAGAAGCTCAGCCAAAGCCCTTTTGATTTGTGTAAATTTGCCCCTCCTGTTAATAGAGGACAGGAGGGAGTGAGAGATTGGTACTGGCATTTATGAGCAGCCAGTGTCTGAAATAAATGTCTGAAATACATTCAAAGATGCAATTTCTTCCCTTTAGGGACAAAGAGGAGGATTTGAGGTCTGTAGAAAGAAAGAGCTAGGGTTGAATAATGAATACCACGAGGGGAAAAAAATTATGTAAAGATTAACAGTGGTGATTAATGGTGGGGGATGAGTAAAGACAAAGGCATCATAGAAAGGCCTGAGCAATCAGCTGATGTAAAACCCAATTATCCTGATGTAAACTGGGAGGAAATATTAGGGAAAATATTGGGAAATGTTAGGAAATAAGTCCCAGGTTCATTCCATAGAGAGGAGTTTTGGGAGGGGTAGACACAGGATGAGGGAAGAGGGGAAAACGGAGCAGAGGGTGACAGACAGAAGATGTGCATCAAATATTAAGAGAAATGGTAAACAGGAAGGAGCATGGAGTGTTTAAATGGACCTGTCTGTATCAGAAGCCAAGTTGCAGAGGAGAAATTCTGACCTTTCAACCTGAACTGTGTACACCCTACCCCAGTTACAGCAGTGAGAGGCAGCACACGACAGCTGGGACCAAAATAGAGCTGGTTTTACCTTACAAATATCTCATCATGGTGTCAGTGCTCTGTAATGCATCAGAGAACAATATTATCACACATTGCTCTTACCAGCTTATTCCAGCCTTCCTTTAAACTGAGGAGTTGAAGTAGAGTCGTGTTTGTGTCACAGCTCTGACATTAGGGGCTTTTGTCACCACAGCAGGAGCAGATGGGGATTGCATCTCTCTGCCTGCCTCACTTGAATCCCACTTGTCCTGTGTGTGGGATGGAATTAGCCCCAGAAGAGCAAGTTAGAGAAGGAGTTGAAACCCAGCTGCAAACTTGGTGTCCTCTTGTGTTTGTGCTGTTCAATTCCAGAAGCAGTTAGCAGGGCTTAGTCTCTAGGGTTTAATGATTGCTGTAAGAGTTTGATGCTGTTTGCTTTTATAGCTCTCCTGGTGTCTAGGCTATAATCTGTGAAGGGAGTGATGTGAGGTTCATGCATCTCAATTAGTTTCTGATCTCCTTCTTTGCTTCCCCACCCCCAACCGAAAAAAAAAAAAAAAAACAAAAAAAAAGGTGAAGCTGAAAAAGGAGTTAGTAAAAATTCAGCTTTGCTTTTTTCCCTTCCCCTCTTGTGCTGAGGACAGCTGGCTGACCTGAGGCCTCACAACTTGCCAAGTGGACCACTTGAGCCACACCTTTCAACTGTTATCTAACACATCTGAAACAGGAAAAAACACATTTGAGACCTTTAAGCTCTCCCGTGAGAGTCCTAGCTGATCCTCAGGATTTGCAAAAACAAAGGGCCTGGGGTAGTGTGCTTGAGCAGACATTGTTACTCCTTAATTTCATCTCTTCCTGCCTTCTCCTTCCTAGGGAGAGGCTCAGCGTTGGCTGAGGCTGCTGCAGGGATTGTTCTGGGTGAATGGAGGGGTAAATGTCCAAGGCTTGAAGGCTGGAATTCCTGATGAGTTGGCATGGATGTTCCTGAGGGAATTGGGGCCGGGAGTTCCTCAGGCTTGGCATAAAGCTGAATAGCACTGTCTGGAGTTTAGAGCTGAGGCTGTGGGGTTATGGACCAGGGGTGGACTGATGGGCTTTCCCCAGCTGGATTTGACATGAGACAGTGTTCTGTGAGCCCTGGGTGCCTTGTGCCATCTGACACCTCTCTCCAGTATTCCTTAGGGACACAAGCTCCCTGTTTTCCTCCCTGCCCACTAGACATCCTCTGGTTCTTTAGGAAAAGCAATTGTGTCTCACTCCATTGCCATGGAGAGATGATGTTGAGGTGATTTATCTGGGCTGATGTGATTTTCTGAGCAGTTGGGACTGACTCACAGGCATTTCATAAGGCAGCTCTACAAATCCTGGCATGGCTTGGAAGGTTGGCTGTCTTCATTTCCTCTGGGCTTTGAAATCAGGGCTGGAAGGTCTGTGCTGAGCTGGTACTTCACGAGGGAGGGGAGCCCCAGCACTGAGGTGTCTGTGAGCTGACAGTGAGCCAAGGCTCTTTGTTGCTAGAGTAGATGTGGTACATGCAGTTTGCATAAATACAGAGAGTTTAAAGTGAAAAAGGGCTGCTCTCTGTTTTCAGGCCATGCTTCATCATCCTTGCTTCCTGGAGTACTCTTGTTATAGGTCTTGAATGAAAATGTCTCTTGCTTCCTGGAAAAGCCCTTTTTGCTGTCCCAGAACCTCCTTTGGAGCTGAGCAGCACATTTACTGTGTTCCCATTTCCCTCTGCTGGCTCTGCTGGCCTGCTTTGCTGCAGTGGTGCTTGGTGGCAGGTGCTCAGTGCATGTCTGATTTAGGGTTTTAGTACCTTTGACCTTAGGCTTCTGCTTTAAAGTATTGGAAATACTTGAGTACTGATGAAGAATGGAGAGGCTGTGGCTGCTTGCTTGGGCAGCATTTCCCCTGAGAATGCCTGCCTGTGAAGAAGGGATGTAGGAGAACACAGCCTTTCCTGTATTCTGCTTCCCACTGCAGATAACCGGGAGCAGAGCTTGCCACAAAGCTCTTTTCATTCCACTTGCTGAATCAAAAGTACTGTCTGATATTAATGGCAAATCAGCAAATTGAGCCAAAATTGTCCCCAGACTGCTCAGTCCACAACGTTATGGGCTCTTGACAGAGTTCAAAATTAACCCTTTAAATATGTTTGTATCTTATCCAGGGTTTGAAGTTTTTTGTTATAGTTTTTAAGTGATTGGTGTAATCAGCCTTATTAGTTGGTCATTTATTGATTCTGAACATGTTCTTAGTCCTACTTAGCTGCCTTTTGTGCCCCTGTTCTGCAGAGGAATAAAATGTTTTGTTTGGTGTGTGGAAAAGGAGCGGTGGCATCACTGTGCAGAAATGATGGAGTATCTTTTCATTTTGCAGTGGAAAAGAAGAAGGAAACAATAACTGAATCAGCAGGCCGGCAGCAGAAAAAGAAGATAGGTAAGACTGGTGCCTCAAGAGTAGTGAAAAGTTGAGAAACTGATGGAAGTGGTTATCTTTTCTATCCTTTCAAGGCTGTTTATTCATTTGCCTTACTCTTCCAAGGCAGGAGATTCCCAGCCTCCTGATGGTTTTGATCAAGTGGGTGGATCGCTGAGAGGAGCAGCACCTCCTGCTGAGCTCCCTGACTTTTTCTCCCATTTTAGCCTTGATATCCATGGCTTCAGCTGTCAAAGCTCTTTGCTGCAGTGCGTGGCAGCTTGCTGTAGCTATAGGACTCTAATTGTGATTTTGGGTCTTTCTTTTATTTTTTTTTTTTGTTTTTTTCCCTTCATTTGAACACTTTAGAGCTGAAGATGTTCATGTTGACTGTAACCATGCTTAGATTAATTTCAATGTTGATAAATCAGTTTTGCTCAATTTTAGGCAGTGATTTATTTTTCCATTCTTTTTCTTTGTCAGTAAGGTGAATTCTTTCTGGGTTAGGGTAACTCTTTAAGTACTGAACTTAGTAAGAACAGGGTAAGGAGATGTTTAAAGGTTTTAGGAGGATCTGCTATCTTGCAACGTGCAGCAAGGCTCAGTTAAGTTATAACAGAGATTGTGGCAGGAACACTTCTGAGAGCTCCTGGGAGTTGGTTTCCTCATTCCTCTGTAACACCAGGTAGCTGGATTAATCATTTGATCTGTACAAAGCTTGGGAATTATAAACACATCTTCAAACAGTTCTTCCTAGGTAGAAAACCTGTTGTGGTTAGATTCTTGAAGGGACAGGAGCCAAAATGCTTCCTCTTGTGCATTTCAGTTCTTGATCTTGACTAATCCCTGCGTGGGATGAATGCTGGTGGATAAGACAACTTTGAAAGTGACCATATGCAGATAACATGAAATAAAAAAAAAAGGGTGACAATGACTTTTTTGCAGGGCACCATCCAAGCTGTGTTCCTTGCAGACAATATTTTACTTGTGCTTGGACTAAACCAATAAACAGTAGAATCTGAGGACTTCAGATGCTCCACCAATTTTTATACACTGAAATAATCTTGTTTTGCAGATGAAAAACAAAGCACAAAGGGACAAAGATCAGAACTTAGGAAACGACCACTGATTTTGTTTGCTGTGATGCTTGCTGGCCAAGCCTAAGATTCTGACACTGATTTTTTTTTGGTTTTTTTTTTGGTTTTTTGTTTTTTTTTTGTTGTTTTTTTTTTTTTTTAATTATTATTATTTTTTTACAAGTGCTGCATAACTTCAGTATGTCATTTGTGTTCAGGCAAAGATGAATTCTTGGTGTTTCTGAAAAATCAGACCCTAAATGTCACACTGGACTTCCAGAAAATGACTCACAGCTGTTAAATGGTTTTGAAATCTCTGATCTCAGTAACTTACTGGATATCAAATCATTCTGCAAGATGGGGCATTGTTGTCACAGCAAATCTACTTGTGCTGGAGTTCTTCCAAATTCTACCATTTTAGTTAACAAAAAGTAAATATTGAGCTGGGGCTTTAATGGATAAGTAACAGCTGTGGTACAGACCTGCCTCAGTTGCCATCTGTTCCATGCACAGAATAAGACAGGAGGTGTGTGGATGATATTGCTTGGTTTCATAAGGGATGAATCATGCATGTGCACAAGGAGGTAGGGGGAGAGTTGCTTGGGAAGGCTTAATTTGGTGTTTCCTACTTAAAAACCTTTATTTTTAGCTGTAAAATGAACCCTTTGCCACATTGTGTCTAAATCACCTTGGGCACTGCTGGAACAGGACACCTTTAGCTTTGCTGTAGCCTTCTGTCATTTCAGTTTAAAGAGATGATTTGTTAGCTTAAACCTTGTTACTGCTTTCTGTGTCCATGTACTTCTGGAAGAAAAGACAGTGGCATTCCCAGAAGTCCACAAAATAAACACCATAAAACCCCCCAGTCTTGGCAAATCTCTATCCTTGTAGCATCATGGTTTGTGTTCCAATGAGCAGAGTAAGATGATTTTGGACTCCAGGGAGCTGCTTGTTAACCCGGTCCTCTTTCTCTGTGCCTTTACTCAACTGTAAACTACCCAGCAAAGTGCTTAACTTTGCTTAAGGGTGTTTAGGTGTGATTTGGGCAGGAATAGACCATTTATATGTTGGTAGATCACCCAGAATATGTTCATTTTGAATCTGTAGAAATGGGTGAGACAGGTCAGATATACTGGGCAATCAGAGCCATGTTCTTTCCTCTATGTAACCTTTAGCCCACCTAAATAGATGGCTAGTTATACAGCAGAGGGGAAAAAACAAGTATTTGTGCCAAATGGGATTCCTGAAGAGCTGGCCTGTGGTTGCTGAAATGTCCCAGAACACAACTTTCCACCTGGCTCAGGAAGCAGGTGTCTGAAAGGTTCCTGCCAGAGGGGTGGTTTGTAGTCAGGAGCACGTGGAAATAGCAAAGAGGGTTCTAAGGGATTGGGTAGGGGTGCTGCTGTTGCTTTTCATAACACTGACTGTGAGTCCCTGGGCTTAGCAGGGGCTTGGCAGAGAATTGTGGAGTTTCTGAGCTGTAAGCTCTTGTACTGGAACTTCATGAAATTCCCATGCTGGATAGCCCTTGGCAGTCCCTCTGCATCCCCCTCTCTTCACTCCTGCTGTTCTCTGGCTATTCCTTCATTACCCACATCCTTACTTCAGCTGGCTGTTGCTTCCCAGCCCTGGCTGCCCCTCTGGATTCTCAGTCTGAGAGGAGCACAAGGCATGATGGGGACATGGGACAGGAAAGGTGACAGATAACGCTGAGGGCTGGAGCAGCCCTCCAGTGAGGGACATGGAAAATGAATACCCTCTTGAACATCTGAATATCTCTGAATGAGACTATGGTGATTTAAGGACAGACTGAATTTCCAAAGTGCTTCCTGCAAAGCACAGTAATACACTCATTACTGAATTTCATGTAGGAAATCTCTTTCCTCTTTAGAGAGTCTCCTAGATGTGAGAAGGGTGCAAAATTCATTAATAATGGCCAGCAGGATTTTGGTGTTGCTGAGGTGCAGCTCCCAGCTCTTTGCATGGTTTTCCCTTTTGAAACCTCCAAAAGGAGAAATCCTTACTTATTCAATGTATTTATGGTAGTATACTAATACATTCAATAAGTAAAGATAATAAATAATAATAATAATTATAAAAAAGTAATGAATGTGTGATATACTTGATATATGAAGAAACCAATCACTGCTCCCTTTGGGAACTGAGGTAGAGGGGCACTGTTTTTGTTTCCTGGCTGCAGTGCTCATGCTCCTGTGTGAGTTGGTTGAGTTAGCAAATCTGACATTGGATGCATTTCTTTCAAAAGTGCTGAATGTGTGATTCCAGCCGCCTCCTCTCTTTGTGCCTGACTTGCTGCATGTTGCTGTGGTGGAGAAGCAGTTGGCTATGTACAGTTTTTCACTTTCTACTGTCTGGCAAAGAGAGCTGGAGTTGATTTTGGAAGTGTTATTTGTTTGGAGAGCCAAAGAGGTTAAGTTTTCCTGGAAATGAAAACACTCTGGTTTCTAGGTTGACATAACTGATTATAACTGTTGTTTTTGTCTTTCCAGAGAGACAAGAAGAGAAACTGAAGAATAACAACAGGGATTTGTCAATGGTATGAAAATTTAAATCCAGTTCCCAACTGCTGAAGATTTCAGTCAGTTTTCCAACAGAAAGACCTTGTTCAATTGGCAGACAAAGCTGCTTTTCCTCTGGAAAGGTCCTTCTGGATTTTCTCTAATAACTACAAATTTTAGTATGACCCACAGAGTTACTGCCTCATCTCATGCCAAACCTTAGCTATTTTCATTTTTGTAAGTCTCCATGACGGTTTTCAAAGTAGAATTAGTTTTTGTGCCTTCCTATAACTTTGGTCATTTCAGTGATCCCTGATGGGTTTTATAAGCTTAAGGAAAAAATAAATCCAGCCTGTGCAAGGTGACAGGACAGTTCCTGAGCACTTTTTGGTTTTGTCTCCCTGAAGCAGCACTTCCCATCAGTGCCCCACACTGTGGCTGCCTTTGTACCCAGTCTCTTTGGGACTTCTCCAGTCACTTTTACAACTCCTCTGTCTCCTGGGTCATCCTTTTGCCCCTGTTGATTTCAGTGATCTGTACCAAGCCTGTTTTTAAGGGTGTGAGCTTATAATACCTCAGTGTGGGCCTGTTGTTTTAGATATCTCGGACCTTTCTGCTTGCAGGTTCGGATGAAATCCATGTTTGCCATCGGCTTCTGCTTCACTGCCTTGATGGGAATGTTCAACTCTATGTAAGTATCAACTTGCTGGACCTTTTCCTGCAATTTTTATGGTGAATATATTTTCCACCTTCCCTTCATCACTTGAAGTGTTAAGAATGGCATTGTCCAGCCAAGAACCATAAATAAATAAATGGATCTGTATTTCAGATGAAGGTGTGGTGGTTTGGTCATCACATGCACATTCTGCTCGAGAGGGAGCATTGAGTACTGAACACAACCAAATTGAACAAATTGCATTCAGTCTAAACACAGCTTTAATATCTTTTCTGCATGGGAACATCCTGATTAGGGCAAGTTTGGTGCATGTCAGGCAAACATCTTCAGTCTTCAGCTGCTTTGGCTTTGCTGTAGTGGTGTGACCAAAGAATGCTCTTGCAAACAAAACCGGGTCAGCTCCCTTGCCCTCGGAAATGAGCTGTAATTGCAGAGTTTGTTGTTGCCCTACTTGAGGTAATCAGGGTCCAGATATAAACAGGTCCAGGCATGGACTCCAAGCTTCATTTGTTTTAGAAGTGACCTGGGAGAGGTGTAGTTTGAAAAAATAAACAGACAAGAAGCCCCAAACTGGTTTGCATGGTTATAGACAGCTTTGTTTCAGATGTGCAAATCTGAAAGGCTGTGCTTGGCTTTTAAAACTTGACTCACTTGAAATATGAACTGTTGGGTGTTAGGTCTGAAGATGACATGAATATTGTTAGGATAACCTTTAGGAGGCTGCTTGATATCTGGGCAATATGCTTGCCCTGCAAACAGGAATTTACATTCTTGGGCACCAAAGCCTTTGGCTTCTGTGCTGACAGTCCCCAGGATACAGTCAATTGTTATTTTACTGGAGATCTGTGGGTGGATAAATTGCAAACATGGGGTAACATAATAACACAAGTGCCACTGTGTGGATCCTTTATTTATTCAGCTTAGTCAGACTTCAGCACTGAGCATTCTGAGCAGAGCAAAGCAACCCGGCACAGGAGGATTCTAAAATTCATGTACAGTCTTGAGTCAGTGATGTCTCATTTCACTGCAGCATTGAGCAGGCCTGGAGATGCATCATAAGCAATGAGGGGTCTGAGGGGGCATTTGTGGGGTTGCACTTGAGACCTCCAAGTGCTTGCCTTGCTCTTTGGGTACAATACAAACACCAGCTCCTGCCCCTGAAGCAAACTGAAAAACAAACTAAAAATTCTTTATCCCACTGTGCCCACTTTCCTGGAGGGGGAAAAGGCAGTTGCTCAGAGTATTATGTGACTAACAAGTACTACAGAACTGTAAGATTGTTAACTTTAGGAAGGGGTTGATTTGGGTTAAATTCTATATGGCTCCTCCTTCCATAGATATTAGCTTAAAAAACCAGAAAAGCTAGAAGAAACCAATAAACTTCTACCAAGTTTACTTGTCTTGTTCCTCTCTTGAGGATTCCTGCCCACAGAAACCACGCTACTGAACAAAGAACTTCTGGGCATATCTTTTAATTAACTGCCTCTTTCTTTAGAGAGAATCTGAGCAGCAGGAGTATCCAGCAGTATCCATAGAGGCACTGTGGGTGTGGTAGGAAAAGGAGGAAAAGGGTGGCTGACACCTGCAATGGCTGTGGCCACGTTTGCTGCTTTTCCTGTTCTTGAATGAGTTCATGGCTGCTGGGAAAAAGAGGAGCAGGAATTGTGTGGAAGCAGCAACCTTTGGACAGGTACTTTGCAGATGCTGTTACTCTGTCTGACTATTGCCAAGTGCCCCCTTACCCAAACTGGAAATAACTGGGATGATTTCCTGCTGTCATTCCTGAAGTGTCAGCAGTACTGGGGCAGCAGGTTGGACCGTGCTGGAAGGATGTGGAAGTGTCAGCAAGGCTGCTTTGAACCCAAAGAGCAGGATGCTGTGCCCAAGACAAACAGCTGAGTGACTGTTGTGGCTTAAAAGGTTCCTTATGGCAGTGAGATGTGCAGCAGCAGTGGCCTCCAAGCCACCAGGGATTTCACCTGGGGCAGAAATTACCTTCTGTGTGTCTCAATTTTCTCTTGCCAGGAACTTTCTCATGCAATCACTTCTCTGCCTTACTCTAAGGTTGTGCATTCCGGTACCTCTTGATAACTGTGAAAACCTGCTGGAATTAAAAGCAGGTACCTCAGGGTGCTGCTGCTGAAGTACTTGTCATTCTCACAGCAGGAATAACGCAGAATTTTAAGCCACTGGGGGATGTTCCAGGGAGATAAACATCCGTTCTGAGCTCTTTTGCCAAACTGCCTGTGAGATGTAAACAAAGTTGGCGTGTGTTTGAGCCGTGGCTGTGTGAATGCATCTCCACAGGAAAGGAGGCTCATTTAGGATCTCTTGAAACAAGAAACACCTGTTCGAAAATCAGCACATGCAGAGAAAATAACATCCAAATATGCGCATGCTGATGAGGCATCATACACATCTACATCAAAAGATTGGGTCGACTGTCTGGCTTGGGAGAAATCTTTGCAAACTGGCCAAAATTCACACTCTGCCTGATGCCCTGGAATGTGGGGCTGGAGGGATTCCAGGAGCAGGACATGCCGCTCAGAATGTGCAGTATCATCCTGCCTCTGCACTGCCTGCATCTCCACAGCTAATGCAGACTAACTGGGGCTATGAAATATTGTGCTGATGGCTCTCTTGTGCATCCTGAGGAGCAAAGCTGCTCCAGGGAAGGAAAAGGTGTCTTTGATTTATGCTTTGGTTTAAAAAATGCTGCTTTGCTTGAAGCAAAGGGTCTGTCTTGTTGCAGTAACTTCAGTACAGCAGGGTGACAGTCATTCATCTTTTATTGAAGTGCTGACTGTGTTCTGGGAGGTGATCTGCTAAATCTGACTTAGAAATAAAATGCACCAGAAAACTGCAACACACCAAGATTTCATGAAGCAGCAGCTTGTCCAGCTGATCACTTAAATCACTAGGAAACACTTTGATTATGGTAAAACTGTTCCTGAGGGAATCCCACCCTGTGGAGGCCTTGGAGAGAGAGATGTCTTTATCCTCCTTGGTGTAGTGAATGGAGAGGGGCCTTTTAGCCTTGAATGTGGTCTTACCTGCTCTGGTGGCCTGTTGAAGATGCTCACTTGTTCTTTCTGTATCCAAAAGCTGTCCTGCTGTCTCCAGTGGTGATCCAGTGCTCTCTTTTCCAGATTTGATGGCCGAGTGGTGGCAAAGCTTCCGTTCATCCCCCTCTCGTACATCCAGGGTCTCTCTCACCGCAACCTGCTGGGTGAGGATTACACTGACTGCTCCTTCATCTTCCTCTACATTCTCTGCACCATGTCAATAAGACAGGTGAGTACACTTCTCCTGGAGCAGGGGAAGCATATCCCCATCCAGGGAAAGGAGTATTGCACATATAATCTTGGATCTGTTTGTGGTTTCTGTGTTTGTCTTCATTCCTGTGCCTCATATTCAAAGCAATTCTATGCTGGGATCATTAAAACAGTCGCTGTCCTGGATAGGCCTGGAAGACTTGGCTGGAGACTTGCACCAGGGCTCTGGGACAGGCTTGGCAGAAATGGATTCCTGACTTGTCTGATAACTTTGTGGATTGCCATACTAAGAGATTGTCTCCATCAGAAGCTGATCTAAATCCTGCTCCTTAGTAATTATGACTTTTACAGCAATATGTGCGTCTTTACAAACAGCATCTGTAGGGAGGACTTTCTAGGTGGCTTTCAGCTCTATAAAAGTTTCATCAATCCATAAAGTTGCTAGAAAAGTGAGGAAAGAGTTAAAGCTGCTCTTTTGGTTTTGTTCTTCTCAAAAGCTGCTCTTTTGGGGTTTTGCTGGCTGCCTGATTTTTTTCAGAGTCTTAAGAACTATACCTTTGATGCCAAGGTCTCTCCCAGCATTAGGGACATGACACAGAGAGGGGATCTGGTATGGTAAGCCAAGAGTAGGCTCCACAGACCTCTCCAGCAAAGCTCCATAGTCTCATCTTTTGGAAGAGGATGAGGATGTCAGTGAGGATAAGGGACCTCTTCAGGAAGGTTCACTGGCAGCTCAGGTAGCAGGATGGCTGGTGAGGACAGCAGGGCCTTCTCAGTGCAACAAGAAGTCTGTTTTGTTTTCCACTTTCCCCACGGGGTGCTGGGCATAAGTTAATGTAGCCAGGATGAATGCTGGTGCAACTAGCTGCAAATTAACTTCTCTTCCTGTATTTATATTTCCCTTTTCTTTGATTCACTTCCTGAATTCTCGCTACTTTTCTCCTTGACCCTCTTGTTGCTTTTCCTCAGGGGTACCAAGGACACCTAGACTAAGGGACTTAGACTTAAAGCAGATCAGCAAAGGGAAGTGGTGTGTAATGCCAGGAATTGGGGTGAGCTTGATGGAGCAGCTCCATAGACACAGAGTTCCTTTAGTCACAAAGTGCATGCTGGTGGATGGAATTCCCCACAGCCCTTTGTATTGGCTGCTTGTGCTGAAGTGGATCCCAGTCTGGTTCTCTGCAAAAGCAGACAACGAATTGTAGGATCATTTATGCTGGAAGGATCACCTGGGGGTTCATCTGGGCACCCCCTCACTCCAAGCAGGCCAAGCTTCACCAAAGGCCAGGCAGGGATTTCCTCACTGTCTTTGCTGCAAGACAAACTTTCACTTCCCAGTGACTAGAGCAGGGTTTGCTGCTTTGAAAGCACTCAGACATACTGAGCTCTTAGGATCACCTTCCAGAATTCCTCGGATGCTGTGGTCTGATGCTATTCCTTCAGGCAATCTTGGCTGGTGCTGCTCTCCATTACCTGTTACATTGGAAGTCCTTTCTTTTCAGTGTTGCAGATTGTGATAGGAAATTAAATAGCACCACCAGCAAGATTTTTCTGCACCCACTGGGTTGATTGCGGAACTCTATTGCTGAAAAATCCCTTTTTTTGGTCCAAAAATATAATTCCTGTGGTTAATTCTAATGCTGGGGATTTCCTGATGTTTTATATTGTGAAATTGGTGGGCAGCATGAACTGAGGGGCAGAAATCCCAAACTGTTTGCAATGGGTTGAACTTTCCATGAAACTTCTGGGAAAAAATTGCCCTTGTGCTTTAGAGTTCCTGCTGATGTCCTTGTGGAGGAGGGGAGTGAGTTTATTGCTTTGGAGAAGGGTGTGAGACTGCAATCTTTCTAGTGCTACCTTATCTACGTGATTATGGTTAACAATTCCTGCACTTCTCCAGCTGTCAGGCAGCTCAGCTTCTTCCTCCTTGCTACTCGTGGGAAGGGCAGTGACACCTTAGTTTGCACAAGAGGTCAGAACTGAAGCTGTGATTGCTGCTGGCATCCTGCTCTTGGCTTTATTGCTATTGGAAAGAACTTAGGTGATAACAGCATTGGGAAGAGGGCTTCAGAGCTGTGACAGGCCAGGAGAGAGGGCAAGAAAGTAATTAAGGGCTTAAAATGGTGCCAAAGACTTGCACTTTGTGCTTTCAGTGACCTTGGGGGTGAAGGCTTTGTGATCCGTTGTATTTCACTGTGTGCAGAAGGAAAAATCTTGCCAGGTTAGCTTCAAAACAGGTGCTGGCCCAGGGGAGGACAAATGGTGTGGGAGTTGGTGTCTGGCTTGATGCTGTTGACACAAGAGGAGGACTGGAGATGTACCAAAAATCAGATAAAAGGTTGTGAACAAACCAAGGAGATC
Organism: Brachypodius melanocephalos; assembly: GCA_013398615.1. Taxonomy (NCBI): domain Eukaryota; kingdom Metazoa; phylum Chordata; class Aves; order Passeriformes; family Pycnonotidae; genus Brachypodius; species Brachypodius melanocephalos. Next base: position 2,322,332 of record VZSR01002395.1, on the reverse strand, counting down.
ATAGTCCCTCAGTCTTTCCTTAAATCCTGGAGCTGCCTGTGAAACCATCAAAGACAGGGAAGAGAGATGTTCCTGTGGAGCTCAGAGATAGAGCAGGAACTCGGGTGTGTGTGAAAAAACAGCGACCTGGTGGGAAATGCAGGGGAGTCTGGGGGGGTGGGAGACTGCCTGGGCGGTGATTAAAGTGACATTAGTGGGACAGGCAGGAGCAGCATCAGGGACTCTCTTCATGTGGGGGTGATAAACTCTTCAAACACTCACTGGGAAGCTCCGCTGCCTGTGACCTGGCCAGCATCTCCCAAAATAGTCACCTCGCAGTGAGTAACTTCCTTTGCGCCATTCCCAGCTCTCCCTGGCACGTAAATCCTGTCCCCCAGTTCCTCCTGCCTTCCTGTTTGGAGAGGGGAGGGTTGCTGGGAGAGGCCTTCCAAGGGTCCTTGAGCTGTTGGGTTTTCAGCTGGGAAAGTCTGCTGCTGGGCTGGGTGGGAGGTGCGGTGTCAGGGTTACATCCTCTGTGGCTGCTCCTGGTTCTGAGCTCCCAGCCTTCACCTGTGCTCTTTGGGAAGAGGGACATGCTGCTGTTCCTGGGGTGTTTGCTGCTCTTCACTTCCTTTTCACACGCATCTGAACTGTAGATTAGGCTGCTTCTCACCAAAAGCTATTCCCAGTGGGAAGTGGAGCCAGCAATTATCTCTGCTGCCAGGACTGTGCATTCCCACAGAGCCTGGTCTTAGGGAGGGGAGCCACCTGCTGCCTTGTCTGAGGTCCCTTCTGGGTTTGAAGACCAAAGCAGGAGCAGCTCCTGTGGTTCTTGCAGCCATTTGAGGAAAGATCAGAGCTCAGATGAGGGATTTAGATGCCTGAATCTTACTCTTCCCTTCCTGCTTATGAGGGGGATGGTTGTGCTTGTGTTGGATTTCCCTCTCCAACGTGGCCCCCAGCAGATGGGACAAGGTTTCTGCTGGACCTTGCCCCATCTTTGGTGTTTCCAGGTGTAGATTTCAGGATTGCTGCCCAGCAAAACCTGCTTTGGAGCTAGTGTGTGTGCTTTTTGCCTTCCAGAGCAGGGGGTGCTGCATGGAAGAGTAGTGCTGGACAGTGGCTGTAGTCTGGAATTCAGACAGACAAACAGACAGACTGTCATCTCCTTTCCTCTTCAAGCAGTTGGAATAAACTTTAGCACGGCAGTTCTCCTCTCTCTCTCTATGCTGAAAGGAGGCAGTGCACGCTTCCTTGGTTCCACGGATCCGTACTGGGATCTCTGCTCCGCGGGTGAGCCGCTCGGAAGCTGACAGGACGCCGGTCCTCCGGGCTGCTGGCTCTGCAGCACCCTCTGCTGTGCTTGCTCTGTCCCTTGACTGCTCCTTTCCTCCTTTCTGTCCCTGCCTCGATCGAAGAAACAGCAAGGAGTTAATGCTCTCATACATACTCAGTTGCTGAACATCAACCAGTGGCTGGTTTATGTATGCCATGGACTAAACCTGATGTAATTCCTCTTCATGTGTTCCTCGTGTGTAGGCTGAAACCTTCCTTTTCATAATCTCCAGCTGGAATTAATCCCAATTTTATTTTATTTTAACTTCTGTGGAATTGCAAAACTATCTGCCTTTTTTCTTTTTTTTTTTTCTTCTTTTTTTTTTTTTTCTAAGTTTATTCTGCTTCCATGATAAAAAAGTTCAAGAGCTCTCTGACCTTGCTGTCTGACCTATCTTGACAGTTATTTTGGAGAGGACACTCAGGCTTGAAGAGAATCCTTCCTCCTTTTGTTGTCTTGATAGCCAGCACTCAGGTGGTGACATGAGGAGGACACAGTTTTCTTCTTTCCCCTCCATCTCAGATATCCCTGTTTTGCCTGCACTGCAGGAGCAGCATCCTGAGCTGGAGTTCCTTACAGTGAAGGATGAAACTGAAAGAACTGATGGCTCTTTGCTGTTGCACTGTTGTGAAATTTAAAAGAAATTTCACAATAATCAAGAAAAAGATTGAAATTCAAATGTTTTGCTGTGATTTTTTGGCTTATGCCAGGCTCTGTTAATTAATTCTTCCCCTGTCTGTTGTTTTCCACTGAAACACCCCGCTCAGATGCAGATGAGGTCATCCCAGTAGTCAGGTTTTGGGGTTTGCTCTATATGTCCTGTTATCCTGCATGTCTCCAGCCCCCCATTGTTCTGTGTGAAGCACTGGCATTCATGTTAATTCTGGGACTAAGCTCCTGACTTGCACTTGGCACACACTCTGGGTGCCATGCTGCTGTCCCAAATTCCAGCTGCATTAGGAGACTCCAGCTCCCATGGCCACCACCAGCAGTGCTTTCTGGAATTTGGGAAAACCAAGGGCTGCAGGGGTCTGCCTGTGAGCAGGCCCTGGGAACCTGCACTACAGTTCAATTGTAATGGTATTTTATGTAAATAGTGTGTGTAAAGACAGCTGACTCTGGGGTGTGTAGCTGAAAATGGGAAAGAATCCTCATCCAAAATATGGATTTGATGTTCAGAGGCTTTTGTTGAGGTGGGGAAGAATGGCCCAGCCATTCTTGTCTGGCTTCACGCTGAGCTGTTTTGAACATACAGGTTCAATGTACAATAGCCAGATAGATTAAGACTATGCGGGTGAAAACCTGAATGTGTTGATGTGGGGAGGTTTTACTTGTGCTACTGGGGAGAGTCCAGCAGAGGCCACAAAGATGATTTGAGGTCTGGAACACCTCTCATGAGGAGAGACTACAGGAAGTGGGCCTGTTTAGTCCAGAGAGAAGACTGAGAGGGAATCTCATCATATGAATGTGTCAAAGGTGGGTTTCAAGAGGATAGTGCCAAACTATTCAGTGGTGACCAGCAACTAGGTGAGGAGTGGTGGCTGTGAACTAAGCAACAAGAGGTTCCACCTCAACCTGAGGAAGAAATGAGGGTGGCAAAGCACTGGAACAGCTGCCCAGGGAGGGTGTGGAGTCTCCCTCTCTGGAGACATTCCAAACCTATCTGGAGGTGTTCCTGTCACTTGCTCCAGGTGACCCTGCCTTGGCTGAGAGGGTTGGACTGGATGATGTCCAGAGGTTCCTTCCAACCCCAACTATTCTGTGAGCAGAATTTCTTTCTTTTTATTTCCCTTGCCGTACCCTGACCTACTTGCTCTTTGTTGTTCTTGCAGAACATCCAGAAGATGCTCGGCCTTGCTCCTTCCCGGGCTGCCACCAAGCAGGCAGGAGGCTTCCTTGGCCCCCCACCTCAGGCAGGGAAGTTCTCCTGAAGCACAGCCCTCACGGGAAGCGTGAGCCGTGCAACAAGACTGCCTTGGGGAGGTAACAAGATGGGATTCTACGTGAGGCATCACCTGCCCAAAACCAGGCTATGCAGTATTGAAACCACCATCCATTTGGAGTATTCCACCAGCAGTTGTTCGTTCATCCAACCAAGAAACTTCTCTCGGAAGACAACGCGACCTTTGTTTCTGAGTAATAAACGGCATGGTCATGTTAATTTATGTTAACGATGTCTCTTAATTGGGCCATGGGGAGCGGGATCGGCCGCCTGGCAGATGGCACGCCCCGGCCGGGGCGGGCCCTGACGGTGAAAAGGCGTCTGTGGGAGAGGCGGCGCCTCCGGGCCGCGGCGCCTGACGGGATCCGCCGATGTTGGCACAGTCCCGGCTACCGAGCCTCCTCCTCCTCCTTCCCCGGCTGCGCTCACTCGCTCCCGGCCTCGCCATGAGCTCCGCCACCGGCACCGTCACCGTGCAGCAGCCGCTCAACTACCGCGCGGGCGCCCGCGTCCAGCCCGCCAATGGCGGGCAGCTGGAGGAGGTGTTCGAGCCGGCCACAGGTACCGGGAGAACCTCCAGTGGCAGGGAGAGCCTCTGTGCCTGCAGGGCCCGCTGTCCTCGGCTTTCCCCCAGCTCACCTGGGTGCCGCCTGTGCGGGTGTCCTGCACGCCCCGGTGCTCCTGAGGCGGCCGCCCCCCGCCCGCCCGGTGCTCCTGAGGCGGCCGCCCCCCGCCCGGTGCTCCTGAGGCGGCCCTCCCCTCGGTGTAGTGGCTTCGCTCTGCCTACAGCGTTTTGCCACCGTTATTCTTTATGCAGAAATCAGCTCTGGCTCTGTCAGATGCAAAATGCAGTCTGACTTTGGCAAACCCCCAATTATAGAGATTTAGATATCTCTATAGTTATGCGATTGTAGTTATCGGTATGTAGCTGATACCAGAATCACTCCCCGGCGTTTAACTGTCCTGAGGAATGTGTAACGAGAGTCCAGAAGAAGGTGGTAAAAGTGTAACGAACTCAGCTGGGAAACCCAGAATTTCGTAGCAACTGGTGCTAATTAGTAACCAGAACGCGACTGTGGAGATTGTCAGCTCTTTTAATTCCAGCCAGCTGAATTGCAAGGGCTCTTCTATGGCTGATTACAAGTCAGTGGGTTTCAGTGGGAAACTCTGTGCCTGGTATAGGTGGCTTGACTGAAATACGTGGGGTTTGGTGCAAGATAAACCACGTTCTGGTCCCCTTTTCTGAGATTTTCATCTCATTTATTCCCTGTTTAAAATGTGCCCAGGTCGTGTGCTGTGCAAGGTGCCCTGCTCTGGGGAGAAGGAAGTTGATCTGGCTGTGCAGAGTGCAAAAGCTGCCTTTAAAATATGGAGTCAGATGTCGGGCATGGAGCGATGCCGGGTGATGCTGGAGGCTGCCAGAATTATTCGGGTATGTTGGGGGGCAGAGGAGTGGTTCTGTCCCTGAGCTTCCTCCTGGGTTATTGTGGCTCTTGGGGGCTTCAGCAGGACTTGTAGAGCTCCAGGAGTTGCTCAGGAGTTAAAACTCACCTTTGGCCAGAGGAGACAGGAGGCTGTCCCAGGCAGGGCTTTGCTCTTATCGCTGGAGTCAGCATCCCTGCATGCAGCTTTGGTCTTATCACTGGATTCAAGGCCAGTGTCTGCTTTCTCAGCTTAATTCTCTTAGAAAACATAAAGCTGAAGCCACCCATTTGGCATCCTGCAGGTTTTTTTTTTTAATACAGCTCCAAAGATTAAATTTCACTGCACACAGTTTCAAAGCTGAAATTGCATAACTGGCTTTGCTGAACTTTTGGCTTGTCAGAGGCTGTTGTTACATGAGTGGAATGTGTCCTGGCAATAAGAGAAAGTAGGAGTACTGGTTTTTATCTATCAGATAATACACATGAGGGAGGATGCACATAAAGTGAGGTTTAACACAGCCTTCTTTCTGAGATAACAGGTTCTTGGGCATCAGAGTTAATCTCTAACACACAGATCTGTAAGAACTCAGATCTTCTTTCCCCAGTGTGTATAAGTCACGAGAAAACATTTCTTTATGCCAAACTTTTCCTTTTGTCATACTTCCACGGCAGGGTAATATTTCTGCCTGGGAGATGGACTGTTAAAGGATGCTTCCCAGCTGCATTGCTTTGTCCCTCTCCACTGGCCTCTGGTTCCATCCTAATCTTGCTGTTTGCTCTTGCCAGTTGAGTTCTGTGAATTCTAATCATTGTTTGCCAGCCAGCTTCTAAGTTCATGTTTGTCCATCTTTTAGATAAACAGGGATGTTAAACAAGACTGGACCAGCAGTGAACCCCAGCAGCTTTCCCTTTGACATTGCCCTGCACTCAGTCACCATGGGGAAATGGATAAACAGCAGTTGGGACTGTCCCTTTTGGAGATGACTGTTTCTCATGACAGGATCTTGTTTGGGAAGCCAACCTGTGTGCTTGGGAAGCAGCTGTCTCCTTGTGGAGTTCTGCTCCATGCTTCTCTAACATGTTGTCTCTGTCCTGTGCCTCTCACAGGAGCAGAGAGAGGAAATTGCCACCATGGAGACCATCAACAATGGGAAATCCATCTTTGAAGCCAGAGTGGACATTGACATATCCTGGCAGTGCCTGGAGTATTACGCAGGGCTGGCAGGATCTCTGGCGGGTGAGGAGGTTACTGGAGTTTGTTCCTTGCTCTCTGTCCCACCTACCCTGGTAACTCCAATGGCACACAGCCATCTCTGCTGCTGATTTCTCTGAGAGATGGACCATTCCTTTTCCTGAAAACCTTGGAAGGATTCTGAGAGCTCTCTGCCCAATGCTGCCATCCTCTGTGGGCACACACATATTCTGTGAGCTTGCTGGGGTAAAACTGTGTCTCTGTTCCCAGGCAAAGCCAGACTTGACCCTTGGGAGCTCTAATCAGACAAGAAGGAGCTCTGCTCTTTTCTACCTTCTGGCTGTTTCTTTGCAGGTGAACACATCCAGCTTCCTGGGGGATCCTTTGGGTACACTCGGAGAGAACCCCTTGGGGTGTGTGTTGGGATTGGAGCCTGGAATTACCCTTTCCAGATCGCCTGCTGGAAGTCTGGCCCAGCCTTGGCTTGTGGTAATGGAGCCTTTCTGCCCACACAAATGTCTCTTCAAAGCCAAGCGATCCTGTGGGGGAGAGTGATTTCTGGGATGAAGTCCCTTGAAGTGTTGAAGGATTAGCAGAATGTTCAGGCTGTTACTCTGGCAGGAAGGGAAAGGAAATGGAAGGAGGAACATGTCAGATGTCAAGAGCTTAGGAGTGCATCCAGAAAAAACACTGATAGCTTGGCTTTGTACCAGATGGGAAAGGTCTTTGAAAATGTCTGCAGGGCAAGACTAGCAGCCCCATCTCCCCCAGCCCTCTCACCAGCTGGAAGGGCACCCTTAGCTGCAGTGATCAGCTGAAACTTCTGATCAACTGATCTTCTTTTGGGGGGAACTTCTGGGATCTGTTGAGACAAACTCACTGTATGGGGTGGGGATTGTTTTTGTTTCTTCCCTGGAGCAGTTTGGGTGTTAACCTCACCTTGCCTGTGTCTGGGTTCCCTTAGGCAATGCCATGGTCTTCAAGCCTTCACCCTTCACCCCCATTTCTGTGGTGAGGTTGGCAGAGATCTTCACAGAGGCTGGAGTGCCCAAGGGACTCTTCAACGTGGTGCAGGGTGGGGCTGCCACGGGCCAGCTCCTCTGCCAGCACCCAGATGTGGCCAAAATCTCTTTCACTGGCAGTGTGCCAACTGGCATGAAGGTAAAGGCACCTTTTGAGACAAGTTGATACTTCCTTGAGCTTTTCTGTACAGGGCTTGTAGAGGCAGGGTGTGGGTCAGCATTTTTGGGACTGAGCAAGGAGCTCACAGCACGGCCAGAGTTGTGCTGGGGATCCAGTTAACCTGCTGGGTACAGGCTTGGGAGTGAAGCCCCTTGGTCAGCCTCACTTGCTTAGCCCCTGGTTGCAGTGAAGTCTCTGAGCTGCTCAGGTGGATGTTGATGTTGGGAGGAGAGTACACAAAACAGCACTAGAAAAATGTGTTCCTGGCTGCTATAAAGCACTAAAGCTGCATGCAACCTCCTGTTTTTAAGCAAGGGAATAGTTTCTGTGAGTTTCTCACCCTCAATTTATTATTCCAAAATTAAAGAAAGACTTTTGGAAATAAATTCTGAGTTGAAGGAGGGGAAATGTTGCCCCATGAATGCTCCCTAGGTGTGTGTACCTGTGGTTTGCAGCGACAGATGGCAGCTACAGCTGCCTGCAGCTTACACTGAGCATGAGACTTCCTGCAAATGCCTCTCCAGGTTTTCTGGGTTTTATCTGTAAAAAAACAACCCCCAAACCCTCTGAGGCTGTCCTCAGTCTGAACTCACCAAATCTAGGAAACCCAGCTTGCTCTTTTTGCTGCTTATCTTGTTGTTGAATGGTTCTGCAGGAACTCTCCCTTTGGGTCTCCCTTGTCCCTCCCCACCAGCCTCCCCTTGGCCAGTGGGTCACTTTTCTCTCGTGTCCTTGTTCCCCTCAGATCATGGAGATGGCAGCTAAAGGGATAAAGCCAGTCACCCTGGAGCTGGGGGGCAAATCCCCCCTTATCATCTTCTCGGATGCTGATCTGGAGAATGCTGTGAAGGGAGCCCTCATGGCCAATTTCCTCACTCAGGGTGAGGTGAGTGTCTGTGGGGCAGGAGTGCCCCTTCCCAGGGAGGCAGGGTAGGGCCAGGACTGGGCAGTGGGGCCAGCCTGTGACCTGCTGTAAGTGAGGGATGCCCTGAAGCTCCCATCTTGGCACACCTTTCCCTGTGCAGTGTCACAAGGGATGTCCTTGCAGGAGCCAGGGCAGGGTGTCCCAGCAGAGTGTGCCTTAGCCACAGGACACACTTAGACAGTCCTGTCCTTCCCAGACATGGAGCCTCCCTGGCACCAAGCACGCAGCTCAGCACAGCTGCTTCTGTGCCCTGGGCACCAATCTGGCTCTCACAGGTCAGGAGAAGCTGTGCTGGTGTCCCTTGGAGGGGCAGCAGGTTCCAGCCTGGTGTGCTGAGCCTGAGGACAGGGTTCTGTCCTTCCCAAGTTCGGGATATCCACCTGTGCTGCAGGCTTTGTGTAATCCTGTTGGCAAATTTGCTCCACCAGGTCATTTCTAGGAATTCAGAAGTCAGCTCAAGGTCTCTGCTGCTGGTGACCTGATGCGTTTTTGCCACCTGGTGGCATCAGAACCACTGTGTGCAGCAAGTTCAGTGCAATCACAGCCCCAGGGTAATCTCCTTGTGTTCCTTGTCCCCAGAGACAAGTTAGCTGTTACAGCAGCTTTGGAGGGGCTTTTCCAAGAGCCTCTGGAGCAGGACTCAAGCAGGGAAGGACTGTGGGGTGCTGTGTTTGCTGTTCTGATCTGCCTGTCTTGTGTCCCAGGTGTGCTGCAACGGTACCCGGGTGTTTGTGGAGAGGAAGATCCTGGATACCTTCACAAAGGAGGTGGTGAAACGCACCCAGAAAATCAAAATTGGAGACCCTCTTCTGGAAGACACAAGGATGGGAGCCCTCATCAACCGGCCCCACCTGAATCGTGTGCAGGGCTTTATCAAACAGGCAAAGGAGCAGGTGATATTGTGTTGCTGCCTTGTGACTGCCCTCAAATGTCTCTCCTGTTAGACAAACACACTGCCAGCTGCTCTCCTGCCCTATGCCTTCCCAGTTAAGCTGGGTGGGTTTTTTGTTTGTTTTTGGTTTACTCAGTGAATGTGTTGGACCATTAGACGCAGAAGTCTGTGAGATCTGATGGGATGCATCCTGGGGTCCTCAGAGAATTGGCTGATGTAGTTGCTGAGCTATTCTTTGTGATACTTGAAAAGTCATGGCAGGCAGGTGAAGTCCCAAGGGACTGGAAAAGGAAAACCACCCATTTTCAAAAAGGGTGGACAGGAGGAGCCTGGGAATTACAGACCCATCAGCCTCAGTGCTGTGACTGTGCAAAGATCATGGAGCAGATCCTCCTAGAAGTTGCGTTAGGGCACGTGGAGGACAGGGAGGTGATTTGAGCCAAGTACAAGGTGCTGCACCTGGGTCAGAGCAACCCCTGGTATCAGTCCAGGCTGGGAGATGAGCAGATGGAGCAGCCCTGTGAGGAAGGACTTGGGAATGCTGGTGGATGAGAGGGTGGACATGCCCCAGAAACCCCTGATGTCCTGGGCTGCATCCAAAGCAATGTGGGCAGCAGGTTGAGGGGGAATTCTGCCCCTCTGACCTGCTCTGGAATCCTCAACACAGGAAAAACACATGAGGAAAGGCTGAGAGTTGGGGTGGTTTAGCCTGGAGAGGAGAAGGCTCTGGGGACACCTCATTGCAGGATTTCAGTACTTAACAGGGGCTTATAAGAAAGATGGGGACAAACTTTTTAGCAGAGCCTGCTGAGACAGGCCAAGGGCCAGGCAGAGCTGGGCAGGATGCTCCTGGATGTGCCTGCATCCCTTCCTGTCTTGGCTCTTTTCCAGGGGGCAGAGGTGCTGTGTGGTGGGGACCTGTACGTGCCGGATGACCCGAAGCTGAAGAACGGCTACTACATGCGGCCCTGTGTGTTAGGTAGGATCCATCTCAGTCATGGTACCGTGGAAGGTGTGGGATTTCTCCTGAGAAAGCTGAGTTCAGCTTTGTAACCTGACTCTGTGGTGTCCCCAGAGTGGCACTTGGATGGAGGTCCTAGAGAGAGCTGAAGCTTCCAGGATCTATATCCAGGGAAATCTGTGCTGTTGGAGGGCCTGACAGGAATGGTGCCATGGGTGCTTTGAGATGAAGGGTGTGCCTGGCTGCTCTGCCATGCTGGGTGCTGTCTCCCAGGCTGTGTGGGCTGCTGAATGCACAGGCTGTGCTGCTGCTCTTCCTCCTGAAGCATTTGTGCTCTGCCACGCTTCCAGGGAACTGTAAGGATGACATGACGTGTGTGAAGGAAGAGATCTTTGGGCCTGTCATGGCCATCCTGCCCTTTGACACGGAGGAGGAGGTTGTGGAGAGAGCCAATGCCACCAAATTTGGCCTGGCAGGTGGTGTCTTCACCAGGTATGACTGGGTAGTGTTGTGGAATCGTTCTGGGGAGGGGAAATACTGCAGGGATTTGCTGCTCCTCTTGCAATGCCTAGGCATGGGTATCCTCTTCCAGAAAAGCTGAAGCAAGGGATTGCCAAAAGGGAAATTTGTAAATGACAGCACATCTCCCATTTTTTCCTGAAGTGTTGGGTGGGCCCAGCTGTCCCTTGGGTACCTCCCAGCCTGGCTTGGCCTGCTGCCTGCCTTCCTGCACCTCCAGGATGCATCAGGAGCCTGCTGTGCTGCTGCTGGATGCTTGCCCTGCTCTGTATTGCTGGTGTCCTTGTCCTGCCCTGTTGAATCAAATGCACTTGGAGCATCCTTGGGAATTGGTGCTGCCTCCTTTGAGCAAGCAAAGACAGAGTAGGGCAGGTTGGACTCCAAAGAGCAGTGTGGCCTGCTGGCCTTTGTCCAGTGGATGTTGCCTGGCGGGGAAGGAGGAGATCCAGCTGAATTGCCCTTTTCCTGCAGGGATATCCAGAAGGCTCACAGGGTAGTGGCTGCTCTCAAGGCTGGGATGTGCTTCATCAACAACTACAATGTCAGCCCTGTGGAGCTGCCTTTTGGAGGATACAAGTCCTCAGGTGAGTTCTGTGTCACCTTCCCCGGTACATGCCAGCTCCAGGGGCTGTGAGTGGCCACTGGCACTGCCTGGAGCTGTGTCCTCACTCCAGCCCTTCTCTGGTTTCCCAGGATTTGGCAGGGAGAATGGCCGGGCAGCCATCGAGTACTACTCACAGCTGAAGA
>VZSR01002395.1:2235754-2311133 GCA_013398615.1 Brachypodius melanocephalos | reverse complement strand
TCCATCAGCTTCAGTTCTGGCTTCTGAACAGGTAGGACCCTACTCAGTGCATGTATAAGCTCTTGGACACAATGATACCCTGTAACTATCCTGACCCTGTCTATTCTGTGACCACATAAAAGCCTTAAGTGTAGCATTGTTTATTCCCTCTAGACCCTTGTTAACCTCAAGTTCTGGGTTTTTTTCTATCTGTACCTTCCTTACAAGTGGGACAAAACGTTGTGGGGAGGGTTGGCTGATGCTGCCTGGTCCAGGCATGGCCCTGAGAATCACCTCCACACAAGAGTGGTGGTGAGTTCCAGCACAGAATAGTGAAAGCTATCTCACTTCCTTCCTGTAAACTTACTGTTCTTTATACACACGATGAAGCAACTTCAATTGTTTACCTACATCTTTTTTTAGCAAATAAATACTTACTCTGGAACAACTTCTAAGAGTCACATGAATTGAGGGGTCCAGAAATGGGGCTGCTGGTCTATGGGTTAAATGAGCTGCAAGGTGGCTTTTTGATCACTAAAATCACAAAAGCTAGAAGGAACATCTCTGCCTGACAGATTTCTGTAGTCCTACAAAACCAGAGTAGTTCTAGTATTCTGCAGAGCTGCTTAAGAAAACCCTCTGTAACTTTAGAATGAAAATACAGAATGAACAACTTCCTTTTATTGAGTAAGAAAAGGGAAGAACACAGGAAGCCAAGGGTTCTAAAAGAAAACAGAAGCAAACTCCTTTTAGCTTCTGCAGCTCCGCGGGGAGATCCAGCCCAGGTGCTGGCAGGCTGAACAGATGCCTGTGCCCACCAGCCCAAGGAGTGCCACAGAGCCAATGGCCCCTCTCCTTCGGTTTTTGGGATCTGGAAAAAAAAAGCAGGATTTGTCAGTTCACCAAAAGAGTAGCCCAGTCTGGAGAATGAAGGGAGAGCAGGAACTAAAGGGAAATTCCCAGGGCAAAACAGGTCATGCCTCCTAGGGTAGGCATCCCTGCTGGATGAGAGCTCTTCCCAACAGCAGGAAGAGCAGGGTGCAGTGTTGGCAGCCTGCAGATCTGCACCCTTTCCTCCACACCTGGCTGGGAGCAAAGAGTCCTGAGGCCACTGTAGGAGACCTGAGTCTCCAAGCACTCCGTGTGTGCTGCAGGGTAGGGTCCTACCTCCTGTGTAGTAGCCATGGGCATAGAGGAGTCTCCCAATGATCCAGGCGATGCCAAGCCCTGTGGCAGCTCTCTGCAGAGAAAGGAGAAGCATTAAAGGCTTTAGAGGCTTGAGCAAAGCTGTGCAGGCAAACAGGGGCTCAATCTTATTTCACCCCTGCAGAGTCAGTGAACCAGAGCAAGGACCAGGATTGTGGAGGCAGCACTGCTCCAAGCCCTCCTCCACTGCCTCCAGCAGGTGTTCCAAACTTCCACCCTGACTCTTAATTTAGAGCTCACTCCAAAGTGGCTCCTATTTGCCAGATGTGCCTTTGCTGCTTCCTTCCCTCTTGGAAAAGGAGTCTGTCTTCAGGAAAGACCTAATTTGTCTTTTGATGGCAAAGACAGAGCTGCTGGATTTGGCCTCTCCCATGTGCCTGCCTCCTCCCAAATTGTCTGCATCTTTCAGTTAAAAATAATCCAGGCTTTTGTTAACTTCCTTTGGCAGGGCTTGGAAAAACTGGGCTGGAGGGATTCTTCCCACTCAGTAACTGGAGGCTGTAAATGCTTTGCTTTGTCTAAGCACCTTTAGGGGAAGGAAAGGGCTCTAATAGCTGAAACAGTAATGAGTTTATTACTTGTGATTCTCCGGCAGAAGACCTTCTACAACTAAATTTTACGAAGGGGCACTGCTGCTAAGTGTGATGTGGTTACTGAAGGGGCTGTCTTGGTCTCCTGCCCCCCACCCTGCCCAGGTCAGGGAGCCAGAGCAGAGTTCTGCATCACTTACTGGGTAGTAGAGTCCACCAGTGCCCAAAAAGAACAGGAAGGCAGGGTAGACTTCCAATCTGAAAATAAAAGTGAGGAGGTTGTGTTTGTGCTTACAAAGATGAAACTCCAGAAGGGCAGAAACTGCAACCATCTCCTGTCAAGGGTATTTTGGGCTCATTATGAGTCTCTGTGCTCAGTGCTGTGGCTCAGGAAAAAAGGGATCTGAGCACACACAGTTTTAGGGGCTTTCTCCCAGGACACTCATCCACTCTTTCTATTTTGTTCCCTAAGCCACTCTAAACATTCCCCAGGAGTTGTGCTTCCCTGCACCCCTCTGCTGTGCTGTTGCAGCCTGTCCACAGCAGCTAGGAGACTTTGGCCTCCCCCCAGGGAGACCTGGGCAGCACAGCAGAGCAGCACCTTCTGGAAACAAGATTCCTCAAGTCTTAAGATCCATCTGTGGAAGCAAACTGGGGACGAGGAGATGGCTTCACAGCACCATCCCACAGTTTAAGGCATGGGAAGGAGCCAGCAGAGCCTTCCTGCTGAGCGGTGCAGGGCTGACCTGGACCAAAGCAGTGGCAGCAGCACCTGTGCGGCTCTGGGCCCTGCCCCTCAGCCCTGTGTGTTCCAAGGCCCCCGTTCAATGATGTCACTCACGTGTTCTGATGCGCGCGCTGGATGCAGTTGAATATCTGCCCGTGTTCAGGGTCTGTGCTGTACATGGTTGGGTACTGCCAAAAAATAATCCAGCAGCAGAGCATCAGCAAGTGTGGCCTGCAGCTCCTCCCCACAGGAGCCCAGGGCTGCCTGGGTGCTTGCAAGAACAACCTGCACAGCAGGTTAGAGCCTGTGCCTGCCCTGGGGCCCACAAAAGCTGTGTTCAAGGTCACTACCTTCCTGGAGCTTCTGCCTGCCTGCAGAGGCTTCCCCAGGCCTCAAATCCAGCCCTCTGTGCACCACATGCCCTGGGTACATTCGCTCCAATCTTGACTTGGTGCAGCAGGAATGAGATCACCCCAGGAGGCAGCTGGAGCTGTCCTTGTGCCCACCCCTGCTTGTCACTTCCATGAATGAAGCAGTGAAAAAGCAAAGGAGCGGTGGTTTGTGCTGAGGCCAAGTGGCACAGCAGCCACTGCATGCCATGGCCCTGACTCAGCTGTCCCCACCCTGCCCACAGCCCTGCCTGGCTTAAAGGCTCCCCAATGGATGCTGAGGGAAGGTCACTCGAAAGATTTGTGAGAGGGCTCACATGCTCCCCCTGAGTCTGAGAAACCCTCCTGTCACTTTTGTGCCACTATGGCCCCTTTCCCCCCAGTGCTGCATCTTATTTGCAGGGAAAAAGGGCTGAGCAGTTTCTTGCCCATCACTGCTGCCCAGCTCAAAGCCACATGCTTTCAGCTGGGTGCCAACCGCCTGATGTCCCAAATCCCAAACTCTGTTACGCTTTCTGTAGAGCCATGGCAGCTCCATCCCTTCTACATGAGTGTGGTGAGGCAGGAAATGTCAGCAAGTCACCCCAAACTGATCAAGGTGTCACCTAGCTTGTCAAGCAGCCTGTGCCATCCCCTCAGGCTGAGCACTCACCTCCACATGGTACTTCTTGCGGGCTTTGCCCACCTTCATGGCGAGGTGCATGACCAGGACAAAGCTGGCAGCCCCGGTCAGCATGACATAGCCATATTCCTTGGAGAGAACAGCCATCGTGGTGCTGCCAGAGAAAGGGAGCCCGTCAATATTTTGGGGAAGTGGTAACACATGGTATGTGTGCATGGAAGAGTTGCTGAGCCTGGATCCCATGAGCACAAAGCCTGGCTGAAGGAATTTGTACCTTTTGGAGCCTGCACAAACCAGGAGTTCTCTGCATAGTTCCTCTCAAGCAAACCTTAAAATCACCCAAGCATTGGTGGGAAGTGGTGTCTGGAGAACCTTAGTGCAGCCTGGGCAGAAGCTCATGGGCCTTTCCAGCCCCAGAGCTAGGGGCCACCAAATGAGGTCAGTTTATTTCCAGCCTGTTCCCTAAGAGAGATGTTTCTTCATGCACTGGGAACCAGACCTGTGGAACTCCTTGCCAAGGGACATTGTCAATGCAGGCAGTTCTCATAAATTCAACAGGAAACTGGGCGAGTTCTGGGAATAAGAGGTAAGTTGGGAATTATAACAGAACCTGGCTCAGAAATCCCCTGAGCTGGGAGGAGCTGGGCTACATCAATGATTAATTTGTACTGCTAAGGTCATCCTTATATAAAATACTAATAAAGCCCACCACCACAGCAATGGCTATTGAACTTTTGGGTAAAGAGCCACTGGCCAGATGACCGATGCTCAGCCCTGCAGCTCCCAGGAACCCTCAGAGTCACAAACTGGTGAACAGCTCCAACAACACACAGCTACTGGCATCGACAAACATCTGCACCAGCAGCCAGGGGCCATCAGGGCCTGTATGGCTTTTGTTTAATGGTTCTGTGCTCCCTCATGCAGGCCTGAGACAGAAGCCTGGGGCAGAAGGTGCATCCTGCAGGCTCTGCCATGCTGCCCCCCATTCCACATTCTCACTCTTTGCTGCTCACCAGCCCCCACAAGCCTGCCCTGCTCCACACAGAGCACTCCAGTTCCCTCCCGGCCGCCAGAGAGCACAAGAGCCCTTCCCCACAACCCCAAACCTCAGATGCCTGTCTGGGTGACCCTGGAAGGTGCTGCATGACACAGCACAGCAGAAGACAGCAGAGACCTCCCTCCAGCACCGAGATAATGCTCCCAATCAAACCCCAGTTGGTGCCTGTCTCCAGATCGTGCCTCCACGATGTAGTGATGTTTTGGTGTCTCCTGCACTGACCCACCAGCACAATCTGTCAGTGTGGGGAAAAACAGGCCACCTCATGGAACTGCTGCAAAGTCCTCCTCTTGCACCCCTTACAAAGGATCTTTGGGGACTAGAGGGTTTTATTTCTCATTTGCAAAGGATTATCATCGATGGAGCAAGGTGAAGACAACAGCTGGCTTTGTCCACAGGAACTGCAGTAAACAATCATCAGCAAGAATATTAAAACCCTGAAGTAATGAAGAAAAGTCAGCTGCATGCACCTGTAGTTGAGGTTAGCACCTGACAGGTGACACACATGCAGAGCATGTAGAGCAGGTTGGTGGTCACATTTCCCCCTTCAAATTAAAAGGTTGTTGGAGAACCAGGCATTTTATCTTCTAGCACTAAATTATAATCTGGGGGTTTATCTTGGGAGCAAAGAGCACGGCAAAGCATTAAACCGGGTGTGTCATAAAACTGCTACTCTTACACTACTGATATCAAAGTGTACCTCAAGCCTTTGCTTTCATAATTTGGAGCCATATAAAGCACTCTAAAGTCACCGGGACTCCCACGGTCGTTTCCGGATTGTGCTGCCCGGAGCATTTCAACAACCTTTGCCCGCAGCTGCAAGGGCTTTGCTAACAGGCACCGTCACAGTGCACAAGACTCAATTTCTGCCTTTTACCCTGCGATGTTTCCGGCTGGAGCCATAGACACGAGATTTTGGAGCGTGGCACGGCACAGAGCGGCAGCAGAAAAAGGGTCCTTCCCCTCTGCCACAGCACCGCAGCTGCTGTGAGTCAGCAAAGCGCATTAAGGCTCTTTGAACAGACCCACGCGTGGATCGGAATGGATTACCCGATGTAAGCTCAGCCTTTCGAGCCAGCAGAGCCTTTTGTCACCTCGCGCCCCCGTTCGCTCCCGGGGCCGAGCCCTGCCCAGCCAGGCGGGGCCAGGCAGAGCCCCGCGCCCTGCTCGTCCCCAGCCCCCTTCCCCCGGAGTCTCCCCCGGCTGCGAGACGTTCACGGCGCTTCTTCCGTTTTCCATCGGGACACTCGGAGTTACCGTGCCCTGGGAGCATCGCCCGCCCCCCGGCCCCGCACTCACCCTCAGCGCGGCGCGGAGCAGCCCAGGTGCTGCGGGACGGAGCCGGGGACCAGAACGGGGTCGGAACCGGAGGCGGCAGCGGTGGCGGGGCCGTCCCGCCCGCAGCACCGCCCGCAGGCGGGGCCGGGGCTCGGCCAGGCGCGATCAGTCTCACTGCTGCCAGAGAAGAGTGCGATAGGGATGGCTGTGGATCTGCGGAGGGATTTGCCATGCCGCTGTCCCCCAGCAGCTCTCCAGACATCCTTATCCTCACCCTTTCCCCCATGCCCTTTTTGCCATACCCATTCTAGCTAAGAGCTCTCAGCTTTGATTCGCAGTCTATAGTTTAATGGCGCTAAGTTTGGTAATTCACACCCTGCTTGCTGAAATCTCCTGTTTTGTCCTGTTATCTCACCAGACCCTGCAGTGTGGGCTGAAGCAGCCGGTGTTTCACACGTGGAGTTGCTGTGCTGGGTCATGGAAGCAGATACTTCCCTTGGCCATTCCCAGCGCTGGTGGTAACAAGGATCTTACATCTCCCTGTAGATGTAACTCTGACACTTTGGTATGGACACACAACCCATTTCCAAGAATATTTGGAGAGTGTGTAAGCAATATTTTTACTTTACAAAACATTCCAGTTTTGGGGTTATGCGACACAAAATCAGAGCTGGACTTTCCAGTTCTGTAAATGTTCATACAACAGTGGAGGCACAGGTGGTCTGGCTGCACTGCAGGAGCGCAGAGGGTTCTTTTGCTGTCACCAGCGTAATGGGAAAGAAAGGAAGAACCAGTGGGATCCTGGGCTCCTAAAATTCCTGGTTTTAATCTCTTTGCCTTTCCACAGCAGGAAATTCTTGGATTCCCTGGGGCTCTATCAATCCAGTAATTCTCTGGGCTCCAGCTGTGTAGGCTGATCCTAGGAAGCCCTGCTGGGTTTTTTGGCCAGAAAAGGCCTGGTGACCTCCTTGGCTACAGCACAGTGCCAGGACCTTTCCTGTATTTTAGTACCTTTTCAAGCCAGTCCTTATGTCCCTGCTGTTCTGTGGTCTCAAAGCAGGGTGGAAGTGGAAATGCCAGGCACAGTGCACACCTCTCACAACTCCCCAAAATGAGTATTTTGGCAAAATCCCGAGTCCCAGTGGCAGAAAACTGGGTATAGAACAGCAAGTGAAACTGGAGCACAGATACTTCCTTCTCTTGCAGTTTATTTCACTTCCAAAAAAAAAAAAATCTAGGGTGGGACACATGGGAAATCAGGCAGGAAGGGCCTGCCTTTGGTTCCCACAATGGGAGTTCAGAAGGGCTGATCTTAAGTGGCTGTGTCTTCCTCCTCCTCCTCTTCCTCCCCCTTTGAGGCATGGGCCTCGTAGATGACAGCACAGATGCCAGCCAGCCAGGCTGCCATGGTGCCAGCAAGGAATATGCAGAAGCCAACAAGGCACAGAAAGACATAATCCTGCTTGTACAGCTGGGTCAGGCAGCTGAAGTGGAGCTGTGCCTCTGCTGCCGGCATCCTCAGGGCATGCAGGCCTGCTGGAGTGTAGCAGGTGATGTTGTCAGCATCTGCAGAGAGATGAGCAGAAGCAGGACTCTCTAGCCTGTATCATAATTTAACGAATAGGAGTCGTGGTAGAAAAGTTATGGGAGTGCTTGCTGAAAGTCTGAAAAATACCTGCAGACTTCGCAACGCCCTCCTCCATGGCTTGAGTAAAAATCTGACAGCCAAACTCGTGCCAAACCTGTGCTAAACCCTTGCCAAAGCACAATGCCCAGGTTACCAGAATGTTTTTTGCAGTGTTGGCTCCATAGGATAATATTGCCTGCTGGATTATGCCATTGTGGTAAACTGCTGTCCCTGTCTTTCTCATCTCTGCTGATTGAGCACTTTCATCTTCATATAAAAGTGCCTGTGTCTGTTGGTTTTTAAAAAAATCTTAAATCCTTTCTGAAGTGATACAGCCTAAATGATGCTGGAATAATGAGGCTTCTGTGCATTTGACAACAAGAGTGGTTTGCAGTCAGGCACAGCCTCACCTGCTCTATGAGGGAAGCAGAGGCAACTCATCAATGATTCAGTTCCACAGAAGTAACAACCATACCCTGTCATATTGCAATATCTGCAGTGATAAAACAGATGCTGCCTGTTCCCTTTTCAAGCTAGTGAAGGATGAATGTGGTGTGGGGTGTGCCCTCAGCCATGGTCCTCTCCTTCCTCTGCAGGTTTTGAACCCCACAGACATGGTCCCTGTGGTGGACAAAGGCTCAATGCATGGGATGGAATGGGAGTGGTGGAGGGGAATGAGGCATGGGGGATTTTTATTGTATATGACTGAGTGATGTTGTTCATGCTGATCTTGATCCTGGTCCTGAGTAAAACTGCAGAGCTTTTATCTCTCTGTTACCCAAATCCATGCAAACTTGGGCAGCTTTGTGTCAGCCCCCCAGGCTGAGCTCAGAACTCTGGTGCACAGACATTTCTGAAGGTCGGGAGCCTTTCTAAAGGCCAGGCTGGGCTCTGCTTACAGCAGATTCCAGGGCTCTGTCCCCATATCCCTTTGGCCTGGAAAAACCCTCAGTTTAAGGCAGCCTTTCCTACTCCTCCCCTTCCCAACAGCCTGCAATGAGCTTTATTCTCCTGTTGCAGGGTTCAGTGGGTTATCTCCAATCTCACTGCTGAGAGCTGTACTTTATTCCACTGTTCCATAATTGCCTGTGTGTGGAAAAAAAACCCCTTTATTGTCTATAAGGAGCTTACTACATCTAATAAAGACACTGAGATGTCTTTAATTCAGTTCTGTCCTAACACCAGCTTCCAATTGCCCTTCTCTTTTTTCCTCTTGGGCTCTTTTGTGGGCCTTTCTTGTTCAGTGGACAGTCTTTCTCAAACAATTTCTCTCTTGCAGCTCTCTCTCGCCATTGTGCCCTGCACTACTGAAACCAAAGCTTTCCTTATTCATGTGTGCTGTGCTGTGTCTCTTTCTAGTTTGGAAAAAACTAAGTCCATATGCTGCAGCTGCAAAGAAAAACATCACCCTTGGGGCCAGTGTTTTTATGGGAAAGGGAACTCATGATTACCCTGCCTCGGCCTCTCCAAGGCCCAGTTATAGAATCTCTCAATATGATGAGCAACAGCTGATTTTGGGGTGGAGACGAGGCAGGAAATTCAGAGCAATAATTTTCCCAGTGCACATCTCCCCAGAGCTGGGTTTGGCTCCGCATTCTTGGCACTGCAGCCATGGGGTGCTGTGCAGGCACAGGGACACCTGAGGCTGGATCCAGGTGTTTTAGGGAAGCAACAGTGTTCCAGTTACAGACTACACCTCCCTGGCTGCCCTGGGGGTGTGAACAAGTGGGACTTTCATGTGTGGAGCTGCTCCCATGCTGCAGCTGCTCCCATCCCCAGTTTGTGTGACAGCAGGAAATGGCACCCACAGTTGACATGCAGCAGCACAGCCCCATGAACTGAACTTTTGGGAAAGAGAACAGAGGGCTCTCTCTGTTCCACACAGATGTGTGCTCACACAGCCCTCACCTGGAAAATGCACATCGCTCTCCATCATCCAGGTGACGAAGTCCAAAAAGGAACAGTTGCAGTGCCACAGGTTGTCACTGAGCCCCAGAAGCCTCAGGTTGGGCAAGTCCCGGATGGTGCTGGTGTCCAGGAAGGTTAAGCCTGTCCGGCTCACATCCAGGTGCCTTAGCCAGGTGTTGTTGGCAAAAGCATCCTTCTCGATGGCCACAAGGTTGGGGTTGTCCGAGATCTTCAGCACCACCAGGCTGAGGAGGTGGGAGAAGGTGCTGAAGGTCACCTGTGTGAGGTTGTTGAAGCTGAGGTCCAGATAGACAAGCTTGGCCACCCCAATGAAAGTGAAATCCAGGTCGTCACCCAAGAGGTTCTTTCTGCAGTCCAGATAGACCAAATCAGCCAGGAAGCTCAATTCTACTGCCGGCAGGTACGAGACGTTGTTTGCTGCCAGAATCAGCTGCCTGGTGTCCAGAGGGATGTCCACAGGGAACTCCTGCAACTGCTGCCCAGTGCAGTTCACCTCCAGGTACTGACAACTACACCTGCTTGGGCAGTTGATCCCCTCTGATGCCATCCCCAAAAGAAACACGAGGCTCAGGGACCATGGTCTACCTGAAGGAGACATGGTTTGAAACCTTCCAAGCCGCTTAGCCCTTTGTGGACTGCAAGCAGCCCTATGGAAGCTGCACTGCCACCCCAGCCATGCCGAGGATGTGTCTGGCTGCAAGGCAGTCGGGAAGAACTTTGTGTCCACGGCTCACCTGAACCCTTGGCAGAGTGCCCAGCTGGAAACCGAGCCTGGCTTTTACATCGGCAAGTGCGGAACAGTGGCTGGAGCGTCTCTGTCTCACACTCGGTGCCAGGTGACACCTCCGTGATGTCAGTGGCTTGCAGAAGCTGTCTGTTTTCGGGGACACTGCTGTGACCTTGCTGACTGCTTCCAGCTGAGTGGAGGCGCAGGAAGCTGTGCATGGCATGGGAGCGTCGGAGCCTTGTGGGGAGAGTGTGAACAGCCCAAATTTTGTCGGAAATGGTGTCACACTGCAGGAGGTGGTACTGGTTAGGCAGTCCTGTGCAACGCTGGGCTGGCATCGTCTCCTTTCAGGAGCCAGGAGGATCTATCCCATCTGGAGTAGTTTGTCCAGGTCTGGGGATCTCAGCACAAGATGTGGAGATGTTGGAGCGAGCCCAGAGAGGCCATGAAAGATTCTCAGAGGGCTGGAGCAATTCTGTTATGGGGACAGGCTGAGTTGGGGCTGTGCAGGCTGGAGAAGATTCTGGGGAAAATCTCACCTGAGGGGTTTTTGGAAAAGAGGAGGAGTGACTCATTACATGGGCAGGTAATGAAAGAACAATGGCTTTAAAATGACAGAGGGCAGGCTTAGAGTGGATGTTAGGGAGAAATTCTCCCCTGGGAAGATGATGAGGCACAGCTTGCCCAGAGAAGCTGTGGCTGCCCCTGGATCCCTGGAAGTATTCAAGGCCAGGTTGGACAGGGCTTAGAGCAAACTGGGATGGTGCAAAGTGTTCCTGCCCATGGCAGGGAGAAAACTAGGTAACCTTTAATACTCCTTCCAGGGACTTTATGACACTCCCAGAGGGCGTGACAGCCGCGCCTGACGGAGCCCAAAGGAAGCAACCCCCTCACGCCGTCCTTCCCCTCACGGCCAACGGCCGCGGTGCGGCGGCGCCTGCTAAACCACGCCCACTCGCGGGAGCGCCGCCGCCGATAGGCCAGGAGTGGGCGGGAACGCGCAAAACCCCGCCCCCTCGATGACAGCGCGGCCTTTGATAGGTCAGCGGAGGGTTGGGGGCGGGGCGCAGGGGATTCAAGCAGTGGGCGCGCATTAGGACCGCCGTTGTGTCCCCGCCGCGTCCCCGCTGCACCCCCACCGCCGCCATGGAGACCATGACATTCCCCCGCTACAGCCCCGACGACATCATCAGCTACCTCCGCTCGCACATCTTGGAGGGCTCCGAGGCCCGGAACCTGGTCAAGGGCGACGTGTTCGGCAACCCCAGGGTGCGTGAGGGGGGAGGCGCTGGGCGGCTCCGGGCCCCGCTCGCTGCCGTGTGGGACGGACGCGCTGCCCCGGCCGCAGTAACCGCGGGGTTGGGTGGGGTTGGGCTCGGAGGCGTCTCGGGGCTCTCCTCGCCAGGAAGCGCGGTGGTGTCACCAGCAACACACGGCCAGTCTTTCCCAGTTCTGTGGGAACTGAGCAAAAATAGCCACAGTGTCTAGTTCCGGCATTTTGTCGGATCCACTCAGTGCTTTTCGACCAAGCCCTGCTCTTAAACCCCTCCCTGCTTCAGCCACTTTCATCACTCTGAGTAGTGTTAGTGAGTTTCCTCGGTGGAAGAAAAGTGGCTTTAAAGTGGAATTGATGCCTCCGAGTGATTCCTAGTGCTGTTATTGCTTGTGTTCGAGCCTACGGTGGGAGAGGCCTGGCTCTGCTTGTTTAAATAATTTTCAAGAAGCAGAATTGATCGTGAATTAGTGCTATAAATGAAAAGCTGTTTGCTTTGTAAGTGATTTTTCCCCCCCCCTCTTCATTTTAATGATCTATTGAAGGGCACTTGTTGCTACAGAATTATCATTTCTGTGATGTTTTTTAGGTGTTTGGCATTTCTTGGTTTGGAAACTGCTCAGCCAGCAGCAGTGTAATGAAAACCAATGCCTGGCATACACAGTCAGGGCTGTAATTGCCCGAGCTGACTGCTGCTCCTTAAAACTGAATTATCAGCCAGTAATGATTGAACTGCAAAATATTGGAAAGTGAAACTTGGTTGTCGCAGTGGCTCAGTGAAATCAGCCTTCATGTGTTAAAAGCTGAATGCTTTCATGGCCTGGTTTGGGAGCCCTGAGTAATCAGACATCTGGAATACTGATTCATGTCCTCTCTTCCTGCAGCTTGACATTTTACACCTGATTTACCTGAGAATCCTGCAGAAAGTGTGTGGGATCCGACTGGAGCATGCCTACATGGTAGGGCTGCCTGTGGCAGGGGTGATGGGATGTGAAAGGAAAAAAAAATTGGACTCACCTGTTCTTTGGGATGCTGAGGGTGCCAGAAGTGTCTGTAAGGGCCAGGAGGGACTGGACAAGCTTTTGGAGGGACACTATGCCTTGAAAATCCATACAGGGCTCCTGCCTTTGGCCATGGCTGGAGGAGGTTGGACTGATCTGGAAGGAATGTAAATGTTGCTTTTGATATTTGGTCATGTCCACTCCTCCATGAACTGAGAGGAAAGTGAAGAGAGGCTGATACCTAAATTGACTTACAGCTAATTTACCTACTGTCTCTGTTAGGCAAGAACTGGTCCTTGAAAGTGAGAGTAAATAGTTTTGTCTCATGGCATTTCTGGATAAACTGGAAGGGAAGAGTTATTTGTGCACAAAGTAACTCTGTTCTTCCCAGGCAGTGACATCAGCTGCCATGCTGTGCTGTGAGGTTTAAAATGTCAGAGAAAGGGAACAGGGTACCCCTACATTCTCCTCCTGACTTTTCCATGAAGCATTTGAGCATGTTAATTTTGAGGTGTTTAAAGAAAGATCTTCTTGCTGGTAGCTGTATAATGCAGAGACTGTTGTGCTGCACAAGTCATGAACAAATTAAAACAGGGTTTAGACTGAGTTCCAGAGTTTGTAATGTTGCTGCTTTAGTTCTTATTGTATTTTTATATCTTTTCCAACCACAGTTGACCCTTAAGATAGTGTGCTGATGAACTTGATGACATTTTCCAGTCTTTAATATGCACTCCTTGTGGATGGGAAGATCATCCTCAGTGTTTTTAATCTATTGGAATTGTTTTATGCTGTGGAAAATACTGCATAATTTCTGTTTTTAAGAACAAACTGACTCTCTTTTTACTCTTCAGATGCCACTCAACGTTGACATAATGTACCCACAGATCTATGAAGGCTTTCTACCTGTCTGTAATTTGTACATTCACATGTAAGTAGAAGATGCTTGTCTAGGCAAATCCTCTGGGATGAGAGGACAAGATCTGTTTTGTAGCAAATGGGCACAGGGCAGGAATTGAGTCATGGTCACAAAAGCTGGGTCATGGTCACTGCAGCTGAGGCTGTGGTTTTTTTTTCCTTGCAGGGAGCGTTTGCTGCCCATGTGCCGGATTAGTGACTTCCAAATCGCTGATGTTTTAAACCCAAGTAAGCAAACCCTTGAAATCCTCGTGTTTCCTGGGGTGCTGAGTGTTGCTTGACATTCCAGGTGCTTTTTCTCCTTGGGCATAGCCAGATAAGCATCTAGTGTGGAGGTGTCCTTGACTTCCTGCTGCTCTTCTCACCCTTAAACAAGCTGGTTCTGGGGAACAGTTCTTATTCCTTTTGTGGGCTGGTGTAGGTCAGTAACTGAGGGCAGTTTTGAATGCTATGAATTTCTTGAACTGCTGATCTGGAGATGGGCTGTGACATGCTTATAAAATTGTAGTAATGGATGGTAATGAAAATTATCCTGACAGCTCTGAAATGCTTTAGGATTTCTTATGCTGATGCCTGTGCTCCACTCCTTTCCCTACTCAATTGTGGTGATTCTGCCATAGCACAGGCAACTTGCAAAAGGCTGCTCTGAAGAACTCCTTAACTTCTGAGTCTGTCTCTTGTCTAAGACATCCAAAGCTTTTGTAACCATCTTTCAGAAACTTTGCTTGGAATAAAGCTAAAAAGTCCCTGCAGTTCAAATTGCTGCCTTCAGTTTGGCTGATGGCTACAGAGAGGTTCTCTCTTCAGAGCTGTAGTTCAAGATTGACACTCTTTCTCCCTGGCTTCTGTTGTAATGGGAGGCTGTGTGTTAACAGCCTTTTCTCCCAGGTGCCATTATTCATTTGTTAAATTACACAGAATTGCTAAGAGTTGGTAACCAGCTTGCTGCTAGTTTTTGTGTAGTATGAAATCTTTGCAAGCTGAGTGGGGGAGGAATTAATTTGGATTGTGTTTTGTAATTTCTGTCTCCACTGAATTATGCTTGGCCCAACTTTTTGAAGCCATGCTTTTGGCGAGCAGCTCAGTGAGCTCTTGCAACTCCTGTTTCAGAGACAAAGAGGACTGTTCGCTTCTTGAGTGGCATCCTCAACTTTGTGAACTTCAGGGAATTCCGGCGTGAGGTCTACTTGGAGCTGCAGCTGAGCTATGTAAGATTGGGTGCTGTTCTATTCCAGATATTTATAAAAGTATAATTGATATTAACCTAAAACTCAGAGCAGGAAGGTTGTTGTTTAACTTATGTGTTGGGATGTTAAATGTAGATAAGTAATTCAGGAAAGTACTGATTATTACTTAGGATATTACTCAAAGGTGGGTTTTTCCCCTAAAAAAACTTACTGGATGCTTTAGCCTGGTAAGTCAAGGATTGACACCTTGGATTGTTTTGAGAAAAATTGGGTGCAGCAGTTGTAGTGTTCTGAATGTCTCAGTAGTTCAGAGATGATGCATTTTATGTGAAATAATGATGAGCAAGGCTCTAATAGAAGCCCAGAGAGAAACCACACTTGTCTAAAATGAAATATTTAACTTGCAGAAATCAGCTATGGAGAAAAACCAACACCTGGAGGCTGTGAATCGAGAGGCAGCACTGAAACTGGAGAAACTGAAGTGAGTGTGAGGAGTAAGCACTGCAAGATGCCCTGCTTGCCTTTCCTGATACTTTCAGGCTGGATTAGTGGGCCAGTTGTTTGCAGAGCCCCATTTTGGGTCATAATAACTTGGTTCTATGCTACAGGCTTGGGGAAAAGGGGCTGGAATGTGACCCAGCAGAAAAGGGCCTGGGAGTGCTGGGTTGACAGTGGCTGACACATTGAGTGTGTCCAGAAAAGGGCAATGAAGAGTCTGGAGCACAAATCTGATGAGGGGCAGCTTAGAGAGCTGGAGGTGTTTATTCTCTGCTGGCAGAGGGAAAAAAAAACAAACCCAAAAAACTTTTACAGTGTATGATTGTGTTGAGGGAATCCTGTATTTGTATGTGAGGAACTAGGTTGAAACTTCTTGCTGTTAGTTAGCTTTTAGTGACATATCATTATCCCTTCAACAGCTGGAGGAAGCCCATCTTGAACTTAATAGATGAGTAAAGTTGTCTTCCTTCGTTATTTGACATGTTTGCCACAATCTCTGTTTCAGGCCATTTAGCCCTACTGCCTGTGTCTTTGCACCATTAAGTTTTGGTTTTGCTTGTGGATAACAGGATGAAGAAATGGCTGGTTTCCAAGAGGGCTCTCAAAACAAAGTGGGGGTTTTTTTTGGTTTTTTTTTTTTTTTTTCTGACAGCTGCTCTTGGTGTGTGCTGCACAGGGAGGTTCTCTAGCTGGGATAGGTCTACTCTAATATAAGCTATTTGTATGACAGGCAATATGCAAATTTCATAAATGAAAGTCACCACCAAAATGGGTAGGAGTGTTGTACTTTCATGGTTTTTAAACTTAGTCCTCTATGTTTGTGCCACTTGACAAAACAGCTCTTTAGATTTTGCTTCAACTGCAAAATCTTACAAGGAAAGGAAAATAAGGTATATTGAGACTGTCTTGCTCTCATTACTAAAATTACTGGCTGTAAACTCTGTGGAGACAGTGATTTTTTTTTATCTACCGTACTCTGGACTATAACGATGCTCAAGCTGCCCAACATCTTTATTTTTCCCTCAGCACGGTCCCAGTTGAACATGAGGCAGAAATCAAGCAGCTCACAGAGAGCATTCGGGAGCTGGAGCAGCTGCTAAGGCAGGACTATCGTCGGAAACAAGTAGGATCTTGTTCTGTGTTTCTCTGAAAAGCTGCCGTGGGTTCCTCACTTCTCTTGATTTTATTCCCTTCCCTCTAACTCAGTGGATAAAAGGGATTTAATTTAAATTTCTGATTTAAAACAATGGCCATTTTAGCCAAATGCTGTTGGACCCCTCTTTGTTTCACTGTAAGGAATGTGAAATGTGCTCTAAATCAGACTTGGGGAATACAAAAGTATAGTTGACTCTTTTTTTGAAATTACTTGGGAGATGCACATCACACTTCCAAGCAGGAACACAGGAATGTTCCTCTTTGTTTTCCATTTAAATTCAAAGAATTGGTACTGGAGGTGAGCCATGGCAAGAAATGAGGCCTAAGAAGGGGTCACCCAAGGGAATGCCTGGCAAAAAGAGTAGGGTTATTTGCAGGGGTAACTTTTCAGCAGTGGAAACTTGTCTCTCAGGTCTTATAGATAACCTTTTAACCTCTTTTGAGAGAAAGAAAGAAAATAATGATCCATGGTCAGGATTTTTTTGTTTTGTCAAGTCACGTCTCTGTTATTAGCATTATTAACCTTGTGTTTGACTATTATTTGGGACCTTATATTAAATTATATTTTTCCCTGAAGAACAGGGCCCCTGGCAAAGAAAGTTTTGGAGGTATAATAACTGCCAGAGTCAATGAGAACAGTGATGTCCAGTCTCTTATCCCTATTCCTAGTTACCCTCTGCTGGCTGTATCCCTAGTGCTTCCAGTGGCTTGGGTGACAATATTCTCCTTTCCTGTCTTTGAAATCTCACAGACTGCAGTTTTGTCTGCTGGTTATGGCATTCCAAAGAACCCATAAATGGGATTTCTCCCATGGACAGATCTCTGATAGAAGGATAAGGCAGGTAGCAGCTGTAGAGATGTTTGTTGAAAGCTTGGTGCTTTTTTTTATTTTCAGACAGCTTTGCAAGAAGTGACTTCTCAAAAGAAGGCAGATATCGCCGAGAGAACCCAAAAACTGGTGAGTACATCACTGTATAGGTGCTGGCTGCAGCATCTCTCCTTCTGGGATCAGATTATTCTTGGTGTTAAGTCACTAGAAATCTGGACCTCGAAGGTGCTGTGGGTTTACCTTGCATGCACAGGGTAGGCTAATGAGGCAAAACAGGAGGTTTTGAGAGGCTGCACAGAAAGCTTACTGCTCTTCTCCCAGGGTGATAGAGCTGCCTCTGGAATGCTGCAGTCACTGCCTCAGCTCAGGAGTCCTGAGGGAGAGAGCTGCAATATGCCAGGCTGGATGGGGCTTGGAGCAACCTGGTCTGGTGGGAGATGTCCCTGCCCATGGCAGGGGGTTGGAAGGAGATGATCTTTGAAGTCCTTTCCAATCCAAACCATTTCAGGATTAGCTGGCAGGCTCTTTGTGGAAAATACCAGTTAACTGCTGTTCTTGTGCACCCCTGTAAGGAAATCTGGGAAGCAAAATGGGCTGTTAATTGTTCTGATTTGGAATGTTAATGCTGTTTAGAAGAATTTATTTTTAGAAGTTCCTAATGAGGAATGACTGCTTACCAAAGAACCTGTCTAGTCATAAGATCATGGCAAACTTTGCTACACAATTCCTCTTTGTTCACCTAATCACTAATATTGGAAGTGTTTGTCTCATTAACTAGAATGAGTGTAAAGTGTCTATGGCTACTTTGGAAGAAGAACAAGAGCAGCTGAAATCCAAAATTGTGGAGAGTCCAGAGGAACGAAAAACTTACAACGAGCTGATGAAAGAGACTATTAAGAAATTGAAGAGATCTAAGGTGAGATTTTTCCTCTGTCCACACAAGGAGGCATTCTGTTAGAAAAAGCATGTTTTACTGGACTGTCGTCATGTAGAACTGCTTCTTGAATGATGATAAAACACCAGCAGGACAGTGGTTAGTCTGAAATGAAACCACAGCCTCAGAGAAAATTGAAGGTTTGTGGTAGAGATGGTGGGATTTTTGATGGGCTTTTTTTTCCGTTTGAAAAGCAAGGTTGCAGTCACTTGTAAAGCCAGGTGTTGAACTCTTCAATCTATACCTGTTTGGCTGTTTGCTCTCCAGAGGAGACAATATTTTGTCAGCTCCCAAGTATCTTTGGATTTAGAATGTGTGCTTCATAGTGCTTCTGTTGTCATTCACTGTTTCTAGGATTGATGGCTGTCTTCACTAATATGCTGAACATTGAGTTGTCTCCTAGCTTTTTGGTTTGTTTTCTTTTTATTATTATAATATCCACTCATTTCTGTGGTTTGTGATTGCTCACACATCAGTGAAGTTTGCACTTTGCCTCTGAAGGTATTTGTGTTCCAAAGGTGTAAACTCGATTGTTGTAATTTCAGGTATGAAGTTTTACATAACTCCTGTTTTACCAGTGTAGAATTTCTTCACTGTACAGATTTTATTTTTTTTTCCTAAAAGCTCTTGGAAAAAGCTGATTACTGACTAATTCAGTGTAAAACACTTTTATGTCACCTTTATTTCTGTACTTCCAAATACATGCCTTTTTTAAAATTATTTTTTTTACAAAGTGAAAAATTCATTTAATTAACTCTTAAATATTACCTTTAGTGTCTTTAAACAATGAGGGGAGGGTTCAAAGTTCAATATGCTTTAATCCTATATAAAAGAACTCTAAAGCTATTTATTGATAGTATTTTTCTCTCTTTAAAGCAAGAAGTTACTGAGAAATATGAACTTTATAGAGATGCAGTTGAGGTTCTGCCATCATGCCAAGTGGAATTGCAGTTGTACCAAAAGAAGATGGAAATACAGGGAGAAAATATGGAGAGACTGGCCAGTGTATCATCAGAGGTCTGTATTATACAAATTATATCCTGTTAGGCAGAATTTGATGTCTAAGCAATGTTCCCTTCTTTCCTCTTCACTGTAAAGAATGACATTTTTAAGTTTCCAAATTCTTAAAAATGTCAGTAAAACATTGCTGCTGCTTTGCTGGGTGGCACTAGCTAATGTACTATGCACCAGCTATTGACCACTTTGAATAGTCAAAGCCTCTGTTGCCATAGAAACCTGACCTAAAATAGTTGGAACTGTCTTGGGGTGGTTGGTAGGAAATGATGGGAAAAGTGAAATCGAGTTTCTTCTGCCTTGAGAGTGGAAACTAAGAAGAAAAAATTGTTACTTCAGGAAGAGTCACGTCTTAAGTGCCTTTAACTTTATTAATATTACTAAGCCAGGCATTCTCTGATGAAATGTTTGTCACAATGCAGTCCCTTGCTATTTGCTACTAGGTTTTGGGAGAATGCAGTTGTTAGGAGCAATTGAAAAATAGCATTTTGGAGTCTTTTTGGGTATTTCTATAGCATGTGTTCAAATGACCCATGGCAAAATGCTATAGCAGAAGTCACAGTCACTTCTGAAAGTCATGCTAAGGGATGGGTCTTGTCCATTTGGATGTATTTATAATCAGATAAACACCAGTGAACTGGGAGAAGGAGTTGGCAAGCAGACCTTCAAAAAGCAGCCAGCTAGTTGTAATCTCAGCACATTTACAGGGTATGCTGTCTTGTTATTATCCCCCCATCATTTAATTTAATTTATTTCTATACTCCTGCACTCTAGGCCAGAAATCTGGAGGACCAGGTCGAGAGTGCTGAGGTGGAGCTGAAAAAGGCCAACACAGATGAAATGTCCCTGAAGAGAGCGGTCACTGTGAAACACGAGAAGCTTGCCACGGCTGAGATCCAGCTCAAAAAGATGCGTGAAGATCTCGAGCAGCACAAGTGCACTGTGCTGGAGTATGGAGGCGTTGATGTTTCTGCTTTATGTCTTTGTTATGTGCTGCCAAAGTTCATGTCTGCCACAAACACACAGTGAGGGGGAAATGAGCAGGGTGGGACAGCTCTGTGTGAAGACCAGCAACGCTGCAGGCAGGGAGTTGGGGTCTCAAATCAATAATTGCAATGTGACTTGACAGCAATTCTTTTATTGGCGCACTAATTTAATTTATAATGCTTATTCTTGATTCTTTTATCTTTTTAAAGAGAATGTCACATTGGGATAATTTTCCAACTTATCAGACTTCAACAAAGCCCCATTTGCCTTTCATGAATTTTTCATAATTTCCCTTGCCACTTTTGCTCATTATCAAAGATGTTCAAGACCCATGGGGAAATGGGGCTCTCATCTCGGAGGAGCATTATCCTGACATGATGCTTCTTAAACAAAAGGAAAAGTGTCATTTGATCAAAGCCTCTCAGCCCCTTTCCTTCTTCCCATATGCTGAAGGCAGCACCAAACTGCAGCCCTGGAAGGTTCTGGCTTCACTGTGAGCTTAGTGCTGAACTGTTAGGGAGAAAATTGATTTGAAAACAATTTCCTTGTACACAGATTGATAGGAAAAGAGGATATGGAGCATTATTGGCTGTGATGGAAGGAAGCTTCTTCCACATGGCTGAGAGAGTCAAGCAAGATTTAGTCATGCTTGAGGTTTGTGTGGTGTGCAGAATGGCATTTAGTGCATTGTACCAGCTAAAGGAGATTATTTTGGAGGAAAAAAGGTTGGACTTTGGGAGGAATTTCTGGATAGAAAGAGTGGGATGCCCAGGGATACCTTGGAATGGGCTGCCCAGGGTGGTGTGGAGTCGCTGCCCCTGGAGGTCTTTAAGGAATGACCTAGTGCCATGGTCAAAGTGACAAGGGAGAGTTCATCGGGTTGGACTCAATCTCAGAGGTCTTTTCCGACTTAATTGCTTCTGTCCAAAGTAGCTTTTAATTTAGGAATGAAAACTGCATAATCTAATGGTCCTTTTTGTCAAAAGTTGCTGCCAATTTCTGTTTTTAATGTGTGTCAGGTATTTCCCTTGAGTGACAAAATTAAATGCTTTGATAAGCAAGAGGGGAAGGGAGGTAACCTTGGTTGAAGCAAAAGGGTTTTTGCTGGTGAATAAAAGAATGAGTCCTGACAGTTCCCTTGAGGTAGGAAGGTGCATATGGGCTCCTGCTAAGCATGAGTTTCACTTCTTGTACCTAAGTTGTTCTAGTTTAAAAATCACATTAATTCCTGAGAAGTTAATAAATTCTATATATCATTGCTTCTGGAAGCTGCTGGTTTTATGCTCGTAAAATGGAAGCTTTGCTCATGGTGGGCTTCAGTTTAATCTGGAATGAGTCAAAAGGCTCAGTAGTATTTTTTTTTTCCTGTCACCTTTAGACATTTTAACAAAGTCCAGGAGAAGAGGGGTGCTGTGTATGACAAAGTTATGGCCATTCGCAAGGAAATCAAACAGAAGAAGGACAAAATTGAGCAGCTGAAGGATGATGCTGAAGAAAAAGCAACAAAAGCCAAGGTGAGGGGTTGGTTTTTTTTTACACCTCCCACCCAAAGGAATCTTCTTACATTCCTGTTGTAGTGTGGACAGTGCAATGATCCTCTGAACAGCCTCCCCTGTGTTTTGTGAGTGCTGCTTCTTAAGCCATGGATGAGATACCCTCGAAATCATTTGAGTCCACCAGACCACTCACTTGACATTTGTGCTTGATAAAGATTTAACTTTGCTGATGGAATTTTTCCCCCCCTTCTTTATCTTCTCTTTCCAGGAAATACACCTAATTTTAAAGGCTGTATTGGACAAGTGTCATGAATCTCTCCTTAAGGCAGTAAAGACTTCTGCAGCCTCAAGAGCAGAAAAACTTGATGAAATAAGGGAAGGGCTGTTCAGCATTCAGCCTTCTGCAAGTAGTTCTTAAGCCTGCCTGCACTTGTGTTCCACTTCCATTATGTTTGTGCTCATACCTGAACTCAAGAGCTTCTGCTTTGCATGGGAGGGATAATAATTCCAGGCAAATCCATGTCAGAACTTGTTGAGCTTTTCAGGCCCATCCTGGTGTCATGAGCTTGCTGATATGGATAAGAAAGCACTCAGTTTCTGTTGTTTCAGTCAGCACCTGGTTTTACTGGTAATATTGCAAGTCTTGCTAACACCAAACTGTTCAACAGTTTAGACAGAACCCTGCATTTGTAGAAACTGTTCTGCAAACTTTGACCTGGGAACACCTGATGCCTTGGTCTGGCTTGAATGTTCAAGACAAGTCAGGAACAGGTGATGCTCCACCACCATTATTCAATTAAGATGGAATACTTACAGAGCAGTAGCATCCATCTAAATGCCAAGTTACTCTCATCATAAATATTTGCAACTGTAAAGACTCAGAAGTATCATTTTAATATTTTAGTTAACAGTGCACTCCATTTTGATGCTTGAACTCATTGTGTCTGTTTTGTGGGGTATTGAATCCTCGTCTGTGTTAGGATGCTCTTAAAAATTATAGATTGATGTTTTGTACCTTAACTTGTGACGGCCAGAGTGGTTTTCATTATTTGGAAAAATAAAATATTAATTCTGATGCTAGTTGATATAAAGATATTTAACCCTTTGAATATTTGATATTTGAATATTTGATATTTTTCTCTTGGGTCTTTCCACTCCTCTAACTGACTTGGCATAACATTTCAGTTGAAAATTTTGCTTTGTACATTTGCAGGAATGTGTGCTATGAGCAGTCTTTTATGATGAGAGGAGCAGGATGATTCAAGCCATCTTTAAAATTTTAATTCTTCATCTCTTTACTAGCCAGAAGTGCTAGCAAAACAGTTAGGGAGAGCAGGTGCTTGTTCCTTCTAGAACTCCTAAGGAGGCATCAGACCCTTCTAAAGTTTTGCTTTAAGCTTTTTTTTTGTTTGTTTGTTTTGTTTTGGGTTTTTTTTGGTGCTGTAGTAGAATTGTTTAGGTTGGCAAAGCCCTCTAAGATAAAGTCCAGCACTGTCCCCTCCACCACTAAACTCTGTCCCCAAGCTGCCAGCACTACACTTTGAAATATTGCAGTAGCATCTCCTTCCTTCTAAGGACTGATTGAAGGCTGCACTCTACAACCTGGATTTTGCAGCAGCTCTGGGGAAAAGGATTCCCAAAAACTTCCAATAGATACTGCAGGGGATTATTCCAATCAGCAGATCAAGATTCTTAGGCAAGAGAGATGATGCTTGTGTATCCCAGTGATGAGGAATTTGTAGGACAAAGAAAAAGCTGGAGTCTGGTTCCTGCTCTCAGAGATTTTGCCACACCAGCTGTTGGGTAAATTGAAAAGCTGCAATTCATGAAGGAAGAAAAACTCTGATTTCCAGGTTTTTGTGTTTCCAATAGGTTCTCGTGCTTTCGCTGTTGCTTATTTGTACCTAAAATACTTAAAAATAAAACATAACCAAGGTATGACTTATCTAGAGATAATTGATTCCTAGGTGTGAATAGATTCCTACTGCTGCTTGTCAAAAACTTTCACCCACCTTGGACCATATGGCAGGGCAATGGGGGAGTTTGGTGTGGCCTGAAGAGCAGGGAAGGGAGAAAGACTTTGCTGAGAAATACAGCTCCCTTTCCCTCAAGAGGGCAGTGTTACTCAAAATTTTCTAATTTTTATTTTTTGGGGGTTTGTTTGTTTGGTTTTTTTGCTAATCTTTCTGCCTTAGCTACTATTTAAAGGTGTAGTTTAGTTTTTTTTTTTCTGCATATACAACATAAAGCTTGTAGCAAGTTTGCATTGTACTGCTTGGGCTGACTGCACTATTTGAAATGTCTGGAGTTACTAAAATCATCTGTAAGCAAGTTTTTAAATCCTGCAAGCAGAAAAAACAGTGGCTGAGGTGGGAAATGGGTTGATTGTGACACCTTTTTCCTGGTGTAAGGGATGGAAGGAAACCTCTGTATCACTCCTCTTTTGCCTTTACTGCAGAGCATGGCAGGAAAGATCTTCAGAGCTCTGTCCCAAAGTCAGATTTCCTTTAGGTTTTGGGTGAGAGGAGGTGAGCCAGGTTTGTGTTTTCCTCTGCTGGAAGAGGAGCTGGAGTGCTGGCCACTTGGTGGGGATGTTGGCACGGAGAGTGGCCCTGGATCCACGTTCCCTTCCTGCCACAGCTCTGCTGAGGAAGCCAAAGGAAAACCTGCTGAATCTTCAGCTTCAGGATAACAGCTTTTCAGCTTGACACTCGTGTATTCTAGGGCTAGCCAGGACCAGGTAAGCCAGAGGTTAAAACTTACTGACAGTGTTTCCATCTAAGGATAGGACCCTTGGTGCTGCCAAAGTAGGAGCTACTCTGGAAGAAGGAGATGCAGCCTGCACTTGGGAGTCTATTCCCTGGTTTTTTTTTTTTTTTTTGTGCAGGGGGATTAGGAGGGAGTGTGGAAGGCTCGAGTGTGTGTAAATCATGAGGTTGTGAGATGCAGAGTAAAGGAATCTGGCAGACAAATGCTCCTGTGTGTTAAGGTCTCTTGTATCTAGGGCACGTTTTGGAAGGATTCTCTTGATGCTTCCTTCAGGCTCATTAAAGGCAATCCTTATTATAATAAAGTAAAATAAATAGCTGGAGATACCTGGGAATAAAAGCAAAGAAAACTTGGAGCTGAACAGCCAAATTGTTGTTGCCTGCAAAATTCCTTTTTCCAAAGCTAACGAAGGAATGCTGTTTCTTGAGATGCTGTAAATGGAAAAACTCTGTGACAAGACAAAGTCACAGTTGCAGGAGTTCCCATGTGGTTTTTCACTGAAAAGTTTTTTTACCACAAGGCTTTTGTCCCTTTTTCCCCAGGAAGACAAGAGAGCAAGGTGTTCAGGGGCTGACTTTCTAATGGGCAGCACAATAAACAGTCCTTACTGCAAAGGGAGAGGCTGGAGCCTGGGACAGCGATATTGAAAAAAGGCAATCGCTGAAAAATGTACTTGCAAAGAGAAATGGGCATTAGAAGGGGAAAAAAATCACTGTTTTTGTAAGCTGCAAGTCCAGCTGGGGAGGAGTGGGAGAGGCCAGTG
The DNA here is from genome assembly GCA_013398615.1 of Brachypodius melanocephalos. Classification (NCBI taxonomy): domain Eukaryota; kingdom Metazoa; phylum Chordata; class Aves; order Passeriformes; family Pycnonotidae; genus Brachypodius; species Brachypodius melanocephalos. Next base: position 2,286,241 of record VZSR01002395.1, on the reverse strand, counting down.
TTTGTAGAAAATGAACAAACAAAAGGAGGGAAAACCCAGGTTATGTTAGGGGTTTCCATAGCAACACAATACTTTTCCTGGAAAACTCAGATGATGCGATCTAATCTATCTGCTATTTAACTCTTGCATGCAAAGCCCTCTTTTCCTGTCTTACCTGTCTCCTGCACAGCACTGTCCCCACTGATGGGTGTGCTGTCACTGCACCACGGTGGTCTCCACGGGGAATGACATTCCTGAGACGAGGCTGCTCCTGTTCTGTTCCAGAGCACACAGAAAAGGAAGAGCTTTTGTGTGTAGGAAAGACTTACCAGGTGTGCTGATCCTGGGCAGCCTCTGCCTGAGATCTGTGGAAGACTTTGAGTGACTCTTTGCAGAGTTCATCAAAGCAGCCTGGCTTAAATTTGTGCCTGACTTTAAATTTGTACCTGGTGAAAAGCCCCAGGTGTGGGGAATGGGAATCTTTGGCGGCAGGGGAGGTTTTTTGTGGAGGAAGGCAAAAGGGTGGCAGCTTTTGCCTGACAAAAAGGACAACAGAGAGTGAGCAGCACCACAAATGTTCATGAGATGGGTACTGGCGTCAGATATGTAGAAAGGAGTGTCTGTTTTGGGGAGAGAAGTGGACAGAGTGGATGTGAGAGCCCATTCTGGTACAGCAGACAGGAAATGGATTCTGTTCCCTGCCTTCTGAACCAGCTTTGCAAGAGGGGCTGCCCTTGGAGGGGGGAGTTGGGATGGAAGAGGCAGAATTTTCTTAGTTCCTGGGGTCCCCTGCATGGTAAGTAGCTACAAAGAGAGGGTGGGGTGGTAAGAGAAGGCAGGGATCCCAAAGGATGCTGAGTATATTGCATGGAATCAGGGAATGGTTTGGGTTGGAAGGGAGCTAAAATCTTATCTTGTTCCAGGGACACTTTCCACTGCCCCAGGCTGCTCCAAGCCCTGTCCAGCCTGGCCCTGGACTCATCCAGGGATGGATCAGCCACAGCTTCTCTGGGCACCCTGTGCCAGGGCCTCCTCACCCTCACAGGGAAGAATTTCTTCTGTCTGATGTGTTTGTTACAGCCTTGGTAAGGACCTGGCAGTGGCCAACCCCTGCAATATTCAGCAAAAGCAATATTCTGTTTAATTGGTGGGCTTTATGTTTGGGTTTGGTTTTTTTTTTTTTTTACTTTTCCCTCTCTGCCTGTTGTTCTGTTATTAACCTGTTACTACTTATTGAGCCCTGAAGATTTGTGAATAGAAAACAACCATCATTACAATATTTAAAAGAAAACCACTTCAGAGGGGTTCAAAGACCAGTAATCCAGGCATGTGCCAATAAACAGGAAGCAGTGCTTTAATATCTCTGCACAAACCATCCCCTCTCTTTAAACATTTATTATATTTCCTCCTATTTCTCCTGACAGCCACCTGTTCCACTTGTGACCTGTTTGTAAAAACCTGCACACCATCTATCAGAGGGATACACACACTTACAAACTTCTGTTCCGTGGGCATTGAGTAAATTATTTCTTTAAGATCATATGGCAGATCTATAATTAATTAAACCCTCCATGATATTAGCGCAAAATAATTTAGCCTTTCTCAAAAGGTAAATGTAATTTGCCGATCTGGTATTTGGAAGAATGCTTTCCCCAAAATCAATTCCTTTAGTTTCCAGAGAATAGAAATGAGAAGCAATCTCATTTTAATTATATCTCTTTATTGCTAACAAAGGAATGATTTATGCAATTAAATTAACTGGCTAGAAAATTATTCTCAGCTGGGCTGTCCTAATTCTTTGCTTTCTGAATTGCAGGCTCTTACACTTCTCTATGTAGATTAATTTTTCTGATATGCAAACAATGCTCCTTGTGTTCATTTTTAACATTTTTTATTCACAGCTCCCCTTTTCTTAGTGTCAATGACATGAGTAATATTTGTGCACTGCTGGGCTCTGATTCAGGCCTTTTTTATGTAGAAAGATTGGGGAAAAAAATCTTTTCTTTTGAATCTCATTATTGCAGAGCAAGGTTTTGAAGTTTTCTTATCTATTGCTGAGAAACAGCAGCGGGAACATGGAGGGACTGCAAAGATGTCAAAGGATGCAAACTTTTGAAGGAAAATATATCAGCACTGAGGAGAAAGGTGAATTTGCAGTTGGTGTTAAGAAAGCTTTTTTTAAAATGTATTCCTCTTAAACCTCTGTCTCCTTGCAGCCAGGCAAAAAGCTGAAATAGAAGGGGAGGAAAAAAGAGATTTATGTCATATACAGGCTCAATAGGGAATGAATTTGGGATTTTTTTTTTTCTGCCTGGGATTGCCTTGCAGTGGCTGGCCAGAATGTGAGCTAGAGATATTTGGGCTGAGGGGAAAAATTACCATGTAACAACACATTGTGACCATGTGCCAACACAGCCTGACATCTTCTGAATGGGGCACTGGTGTAATGTGCTGCTCTGAAGCAGCAGTGAACATATTGCAGAGCACGTGTTGGCTCTGTCTGAGCTGTCCTGCCCTGTATCAGTGGAGATGTGTCAGCTGGGCAGGGTTTGCTGTGCTGGCACTCTGTGCTGCTGTCAGATGGCTTGAAACGGAGAGAAAGGAGATTTAGGTTGGATGGTGGGAAGAAATCCTTCCCTGTGAGGGTGGGGAGGTGCTGGCACAGGGTGCCCGGAGAAGCTGTGGCTGTTCCATCCCTGGCAGTGCCCAAGGCCAGGTCAGACAGGGCTTGGAGAACCCTGGGACAGTGGAAAATGTCCTTGCCATGGATGATCTTTCAGGTCCCTTCCAACCCAAACCATTCTCTGAAATAAAGTTAAAACCCAGAGTTTTTGTCTGGGTTGGAATGTGGTGGTTTGGGTGTGGAAAGCTCTGCACCATTGGGATTCTGAAGGCGTTTGAAATGCCAAATAGGAGGAATGAAGTTATTATCATTTGGGTGGGAAAAGGGAGCATTTTGAGCCTCTCTCCTTGGGCTGGGGATCATCCAAAGGGAATATTTCCTCTGGGCTGGATGGGTGAGGGAAGGGGCAGTTGCTGCAATGCCTCTATTGACTGCAGTTGTTATCCTTGAGGACACCACTGTAAAATCAGCATAAACTGAATTTGCTTAGCAAGTGGGATCACACTCACTTATTGGAAGAACATTTCTCAAAGAACAGTTGCCCTTGGCTTACTGTCAAAGAGTGATTTTCAATTTTTTTTTTTTAATTAAAAAAAAAAACAAAACTTCCCCTAGTTCTGCAGATTCCCTGCACTGAGTTCAGTTCTCCTGCATGAATATCTCAGCTCATAGAGGAAATAATCCCTTGCAATGCCTCAGGAAGATGCTGTGAGGTGTGAGTTTACCAGGCTTTGAGTCCAATATTATCTATACAGCAGGAATGGTTAGAAATCAATAAGATGAAATTCATGACAAATGCTACCTTTAGGGAGGAAACATCTGATTAAAAAAATGAGAAACAGCTGCCTAGGCAAGCAGTACTGCAGGGAAGGGCTTGGCTTCAGAGTGAATCACAGATAAGTGAGTCAGTGATGTGCCTTTAAACAGAAATCTTGTTCCTGGAAGCATTAATAGGAGTGTCAGGAGCAAGTTGTGGGGTCGGGGGAGAGATATGACTGCTCTGTGCTGCTTGGTGAAGGCTGGCAGGACGTATCCAGCCTTGCAGCCTGCATTTCAAAAGGCAAGAATGGGGAAAAAAACTGGGAAATCATGATCTGGGGGATAAGTAATGACAAGCCTTACAGAGGGAGAAAATTAAACTTCACTTGCAGCAGGAGAGAATTAAGCTGATACCAGGAAAACCTGAACCACAGCCTTCAATTCTCACCTCTCAGCCTGCCTGGAAAAGACCTGGAACCCTCTCGATGTGCCCTTTGCCCCCCCAACTCCACCTCTTTTTACTTTTAACTCTCTGCTACCTTTTTTTATTCTGCTTTGGCAGCAAATTCCAGTGGGGGCTGGCACTGAGAGCTGTTTCTGGTGATGGCCAGGGGAAAGGTTTGATTTCTCAGTGCCAGAAATCCTCCAGTTCTTTTGGAAGGAGCAGTGTGTGTGAGGAGCAAAAAAGATGTGCTCATAGTGGAAGGGAATGAAAGATGAGGAAGGAAAAGAAATTAAATAAGAAAAAACCTCAGCAACAAACAACCCCAACTGGAAAAAAAAACAAACAAACCACCAACAAAAAACCCCCAAAGTAAACCAAACAAAAACCTCCACAAACAACAGAACCAACACAACCCACAAAAAAGAAATCAAACAAAAAACACACAAAAAAACCCCCAAAACAACCCACCAAAACAAAACAAACAAACAAAGGGAACAAAAAAGCCCCAATGAAACCAGAACATGTCTCCCTTCTAGAGCTGACGAGAAGGTGATTCTTCCTTTCCATCTGGGATCAATTCCCTTCCAAAGGGCACACAGGGACCTCTAGAACAGTTTAAATTGTTGGCAGTGACAATTTCAAGGATCTTCTCTGTTCCAGGCTGAATTCTGGACTCCTGTTCTGCTCCTTAACAAAGGAAATAAGAATGAGCTCCCTCCACATCCTCTAATAGAAATAATCACCTCTCCATGGCCCATTTCCCAAATGTGCCAGGATTTAATTTCACAGTGAGTGCTATCCCCATGAAAAGCTGCCTTTGGTGACGTGGGGGAATCTCTCCTCTGCAGAGCAGATCACCATTGCAGGTGGCTGCTCTCCCTGGGAGAAGATCCCTGTCCCTGTGCTTTGCTTGCTCTTATTCCTGCTGAGATTCTCACAAAGCAGGACCCAGCAAAATGGAGTTTGGAACTGCAATATTTCAATAAAGCCAATTTAATTTTTTTTTTCTTTTGTTTCATTATGTAACACAAAAAAAAATTAATGAACATTTTACAACAAGTTAAGCAAATAGTTAATATTTCATTTTGAATAGCGTACTTTTGTTTATATTGGATTCTGGATATCAGAGTGCTGAAATCAGAGGTTAATCTGGTTCACTGCACTGAAAGAGATGCAAGTGCTGGAAAGCTTTCTGTTGACCTTGTATCTTCATTTCTCCTGACTTTTCATTTCTACTCCTTCCCATTTCTCAGTAAATTACTGAGAGAGAGCTCCTAGCTGTGTCTTGCAGGCAGCAGAAGAAATGAAGCAGTGTAAAATAGAGATAATACAGACTGAGCAGCACTGTGTGCAATTAGGCTGTAGAGCTGAGCATGCCTGGGCTTTCTGTCTCACTGCATTTCAGAGAGAAAAGCTGGGGAACAACCCTGCTTCCCTGGCCTTTTAGAACCTATTTTGTTATTCTTGTTGAGATCTAGTTGGGAGCTGGGTGATGTCCTGAAAAATCCAACCTGGACCACGCTGCTTCTGTGAAGATCGGTGTGGCCACTGTGCCCAAAGTGGCAATAACTGCTCTGTGTGGAGATCTGCACTCAGAGACAAAAGACAAACAGCCCAGTGAAGTGTCTGAATGTCCCCAGGCTCCCATCAGCATCCTCCAGCACACAGCTTGCCCCTCTGTCCCGGTGTTCCCTCCCTGCTGGGATGCTCTGTCCCACACACTGGTCCCAGTGTCCATCCCTTAAGGATCTAACCAGGTCCAAACTGGTTTCTGCCCACCTTATTTCCCATTTCTGTCCACCCTGAATCTTCCTCATCCCCCTTTTCACCCCAAAATGAACCCTTCCTACAGAAATCTCGGTGTCTAGAGCTGTCTTGGCAAAAGACTTGGCCACTCTAAAAGGGCTTCAGCAAAATGTTAAATATGCAAATAATAATAATAATAATTATTGCTGGTAATAACAGGAGTAGCCTGGGATTTCTTTATTTTTTTAGATCCCTCTGTCCTTTGCTCGTGCCACTTTAATGCAAATCAAACTTTGCAGATTGTGTTACCTATTGAAAAATAGTTTCAATTAGAAATTCAATTACACTGTCTTGGGGGGGATGGAACTGACAGTTTCTTTGAATTTTGCACGTTATAGAGGGCTCCAAAGTGCCATAAATCTGCTAATTGATTTCTGTACCTGTAATGTTTGATTAGGTGTATTTTATTGTCTTCTTGGTTTTAATTAACCCCAGGCTTGTCAAAATGCTTCCACTGACAAAGGATATATGATGAACTGAGATAAACTCTATTAACAGAGGCTGACTTTTGTCAGTAATTGCTATCATGCCTGAGAGTTATTAGAAATGATCACACACAAAGAAACTGTACTTTTGGTAACAACTTTTATGGGCTGTTATAAATCTGTTGATTGCCCCCTACACGCAGGAGATAAGCAACTGTGAATGACGAGGGGTCCCAGGGAAAATCAATCATTTTCTGCACGTCTTATAAACATGAAGAGTGACAAAAAGGGAAGAGTTATGAAGTTCAGAGTTGTGAAGCACTTAGAAAAAGTGCTGAAAATGGAATAGCTGGCAAACCATCTCTTGGACAAAACAGGAGAGAAGGGTTAATATTCCTATTTTTACTGATAGATCCCCCTGTAAGGACTTTGTTTATGTAGGATCTTTAGATAGAAATGCATCTAAAAATACACAGAAGTCTGTGCATAAATATTTTTGGGTGAACTGCAGCTTCATCTGTTGGAGCCTTTGAATTCTGGAGCTCTCTGTGAACGAGATGTGGATTCAGGTGCAGTCCTGAGGACACAAATGGGATTACAGTGAGAAAAGCCCCACAAAGCTGTGAAAAAAAAGGACAAGTTTTGTGCAAATTATTCCTTAAAGATAATGTCAATACTCCCTACAAACACCAATATGTTCATTTATAATTAAGGTAATGTTTATAAATGTTTTGGGATTTTTATATATATATGTGGGGAGACATTAATTTATAGTTAAGGTGATGTTATAAATGTTTTGAGTTTTTAAAATATACATATCCATATGTAGGGTGAGCACACAAAGTCCTCAGGAGCTACAGAGATCTATTCTCTGTTTTCTGCCAACTTCTGTCCAAGCTTTGGATACTCTTGGCTGGGCAATTTAAAGTTGCTTAATAGCTCTTCTGTCTTGCTCAAAACAGTTATTTTTAGCTTGATTTTTTTTTTTTTTAAATCTACAGCTGAGAGGGTATTTTAAACTGACCTTCATTTTCTCTGCTGCTTTTTCTAAGAATTATCCCAATGACTTGCAGTAGTGTGAGTGGGCAGAGAGAAAGGGGGAGCAGAGTGGAGCTTTTCCACACAGAGGACACTGCACTAAAAAAAAAAAAGCTATTTTACCTAAGAGGATTAGGATATTTGTTTGTTATTAATATTTTGGGGAGCTTGTAAAATACCTCTGGAGCTTGCACGGTGAGAGATTCTCACTTTGATGTCTTAGTTTAGCCCAAAATAGATTTTCCCAGTGTTTGGGGCTTTTTGGAGAAGGGTAGAAGGGGCTGCTGTGTCTGGGTTTATTGGGGTGGGGAGGCACAGCTGGAAGCGCTGCCACGGGCATGAGCATCCTTCAGTTCCCAGGGAGAGGGATCCATTTATTCTGCTGACCCTCAGAGGGTCTGGAAACCACATTCTGCTCGAACCCCAGCTCCTGTGGATCACTGCCATGCAGGACACGCAGGGCAGGTGGTCTTTGATGGAATTGAGTGAGAGCTGTCACTGATTTCTGCAGCCTGACAGAGGATCTGCAGTGCTGGACCCCTGGCATGGCACAGGTGGGATTTTCTATGGGATCCTCTGCTGCTGTGGGTGGGGGGCTCTCACAGCTGTGAGTTGTGACCTGGCTTGATGCTTGGTGAAGAATTAGAAGAGTCCTGGACATCCCAGATCTGGAGATGTGGGAGAGTGAGTTGAGACCAGCAGGGGAGGGAGAGCCGAGAGCTAAGGATGCTCTGTTTTGAGGAGCTGAGAGCCAAGGATGCTCTGTTTCGAGGAGCTGAGAGCTAAGGATGCTCTGTTTTGAGGAGCTGAGAGCTAAGGATGCTCTGTTTTGAGGAGCTGAGGCAGATCCTTTAGCCTTGGTATATTGGGAATGGTTCTGCCGGCTGGAGAGCTCAAACTGACCTGCTGGATGTGGTATCCCCGTGCTGTGTCATGGAATTTCAGCTGTCCCACCAGCCCCATTAATGCCCCCAAGGGGCAGTGGGTAGGTTTGGAAGCTGAACCTTCCTTTTGGTTTGCCTTGGTTACAGGGCTCTGTTCCAGACATTCCATGCAAGCCTCGTGTGTGTGTGTGAGAGTGCACATATATCTATATTCCCTCTTGGGGCATGCTGAAAACAATCCATTTAGAAACCAGGTGTCCTTGTCTCTCTCGGCATCTGGTTAAATATCAGCCGAGTAGGAAAAGGTAAATCCTAGGATGCTTTAACAACCGCCGGGGCCGTGGAGCCCTGGGCTCCATCTGATGGGATTTGAAGGTCACGGTGGCTGCCCACGTGTGAAAGATGTGTCCTTATTCCCCATAGATAAAGCAGAGCGAAGGGATGTGTGTCTGGAGGTGTCCCCAAAGGCGGAGGATCGCAGGCAGCAGCGCTTCGGGCTGCCGAGAGCAGAGGTCGCTGTTGAATTGGAAATGGAGCTCCTGCTCCTCTCCAGGGCCACCTTCCCTCCCCATCGTGTCCAGGACACCTCAGGCTGCGGGATGAAAATCTTCAGCCCCTTGTGGGAATCTCCAGAAAATCCCAGAGGTCTGAAGTTGCTGCGAGCTGCCCAGGTGGATTCACGTCTCATTGCCAGCATTCCTCACTGCCTGGAAGCACCTTGGATTTTAACTTCTCTCTGGAGAAAAAGCAAATTGGAGCTTCCAGCAGAGGCTGTGGGTGCTTGTGCCTTTCTTCAGGAGGGTGACCAGAAACTTTTGGCAAAATGGGGCATCTGTGGCAGCAACAACCTGGGAAGTGAGCAGGCTGTGCTTCACATCGCTCTGCTAATTCAGTATTCACAGCAGCCTGAGATCCTGCAGTTTGTTCTCGATTGGTTTATTATAGTCAATACTTATTATTTATAGATATGAAAGAGACAAGATCTGAGCCTTTTGATGTTGTAAATCGATACAGATCTGTTCACTCCCCGAAACTGCAGGGCCACAAATCCTTAGTTAAAACTTCAGCCTTCTGCCTAGACGTGTAAACTTAATGTGGATACTTCTGTCTTGACAGAAACAGGACTGCCATTAACCCCCAAATCCTACAATTCCAGCAGAAGACACTATTTGGCAGGCAAGGCTGGCGTGGTGTGGTTATTTTGGCAAATGTGGACAGCCAGGACAGTCTCACAGAGAATTATCTGTATTTGTGTGGACCCATTTAGTTCCTCTTTCCCTGGGAGCAGAACTGTGTGTTCAAAGCAGTGGGAGTGCAGGAAACACCGTGGTGTCTAAATAACTTGTAATGTTACTGCAGAGAAGGTCTGAGTTAATGATCCAGTTGATTTACAAGGCAACTGCATGACAATAGAAATTAATATTCGCTGATGAGTCAAACTGAGAGACTCTGAATTTATATTTTTTTTTCCTCACTAATGGCTCCGTGTCAGATCTGTGTGGGAGTTCACACACCTGTGCATGGATCAGAGGTTGTCTGGGGATAAAGGAGCATTTGACGAACTTTCGGACTCTCCTGAAAAATACAATGTAAGAAATCTCGTGTGAAACTGTCCAAGTGCTGTGCTATTCTGAAAATGTCTTTTAGTGCCAGTGATGAGTAGGTGTTTAGGGGGTAAAATACAAGTAGCTGAAGACAAATTCTGCTCTCTTTTGCTCCTGGTTTATATTCTGCTAAACTTGCACAATTGTAAAACCAGTAAGAGAAAAGCTGTGGTTATTAGGGGAAGAAATTGGCACTTTCCTTTAAATTAGCTGATGTGTAGTTAAAAATGGGCTGCTCAGTGAAAGCTGCTGGCTGTGGCATGTCCTTGGCACCTGGATGACTTTAGTCAGTCCAGCCCAGCCTGAGGAAGGAGAAAAACCCATAAAAGCAGAGATGTCCAATGTGCTGTGTCTGAGGGGAGAGGTTGCATGGAGTTTCCCATCAGCCTTGGGCCATGTGGGGAATAAGGACTTTCAGGAACTGTGGGATCAGAGCATCATTATGATTGGAAAAGGGCTCTAAGGCCACATCCATCCACTCACCCAGCACTAAACAAAGTGTTGCAGCCACAGGTTTCTTTAATATAGTCAGAGTTAGTGATTCCATCGCCTCCCTGGGCAGCCTGTTCCAGTACATGACCACCCTTTAGGTGAAAAGTTCTTCCCAATATCCAACCTAAACCTCCTCAGGCGTGACCTAGGATCTCCTCTACTTCTATAGCTTGTTCTTGGGGGTAGAGACCAATCCCCACCTGGCCACAGCCTCCCTTCAGGTGGTTGTGGAGAGTGATAAACTCCTCTTTTCTTCAGGTTGAGCCCTCCCAGCTCTCTCAGCCCCTCCTGACACGAACGATGGCCCTTTTCCATGGTAAATTAAACTCACCCCCTCCAGGTGCCTGATGTCACTTTGTAGGAGGCATTTGGCACTCCAAGGCCAGCCAGGTTTCAGAGTTGTGGCAGCTTGCATGTGGGAGAAATCTTTATCCATTCCTCCTGGTGCTCCAGACCCTTTCCCAGCTCTGTTCCCTTCTCCGGACACTCTCCAGCCCCTCAATGTCCTTTTTGCAGTGAGGGGCCCAGAACTGGACACAGGATTTGAGGTGTGGCCTCACCAGTGCCCAGCACAGGAGGACAATCACAGCCCTGGTCCTGCTGGTCACACTATGGCTGGGACAGTCCAGCTGCCCTTGGTGTTCTTGTCCACCTGGGCTTTGCCAACACCAGCACCCCCAGGTCCTTTCCAGCCACTCTGCCTGCAGCCCTGCAGGGGTTGTTGGACCAGAGGGCTGCACCATCCTTTGTCCTTCCTTGCACTGAACACCTTCTTCTCAGAGAAAACAGGGAGAGGAGCTTGTTTGAGCTCTTTGTTCTGCTGCTCAGCACTGGCAGGGACTGGATGCAAATAACTCCTCAAGGAGGTGTGAGATACAGAGTTCCTGGCCCTGCTTTCTGCTCTCCAAGGCCCAGCAAGGTCTGTGACATCCCCAGGCTGTCCCTTGACTGTGGCTCCCCTTGCAAAGCCAGTACTTAGCAAAACTCCTTTATGCTCTTAACCCAATTTCCTTCCAAATCACCATATGCCATGAGCTTTGGGAGGGATTGAGAACATGAGAAGGCTGCTCTTTTAAATCCCACGGAAAGGAGGAAAAGTGGCATTCTGAGTGCCTGCAGGCAAGGAATAGAGGAATCTTATATGGGTTTGGGGGCAGGAAAACCCATGTGCCCTCGCCAAACTGAAGCCTGCCTCCCCCAGTTTTCCTGCAGAGTTTCCTAAGCAGTTTTCCTAATCAGAGAAAATGTGAGGGAAGCCCCACTTGCTGTTCTGCTGTCACGTTGGGTGATGCTCTGAGATGCTGCTGGAACTTGTGAAGAAATGAGACCACGCAGAGGGTGATGAGCTCCAGAGAAGAACCAGATGCTGCAGAGATGGAGCTGAGCCTCCTGCTGAGTAACCACTTCCCTCCCTGCCAGTGGGAGATCAATCCCAGCTGTTAGGGAGGCTTTTGGAGGGTGCCATCTTCTGAATCACTGCTGTGGCATGTGATTGGAGTTAGTGTTTAATTGGGGAGTTAAAGCCCTTAGATTGGACAAGGTAAGGAAAGCTCCAGGTGCTGGGTCAGAGGCACCCTTCTGGCAGCAACGTTGGGAAGTTGGTGATCCTAGAATTAGGCTTGTAAGGTCTACATGTGACAGGACCAACCTGTTCAGGGCTTGCAGAGTCTTGCTGCAACCCTCCTTTGCAGATGGTTTGGTGCCAGTGTGTGTGTGCGCCGTCCCTCAGTCTGGATCAGCACGTGAGGCTCTGGTGGCTGCCACATGGAGCTCAGCCCTGCCTGTGCCAGGAAAGGGAGCAGGGCCCTGTGGCCAGGATGCCTCCATATGGATGAGAAAGGAGAGTCTGTCTCCATAGCTCTGGGTGGACTCTGTGCAATGAAGCTGAAACACCAGAAGGTAGGATTTCATGTGTCTGTACAGAAGGTCTGTGCCCAGTGCATAAACAGATTAAAACCTGGCCTATTTTTTCACCTGATTTTTTTGGGGGGGGGTTTGTAGCCTTGTGCAGAGGGTGTTGCATCACAGCACCAGGGTAATGAGGGAAACGTACTCTGTCTCCTGCTTTGGGAGGTCTACGAGTTATTCTGCATTTAGAGAGTGCCTGAGCTCCTTTGTCGCATCTGTGGTTGAAGGACAAAGTGCAGTGATGGAAACAGTTCTGAGATGCAGGATCCAGAGGTCAATTAGTGAATGAGCAGGGATAAGAAAATGGAGGTTGAAAAAGAGTCAAAGATATTTACAGCCTGCATGGCCTTCCCTCTCCTGGTGCTTTATTTTTAATGGCTTGCTGCTTTTACCTCTCTTTGTTTAATGAATATATTGCTGAGTTATTGGAAGTACAAACTGCATCCAAAAGCAGGACACTCAGGGTTTATGATATTCATATAACTCAAAACCAGCCAAATTGATTTTTTTTTTCTTTTTTCTTTCCCCCTCCTCCTCCACCACCTCATTTTTAAACCTTGCAGCAGGCTCTGTGGCAGTGACAGGTGTGAGACTGACAGCACTGGAGAGGAGAAGCTGTGTTTAAGTGGTGGGGAGAGCACACTCTTTTCCTCCCCTGGTGCTTTACCCCTCTCCAGCCACCTCTCCCTGTGGCTTGGGGCAGAGGCAATCTTTGGTTTTCAGCTCCCCAGTGGTGCTGTAGGAAGCTGGGGCTGTCCCTCCCAGTGTTCCCAGCATGGCTTTGTGCCAGTGTGGTCACCTGCTCCTCTATGACCAGAGAGTGGACACAGTAAGACATCCCTGGTCACCACAGCACAGCGTGAACCTGCAGCTCTGCAAAGGCTGCTGGACCTACCTGGAGCTGCTGTGGTGGCTGCAGGGAGTGAGGAGTTTGTGGGGAAAAAAAATCTGAAATGGTGTTTCTGGGTGGTGTTTTTAAAAACGCATCCCTGTGAGTCTCCAGGTCATCGCTCTGTCCAGGCAGTTCGTTCTGTTTGGTGGCTTTTGCCCTCTCTTGGGGGTGTTCTCCTGGCTGCTGGAACAGGGATGGACATGGCAGCAAAGTGTAGGACAATTTTTGGAGCCACAGCAGCTGCTGGACTCTGGGAGTTTGTCCCGCAGCCACCCCATCTCTCTGATGGGAGTGCAGCACCCATGGGCTCCAGGGACAAGCCTGCCCTGTCCTCCCGGCATGGAAAAGGGACAGGGGAGGAAACCAGGGGCTGGAAGATCTCTGCTCCTGGAGAGAAATAAAGGAACCCACCCTCAGTAGGAAGCAGCGAGAGGTTTCCAGCTCAGCCCTGGTTAATGAGGGCATTTTGATCTACAATTGTTGACTGCAGAAAGAGCCTCCCTGATAAAAGGGGAAGGGATGTCCTGGGGGAGAGGGTCGCTGAATATGCATGGCCCCGGGTCTCTTTGTTTAGCTGATATCTGACTATATTTATTCTTCTAGATTACACATTCTGACTGCGGAACAAAGGGCTGGCAGGAGCTGCTCTCTTGTGCTTAATAATTTGAGTGAATTTACATTTCAATGCAGCCCTGTGCCACTTCCCACCCCCCGTGGAAAGAGCAGAATTTCCCCGTTGCGGGGAGGGGGGGAAAAGAAACTCCCACCGCAGTGGCCAGGCTGGGAGATTTATTGCTGCTCCTCTCTGAATTTATTCCTCGCGAATCCTGCACACGTGTGCCCACCCTCTGCCTGATGCTGAGATGTTTTCCTCCCCACTCCAGACTTGCTCAGCCAACTCTGCCTGCCCCACCTCCCTGCTGAGCGCTGTGATTCATCCTCAAGTAATTAACCAGCAGCAGCAGCACAGAAAGTACCTGCCTCGGCAGAAGTGTGAAAAACACCTCTACACCTAACGGGAACCGGACTGAAGGGTTCCACTTGGAGTGACACCCGGGGAGCTGCAAAGTGACAAAAAGACAGAGTTGCCAAAACTCCCCAAAACGCGGTGTGGTTTCTGTGTGACATCCTTTTCGCTGCACTTTGGGAACTGAAAGTACAGAAACCCCATTTGCTGAGTCAGAGTTAGTTATAGGGGTGTGGAGGTGGCAGGTTTTTCACTTGCTGATCTAACCAGGATCCTTGGATCCCTGCCTGCAGTGAGTGGTTTGACCTGTTTGGCTCATCTCTTGCTCCTCAGCTGAATTTTCCCTGTTCTGCATCCCTGATTTGGTGTTCCTGCACAGGACACTCGTGCACACAGGCCCAGGATCCTGTGTTGGCTGCCACCCACTCCTTACTGAGTTTAATGTTAGGAGAGCTGCATCATTTTCTCTTGCCTGCCTGATAATAACTTTGCATGGGACTTTATATGCTGATAACCTCAGCATGCTACACTCCATTTGGGTCTCTCACCACCAGCTGCTCTGTATCAGCCCATTATAACCAATTTTGATTATAGGCACAGCTCCTCATCTCTGGTTTACAGGACATCTCTGCTTTCCTTGAGCTTCTTAGGAGCTGGGTTTTGGGGCCATGAGCACAGGACCTCACTGTTTGGGATTTGTATGTTGAGATGTGGCTCAATTAATACTTTTCTTTAACTTGCTCTTCTGTCTAAGTCCCACAGTGTCTCACATGGTGCAAAATGAGATGGACTCTCGGTGCTCTTGGGGCTGAAGAAGCAGAACATCACGAAGGTGCAGCCTCAGATGTACCTGAGCAACAGCAGCAGCCTCTTCCAGAAGCTCATTGTGCCTTTGGGCAGCCAGGGGACAGGTACTTTTGTCCTGAATTCTTTTCTTGCCATTTTTTCCTCCTCTCTGAGTTTGTGTGAGGACCTGTGTGTGGGAGATGGGAGTTGTTGAGCTGTGAGCTGCTCAGGGCTCCCATGTGGGAGGGCAGTCAGCTTCCAGCAAGCCCCACAGGTGTGACCAGTGGCTTTTAACACATTCATTTCAGGCCTTCATTGCAACCTGAGCTGCAAAACAACTTGGAAATGGGTTTTATAGCTGTGTTTCACCACTCCTATGTGCTTGCCACTGTGTGGAGCTCTCTGTGGATGTGTGTCCCTGTACTGCCCAGAGCTGAATTCCTGGCTCTGCAGAGAGCAAGGCAATGATCCCAACTGAGCCAGTTAGGAGCCTGTGCATGTGATGCTGCTCTTCTTTCTGCTGACATTTCTAGATGTTGGTGTTCTGCAATGCAGAATGCAGGAAGAAAACGTTTGAGGAATGTGGGCAGAACCAGGACCTTGCCCTGTGTCCTGCTCCAGCACAACAGAGGGAATTTCCTGCCTTGTGTAAACGCTGAATCAGTGTGTGGTTGTCAGTAGTTCTGCCTGAAACGCCTGCTGGAGCAGGTAGCTGTGTTCATTTTAATGGCTGGGTGTATACATTCATTATTTCTCATTGGTTTTACATTGTGTACATGCACAAACGTGGAACCATACATATGTATGTTCCATATCACACACACATACACAGCCTGAGACACACAGCAGCACAATGCAGCACGGAACCGGGGGGCTTTCGCTTCTCTTAATTACCTCATTATATTGATTCTTACATTCTGTACATCTTGGTTTTATCTGAACTTTCCAGAAGGTGTAAGCAATACACATCTTGTCACATCCCATTTTCACACTAGCGCTGTTGCTGTATGAACCATTGCTCGAAATAAAACACGACGAGAATAGGCAGCCATCTGTCTGGGAAGCACATGCAGTCCCAGATGGCAGCTCCTCTCCTGCTTGCTGGTAGCAGAGCCCTCTGCCTGAGGAACACAGTAGAAATGTGTAACAGTTCAGCAGGGATATGTAGAACGTGTGGTTCTCCCCCGGGCTGGGGCTCGGGGCCCTCCAGCGATGGGAGGGGAGGGAAACTTGAAACTTGGAGCACGGAGCCTATCCCTAAGGAGGGCAGGTGTTCATCTCACTCACAGCAACCTCTCTGTGCTCAGCTCTCTGGGAATGAGGTTCCTCATCCCGTCTGTCTCTGTGTGAATATTCCTTTGGTATGGAGAAGTGGGAGCCTGATGGAAAAGAGTCCACAGGACCTTGTCGGGTAAAGCTGCGGGGAGGTGAAAGGCCCTGAGCAGCTCTCTCAGGACTGTTCACACAACAAATGACTCTGCTTGGTTTGCAGGCAGCTTAGCCACCAAGAATTGACACGTGCCAGCCTCCAAGGGTCACAAAGCCAGTGTCCCTCAACCAAGGCTTTGCCCTGTGTCATTCAGGACAAGCGACACTCCCCTCGCTCAGAGCCACCTGTGAAACCACAGCATGGGAATGTCTTTCCTGCCATTCTTGTCTTTCCAACAGAGGTGAATGGTGATGAAATACCTCTACTTAGCAAAGCTTGGTCATTTCTGCTGGACTCCGCATCCAGGGATTGCTTTCACTGATCAAATTTAGCAGAAAAAGCCCAAGAATGTCTGAAGCACCAAGTGTGGGAGTGGCTGGGTGAGAATGCAGCTTCCTTATTCTTTGAACTTTCTGCCCCTGCACGCAGTTTTTAATCTGGCCTGAGGGAGGGATAAAGGATACCAGGACAAGTTTCTACAGAACAGGGGAATACAGAAAAAATCATCACAAAAGGAATGACAGCCCTTGGGAGAGGCACCCAAAGCCATCAGCCTTTTGGCTGTGACTTTCACTACAGCTTTTAGAAGACCTCAGCAGTGGTTCTGTGAAACAGTTAAGAATTTCCTTGTAATTTTGCTTTGCAAAATCATCCCCTTCCTGGATTCCAGTTTTCTGGAAGAAAAAGAAGAGCTGTGCAGTGAGGCAATTAAGAATTTCCTTACCTTCTTATCATTTTGCTTTACAAAATCATCTCTCTGTGTTTCAGTTTTCTGAAATGTCTTTCAAGACTGTCTCCATTCCCAGAAAATCCTTTGCACAACACAGTGACTTTTTAACCTCGTGATACCTGTTCCCATTGCAGTTTTTCCACTGGGAGGCTCATGGATGTGATATTTTACTGCAGAGCTTGGCACGAGCCCTTTTGTACAGGGTGAAGCTGCCATGGGCAGGGCACCTTCCAGCATCCCAGATTTCTCCAAGTTCCATCCAAACTGGCCTTGAACTCTTCCAGGGATGGGGCAGCCACAGCTTCTCTGGGCAACCTGTGCCAGGGCCTCCCCACCCTAACAGGGAAGAACTTCCTAATATCTAATCTAAACCTAATATCTTCTTAATATCTAATCTAAACCTAATATTTTCCTAATATCTAAACCTAATGTCTTCCCAATATCGAATCTAAACCACTCACATGTTCAGGAGGAAAGAGTGCAGGCAGGAAAGGTCCTGCTGAGATTGTGCAGAGGGTCAGATTGTTTTGGATGCAGGAGAAAAACAACTGCTTCTTCCTTCCTCTCGGAAACGATTTCGCCTTGGCCCAGCTTGTGCAAAATGGAATTAGCGAGCCTTGCTGAGCACCGGGAGCTGGCGGGAGCCATCACTCAGCCAATTCATCATAATGGGAGCCTGGTATCTAATAAGCAGGTAATAAATGTGCTAAGTGTCCACCTTCAGGTTGCCTGCGTGCCTCCCCCCTGCCCAGACCCTGGGTTGCAGCTGCTGGCAAGGAAACATCACCCTGGCTGAGGAGCAGACGATGCTGGAGCGATGCCTGTCTGGCTTTTCTCTCCTGCCACGGGCATGGCAGGGGAGCCACGAGCTCTGCAGGGCAAGGTGTGGGGCTGGGGAAGCAGGTAAGGCAGGAAAACCTCACCCCAGGTTAATCAGGCCTGGAGACTGCAGTGGGGCTTGGCTGGTCTCTGAAAGTCAGGCAGCAGGTTGGGGTTTTGCCTTGTCACGGGATGCTTTGTGTCTTCGGTCGAGGTGCTAAAATTATGATTTCTCTGTTTTTCAGTGCATGAGGTGATGGACAAAGGGCAGCTGGAGGCAGGTGCTGAGGAAGTACAAGGGGATGCTGAGTAGAGAAAGCACAGGGCAATGCTCCCCCTGCCCTGAGGGAACAGCCGTGGGGCAGGCTGTGGTGCCAGGGAATGCTGGCATGGTTTGGGTTGGAAGGCGCCTTAAGGATCACCCAGTTCCAACTCCCTGCCACGAGCAGGGATGTGTTCCTCTAGACCAGGCTGTTCAAACTCCCATCCAATCCGGCCTGGAACACTTCCAGGGATGGAGCATCCACAGATTTTCTGGGCAGCCTCCTCCAGTGCCTTACCACCCTCTGGAACAGGAGAAGCTGAAGGGAAGCCCACGTCCCAGGGAATTGCCAGTGGGTGGCTGTCCTTGCTGGGAGACATGGGTTAGGACAGGTGATCCTGGAGGAGCTGACAAGTCCCTGAGTCTTTGACCTCAGGGAAATGTGGATCCCAAGCAGCAGCAAATAGGAACACATGGAATTACAAGGGGGTTTGCTGGCATCGGGCAGGAGGGACTGGGCCTGCAGAGCGATCTCTCTGGTGGGACTGGAGAAGGTTGCAGGAAGGGGAGGAGACAAGGACCTCTTTATATCCTCCAACCCAGAAGGACCTGCTGGGGCACAATCTCTGGGATCACCACGTGGGATTTCCAGCTGCCAATCTCCTCTCCTTGCTGGGGCTCTTCCTGCTCTCCTGTCCCTGCTGCTCCTGCCCGCGGGGCTCCGAGCGGGAGGGCAGCGCCGCAGGCCCCGCTCCGCAAAGCGGAGAAGCCTGTCCCTATTTGTCACCCAGCGCCGCCGGGGCCTTGGAGGTGAATCAGACGCTCTGCATTAATAGCTGTAATCATGACAAGCCTTGGTGGTGCCGGCTGGAGCGATCTGTTTGCGGGCTGACAGCGAGCTCGCCGGGAGAGCCGAGCGGGAGGCGCCGCCCGGGCCCGGAGCAGCTCGGTGGGGCAAGGCCTTGAGGGAGACTGAGCCCAGCTTCTTCCCGTGAGTTTGATGCCTCGGGATTTTAGCTTTTATGTTTTTCATCTACTTGTTAATCCTGCAGTTCTTTAGTGTATAACTCTAAATTCCATACACAGGGCTATTTACTCTTCTCTGTTTTGGTCAGACACAACAATTCCTCTCCAGGCCTGGGAATCAAGGATGCCTCTCTGCTTCAGGCCTGGAGAAATGTAAACAAAAGTGAGATGGGTGGAGCAAACTTGGGGTAAATGACTTCATTAACCTGAAGCTGTAATTGGACGATTAACCCCCAATATGCAAATGAACCAGACTTATAAAAGTACAAAAACCCCGTGACCCGTCATCCGTTTTGTGTGGAGCCCATGGAGTTGCTTTGTCTGTACCTGAAGGCCCTTCAATAAATATAACTACTTTTAATTCCCCGAATTTTGTCTGGTCTCTGTTTCTAGGTAAGCCCCAAAAGGCATCAGGTTGGGTGGGTGAAATCCTGGTCTCAAGCTCGTGGGTGGCAAATCCAACAAGAGCGGATTGCAGCCAGGCAGATTTTGGGTTTTGGAGAACATCTTGTGCTTTCAGGGGTTTCTTTTTCCCTTGGTTATCCTTAAAGTGATTCTGCTGCTCCTTTTAGTTTGCTGGCATCCCCCAGTTTTGTATTTGCCTTCCTTGCTAATTCTGCTGGTGGTGCCAGTGCTGCCTGGGGTTTCAGACCAGCCTGGGATCAATAGGGGAGCACTTGCAAGCATCATATTAATTGAGTCTTATGTTGAGAGCCCTTGTGCTATTGATTGTAACAGTAACTTCAGCTGGAATTTGGGAAGCACTTACTTGAAGTCGAAAAAATGAGAAGAAAGCGGAATGCTGGGTGATTGCATTGACTTCATTTCCAGAGGATTACACTGTAATAATTGTGTGTCTCCAGTCTGCTTTCATTACTTGTCCCTCTAATGAAAGTACCAGGAATGCTTTCAGATTTCAATATGCGGGATTACAGGGATTGCTTGGAGCAAGCACCAAGAGTACAGTGGCCAGGAGCAATATGAGAGACTTTATCTTAATAACTGGCAGAAGATATCCACTCACCCTGCTGTCTGCCCCACTCACATCCTTTGCTTTGCTTTCCTTCCTTTAAAAAAAAAAAAAAAAAAAAAAAGGAAGAAACAAAAATGCCAATTACTGACTGAGAACATGAATTTTTCATTGACCTCCTGTAATACCCCACAAAGCTCAGGAGCCTGGAAAGTAATGAAATGAGATTTCTTCAAAGAACAAATGAATGAGAGATGATGACTGTCTGGACCAAAAGTGAGATGAGGGCATCATCAAGGGCCTGACTTTGGGGTGAGGGAAGGACAGGGACTGCTCTGGAGTCAGGAGGGATAACAAGGGGTGCTGAAGGCTCATCACGTATCTCTAGTTTTTGTTCCAGTGCAGGGGTTCCCCTCTCTGCAAGCAAATGCTCAGATTATGGGGTTGTGGGGTGCCCTGAGGGGTTGGGGCAACCTTAGCATGGGGCGTGCAGCTCTGTTGTGGTTTGCTTTTGCTGTTTTTCTTCTTTCCTGACACACAGCCTTCCACTGATGCTCTTGGTGTGGGGCAAAGTACCCCAAATACATCCAGGCTGGGGGTCTGTCCTGCCCTGCTTTGCAGAGCTCTTTGTGGACATGCCCTGAGTGCTCAGAACTCCAAATCTGGCACGAAATGTTCTGGGACCTTGCTGCCATGTGGACCTTTTTGAGATTTCTGTTGTTTTTAAAATGTTGCTTTGCAATAACCCAACAAAAGCTGCTCTCAAACTCATTTATTATTTTTTTTATAAAGGCTCCCCCCACTTTTGTTGTTGTTGTTGTTGTTGTTTTAAGATGCTGTCAAATTGCACTTCTTAAGATTCATGGTGGATCTCCTCTGCCTGACTCTATTACCCAATTTAAATACACAACAGCAAGAGGGGTTGAATGCCACTGTGTTAACATGGTGCCAGAGACCTCTGCGAGGTTGTTTGTTAAAAGCAAATTGTACCTGTTAAGGGGCTGGGAAGGGGAGCACAGCTGCTGTTAACTGCTTTACCAAATTGACTCTGACTCATTCGTTTCAAATGAAAATTGAAATGCTTTTGACTTCTTCTTTTTCTTCCCCCCCCTTTTTTTTTCCATCCTTCCAGTGGCAAATTTGCTTTACTTAACGCTAAGTGGGGATCATTTCTTGTGATTACTGAAAAATGCATCATAACTTTTGATTACGCTGCTATTAAGGATGCAGAATGGCAATTGCTGCTGCTCGCAGAGAGGGAGAGAGAGAAGGGGGAACGCTGCTGGAGGAGCGGGTGTAACCCTTTGCTGTGCCGAGTGCTGTGGAGAAGGTGGAAATGCTGCTGCTCTGGGGTGCCAGGCTGGAGGGGCAGGACCTGGGGGTCGGATTTGGGCTGGGTGCAAGTGGACAGGAGCACAGGTGACCCTGGAGGGATGCAGTGATGAGGGCTGGAGCATCACTGAGCTGCCAGAAGTTTTCCTTTTGTAGGGGTTAATGATCCTGTCTTGAAATGAAAACACCTTGGGAAGGCTGGTTGTTGTTTGGAAAAAGGAAGTATTAGGGGGATGGAGAGGGAATGCTCCTGGCAGCAGGATCAAGGACACACGTGCCAGGGTGGTGGAGACCCTTGGGTGGGATGGGCATTTCTGGCAGGGGCTTTACAGCAGGGAAATGGGAAGAGAGGGATGGTGGAGTGCCCAAGCACACTGTCCTCAGTGCTGGGGAAACTGAGGCAGGGATGGGGAGGTGAGAGGAGGAATTGCTTTACCCGGCACTGTGATTTTCAGCAGTGAAGGCTTCACCTCAGGACAAGTGCCAGTGATGTTTTCTGGAGGTGATCCCTGCCTGGATGGGGAAAACCCCTCCAGGACAGTGCAGAGAGCCCCTCCCTGGCTTAGGGAAGGTGTGATCGACGTTTCCCTCCTGCTGTAACCAGCAAGAGGACACCCGTGGGCTGGTGCAAAGGATTGCAGAGGATTTGGGTGGTTATTTGGGAGCTGAGGAAAGGAAGGGGGGATTCTTCTGCATCAGAGAGCCACAGGAGCGAGGCGCGGGGTATTGGTGGGTATCACTTCCACACTTGCCTGTTTGCAGCCCCTTTCCAAGGAGCTTCGCTGTTTATTCCGCCCGGTTTGTAGCTCTCCCAGGGCACCACCTGCCTCCTGTGGCTGCTTTAGCTCCGTGTTCCCTCTCTGAACTACGTTTCCCAGAGTTCCTACTCCTGAAGGGCTGTGCCGGGCAGCGCTGAGGAGACGCAAGAACGAGAAATGTCATAGGCGGCACTTATTAAATCATAAGCCCAGGGAGCAGCCACATCAGCTATTTGGGATAGGTTTGGAAGATGGAGCTCTCTTATGAATATGGGAAGGCACTTTTTTGCTCTTTTTTTTTCTTTTTTTTTTTTTTTTCCTGCAGTCCTTGTTGCTCTGAGGAATGCTGTAACCAGCTGCAAACAGCTGGCTGCGTCCCTTGAAAGAGCAGGGTTGTTAGTGGCAGTGAAAGGGCAGGTGAGCTCTGTGGGGCTCTGGGATGTTCGTGGGGAGCTCTCTGCCCTGGCAAGGCTTGCCTGAAAACACTTGGGTGGTGCTGCAAGGCTGGAAAAGTTAAGGATGGACAGAAGCACGTGGAATGATCGGATGCAGAGCTAGGGAGAAATGTAACAGCTCCTGATATTGATGAGACAGCCAGTGCCCTCCAAGGAGAATTACAATTTCTGCTTTGTTTTCTTCTTCTTCGTGCCCCAAACTGAGCTTGGTAGCAGAGCAGATGTGGCTGGTCCACCCAGCACAACGTGGTTACAGGAAAGTGTGTTTTTAGGCAGCACTGGCAGCTGCGTGAGTTGGATTTCTTGGCTAGAAAGCACACAGGGAATCATATTTTTGAAAATGCCAAATTTTTACCAGCTCACCACTGCCCCACCCCCAGCTGGAGGGGATGTAACCCAGTCCTTGCAGCCCACCAGACTGGGGTTTGCTTTGTCTTGGGATCATCCTCCTGGCTGGAGACTGTGTCTTGGCAATGTGGAAGGTGAACCAGGCTCAGCATTCCCAAAAGTACGTCCATACACGCACACTTACAGATACACGCACACATACATATATATGCATATGTAGATGCATGTGTATATATATATAAAATACATATATATATTTTTTTGCTGGCAGCTGAGATAAAAGGGATATAATGAAAATGTAAACGAAAAACTTTACAGCAGGCATGGCCTGACAGAGGGAAGATTGATATCCCGTGATGCTTTGTCTTGATGAGACAATGAAAAATAACCACCACGGCAGCTGTGTCAATATCAGACTTGGTAATGCACCACTAGCTGTGGGTTTTTATTTAATCCGCTTTGCTTTAAGATGATAACGGTTGTTACTTTTCAATGCCTGTCTGTCAGCACCCTGGCATTGCAATATTCCTCCGCAGCTTTGCGAGCGGGTTTCATTTATTTTAAAATACCATTTCACACACTGCTGACTTTTAACAGTGTTCCATGTGAGTTTGGGAGATTGAATAGTGACAGAAACAACACTTTTTATGAGAATACAGAATATTAAAAATGGGGCACAATATACAGATGGCAGTTTTCACTACAGCTTGTTTTTTCCCCCCCCCAACCTGCTCCTGCTACTCAGCTTCCCACTGAATGCATTTGTAGCAACACCATAAATGTCACTTTCGCTGACTGCCTTTTGGCATTTTATTTAAATGGGAATTCGGTGCTCCCCACTGCTGCTGCTGCTGCATCCAGCTCCTGTTCTGCAGCAGTGCCACTGTGCTCTTCTCCTGCATCCAGTGCATTTTCCATCAGCCTGCATCCCAGGGCTGTCAAAAGGGCAAAACCCCAGCTATGGCAGAGCGATGAGGAGGGTGTGTGCATGCTTCTGAGTGTCTCTGGGAGGGTTGGGAAGGGCACTGAGAGCCATCCAGGAGTGGTTTCTGCTCGGTGGAATGCTTTTCTCTCTCTGCTTGGCTCCTCTGAGGCTCTCATCTTGCCAGCAGAAATGCAAAACCGTGTGCTGCTGTGATGGCACCGAGAGGCAGATGATAGCTGGAGTTAGTAACTCTTGGTTTTAACTCCTGGGGCTCTTTTGGCTGCTTCCTGCCTAAAAATCTGGCTGCTTGCTTTAGCTCGGTTGCTGTGGTGTTAAAGGAGCCCCATTCCCTCCAGGTTTCCTGGGGCAAAGAGCTGTAAAATCTTCCCAAAAGGTGGTGCACATCCCTCTGTGGGCCTGGCTGCTGCTGCTGTAGCCATGTGGATCTCCAAAAAATCTCCAAAGCTTGGTGTATGAAGAATTATGATGGGTGTCAGTCCTGATCTGTCTCCTGGAGAGAGCTGCTGCTCTGCCAGTGCTTTCCTGGGGAGCCACAAGGGCTGGAAAACAACAGGGGGGAGGGCTGAACTGAGGGCTCGCTTTGATTTGCCCTCCATCTGTGCCTCAGAGTGGCTGGAGAGACCTCCTGAAGTGTCTCTCCTCATTGGGAACAGGCAATTTTGCTGGTTTTTTGGCCCCTGAGGGAAGAGAGTGAGCTGCTCCCTGGGTGCTGTGGCTCACCTTGCTGCACTCCAGCTTTTTGGGATATGATTCTGTAAGCACAGGAGGATCTACACCCATACTCCTCACACAATTCCTTCAATGTGGGAAGGAGAAGCTTGTGGAAGCCTCATCCTTGTATTTTTCATCACCCTTCCCACTGCCAGCAGCGCTGTCCATAATCTGTGACAGCTCCCTGTCCTCTCTAATCTCTGGTAGGGATGGGCTGCACTCCTCCTCATCTTCTAATCCTACAAGACACCAGAGTGTTTTTGGAGATGTCTGATTGCCTGGTTGTCCCAAGTCTTTGCATAACTTTGGAAATGTCTAATCCTCTGCACACCTAGGCTAGAATGGTTTGGATGAGTTGTAAGGGATGATTGTGGCAGAGCCAGGAACCCCACACCTCTGCGGACCAGGAAAACTGCTTTTGTTTGAAAATTGAAACATTGATTTTGATTATCATTGAAATATGAAAGGAGGTAATTTAAAATTTTTTGAGGTCTTCATTTGTCATTTTGAGGTGATGGCTGGTGGCAGGGAAATACTGCCCATCCCTGGAAGTGTTTGAGACCAGTTTGGATGAGGCTGTGGGCAACGAGGTCCTAGGGGAATGTGTCCTTGGGTTGGAATGAGATGAATTACAAGGTGTTTTTCAACCCAAATAATTCTATGACTTCTTTGTTTCCTACCCAAGCACCCCATTGAGGTCCCCGACACCACCAAATGCTTCATTAAGTTCTTTCAGTGTTTTGGAAAATGATTGATGTGGGATTATTACTTTGATCTCTGTAAAATGTTTTATTTTAATCTTTGAGCTGCAGGTTCGGTTACAGGTGTAGAAGGACATTATATAAAATACAATGACCTCAACCCATGTTTTCCTGTCCTTCTGATAACATTTTTGCTGTTGCAGATTGTGGTACTGCAGGACCAAGTGCACCTGCATTCCTTGAGCCCTTCTGGGAGGCTGGAAATTTGTCCTTCTCTATTCCCCTGGGGAAAAAAAAGCTGCTATTTCTGGCTTTGCAGGTTGCAGTGGCATCAGACTCGCAAGTGGTGATATTTTAATGTGCATAAAGCTGTTTTCCAGTGCAGGCTGAATCTTCTCCCCTTTTGGTCCCAAGAGAGTATTGTAGCAGGGGGTGGGAGGAGCAGAATGAGCCATTACTGAACAGGTTGACTTTCTAAAGAAAATGTGAGCTGTTTGAAAATGCTCCTACATGTGCAATGTTCCTGGCAGTCCTGGGAGATGGATGAGCAGTGAGAGTGCAGGTGAGGCAGGCAGAGGCACTGGAGAAAATGCTGCTTTCCTGTCTCTGTCCCAACACAAACAATTTCCACATAAATAGCACCTATCTGTTATTTAACACTTAAATCATCAAAGTGTCCATCAGCAAGGAGCTCTTTTGTGCTGGATGCTCCAGAAATATAAAAATGTGCACACGGGGAGGCACGGAGATGGTTTATGGCTCCTGTTTTAGGGCAAGGAGATGCTGCAGGTGACCTTTTCAGAGCCCATTATCTATTCATCACCTACTGCAACAAAAAAGAGCTGCACAAAGTTTGTCCCACACTTCATCAGAACTGTGGTCTGGCTTCTTAAAGTGAACTTAGGGAAGCTAAACTTTCCTCCTGCTGTCTGTGTAAAAATCACTCAACTACTCAGCTTGTGTACATGTTGGTGTGGTGGAAGTCCATAGTAATGTTGTATTTGCATGATCCATCAGGAAAAAAAATGAGTGTACCTTTAGCCTGATCCTTTTTGGCTTCTTGAGGCAAGATGGATAAGAGGAAAAACTGTTCTCATTTTAAGCCCTGCATGTTTTGGCTCTGCTGTAGCATTTCTTAAAAATATTGTCTCTTTATTGTTGTTGTTTCCCAAAGCCATGGTGTTTTCGTGCTGCAAATTGTTGCCAGGGTTAATTTAGTGGTTCCCAGCTCCACCTGCATGGCTGTGCCAGGGAATACTGCTGAACTCCACAATTCCATGTGTAATGTATGACTTACTCCTTACTGAGCAGAACAGATTAATTAACCTGAGGTAAAGAAAGGAGGTCCCTTCCCATCGCCCTCCCTCTGGACATTTGTTTTCCATGAGGTTGGACAGTGACACTTCATGGGAAGCAAATGGGGGCGTGGGCTGGGCAGGGGGGTGTTGATGGGGCTGGATGAGTGATGGGGATGTGGCACTCACAGGTCACATCTGTGCACTAAAGGAATTCAGTGTCTTTCCAGGGATGGATGGGATGCCCTGGAAACCCAGCTCTTTGCTCCCAGCTTGGCATTTTTTCAGGGAAGCAGGATTTTTTCAGCCAGGAGGATGAAGTGGAAGGGATGCTGAGGCATCTCCCAGTTTGAGCTGTCTCTGTTGGCAGGTGCAGTTGACCTGTGTGAGCTGGTTATACTGGATTCTCTTTAAAGGTATTTTACAGGTACACTGAGCTTTTCCTGCTGTCCACAGACCCTGTTTCATCCCTGAGAATGCTCATTCTCCAGGAGCTGTGGCAAGTAACAGAGAAGTTTCTCCCTTTGCAATATTCCTTTAGGAGGAAGGTTTTTTTAACACAGAACTATTTGTGTCAGGGTGGTAGTTTGGGATTTTTGGAATGGGGGGCTCAGCTTGGAAGCTGCTGGGTTTGTGGGTTCTGACAAGCTTCATTCAGCACTTCTGGCACCCATCTGACAAACTCCGTGTGCAGCAGAACCCATCCAGGTGCACCCACTTGGTCAATTCACCACTGCTTGAAAAGGTTTGTGTCACCACTGAGTGGGAGGAAGGACTCACGTTCAAACCTGTGAACATCATGGGCTTTGTGGCTTCTCTGTTGCACCCCCTGGCCAAGCTGTCTCCTTTTGGCTGAGGTGGATGCAGAGTGAGGATCTCAGGGCAGTGATTCAGGTGGAACTGGCCTCTCCAAACTTGGGATGCAGAGGGTTTCAGGGTGAATGTCCTGTGTGATGGCTCTGAGCTGCAGGGGCCAGGAGGCCAATTCAGTGTGCACAGTGGGATTCTTCCCAGCCCCCAAACTGGGACCTCTTCTGGGCTTTCTGGCCAGGAAGTGACAACTTCATCCCCAAGCCTGGTGCTGCAATTCCTGATTTTCCATCTCTCCTTCACTTATACCCCTTAACTTTGCTTTGGCCACGTAGGTGCTGAGCCTTGTGCCAGGGTCAGGGTTGTGAGGAGAGCAGTGGGTGGTCTGTGGGTTGGATGGGTGGGATCAACCCTGCTCCTGCATTTTCCATGCCTTTTGTCCCAGGTTCCCAGCCCTGAGGAGCTGCAGGTCACCTTGCAGGGGACCCCTGCACATCATCCCACCCCTCTGAGCAACCTGCACTCTGTCACTGCATGGACAAAGCCAACCTCCAAGGCCTCAGAGCTCTGGCTGGGGTTAGCAGCTTTCTGTGCAGAGCACTGCATCCCACGGGGAGTTTCCAGCCTTTCCATCATCTGTTGCAATCCCGTGGTTATTATGGATAGCAATATCAGTACCTGGAAGCTCTTTGGTGGCAGTTGCTGTTTCAGAGGCTATTAAGCTTGCAGCTGAACACCTCTTTGTCTAAGCTAGCGCCTAATCTTTCACATGACAATATCTTTACAGCTAGACCCATCTGGAGCCTGAGTCAAAATCAGATTCGCTTTCACTTGGAACTGCAGATTTGGAGAATTACACTGTGTCAGCAGGGGAGGGGGGAGAGATTTTTGCTAAGAAGATGGAGGAGATATTTCCTTATCTGTGAAAGGCTACAAAATGGTCTGCTGATTTTGGCTGGGATGGAGTTAATTTTCCTCGCTGTGGGGCTGTGTTTTGGATGTGTTGATGGCACTGGGGTGTTTTTGTTGTTGCTGAGCAGAGCTCACACAGATCCAAGGCCTTTGCTGCTCCTTGCACTTCCCCACCAGTGGGGAGTCCTGGGATGCACAAGAAGCTGGGAGGGGACACAGCTGACCCCAGGTGACCCAAGGGATGCTCCATGCCATGTATTTGATGATATAAAGCTGCCAGAAGAAGCAGGAGGGGGGCATTCAGAGTGAAGTTGGTTGAATTCCCAAAACCACAAGTGATGAAGCCCTGCTTTCCTGGGGACAGCTGAACGCCTGCCTGCCTGTGAGGAATGGAGGAATGAACTCCTTGTTTTGCATGTGTGGTTTTGCTTTCCCTATTAAATTGTCTTTATCTCAACCCACAAGTTTTCTCACTTTTATCCCTTCAGTTCTCTCCCCCACCCCACCGGGGGGGAGCGAGTGAGAGGCTGTGTGGGGCTGAGTTAAACCACGACAAATGGCAGCATTAAATCTTTGTCAGGAGATCTTAGCAGGGATAATGTCTTTCTACGTAAAAAGTCAACCCAAACAAACCAGAGATAATGGACATTTAGGTGAAAGCAAATGATCTATGATTTTTGAGCATGCAGGAATCTGGGTAATGAACTACTCGTTCAGATGTCTTCTTTTGAGTTCATTAGCTTTGTTCCACCCTCCACTTGGTATATTAATATATATTCTAAAACACTCCTTGCATTACATTCCTATCATTGTCTTTCAAAAACTGGAACAGCTTAGTTCATAGAACCATAGAACGGTTTGGGCTGGAAGGGAACTTAAATATTATCTTGTTCCACACCCCTGCCATGGGCAGGGACACCTTCCACTGTCCCAGGCTCCTCCAAGCCCTGTCCAACCTGGCTTTGGACTCTTCCAGGGATGGAGAAGCCACAGCTTCTCTGGGCACCCTGTGTCAGGGCCTCCCCACCCTCACAGGGAAGAAACACCTGAATTTTCTTGCTGGAGATGGGAGTTTGCCTATGTTGTGGAGGATGAAATAGAGGTTCACATATTTTCCATGCTGCTCACTGCAGAGCTGGGAAATTACTGAGCTGACACCTTCCGTTTGTCTCCGCATTTGCAGTGCTGTGATGCCCCTGCCAAACGGGGAGAGTTATGGATGGGAACTGCTGGGGTTTTAATCTTTGCTGCTGCCAGCTGGAGGCAGCTTTCAAAGGGCTCCAGTCCTGTGTTTCTGAGAGTTTTGCTGCTCAGGAAGGGTTGTGCTAGAGAAATACATCCCCCCCAGCTGTCCTTAGACCCCCAAGTCTCTCTTTTTCTCCAAATTTCCCTTCCCTTCCCCTGGAAAGAAAAGTGTTCACACAAAACTATGGGAGTGCAGAGATGGAAGACTGCAAACAATTCCTGAGTGTGAATAATCCCTCCTCCCCTTTTTCTAGCTTGTGTTCAGATATAATTTTTCTTTTCTTTTTAAGTATCCTTCCCAAATACCAGGTTTTATACTCCCACTCCATCTCTTCATCACTCATGAATCCTGTTTTTTAGCACTGTATTTTTGTTGTTTATGTAAATGTATATTAATGTGAAGAATTTCTAAATGGTGTAGCTTTTTAAATTTTTTTTTTCTTCTGTGCCCCTATTTGCATTGGAAGACAACTTGCACAACGTGATGTGAAAATACCCTCATATTTCCTAGTTATGCTTTATCTGTCTGGCTCTGTGGTGACCCTCTGACCAAATAATATCCTCAGTCACTTAGATATCCTCATTATAACCATTAGGTTAAGTGCTGAGCAGAAAATGTATATACTGTACCTTAAGTTTCTAATCTCTGTGGCAGAGTTTAGATTGGTGCTATCTCCTTTTAATGGCCAGCAATTCCGTTTCTTGGATGAGGTCGTTAATTGGTTCTTTATTGTCTATAGCCTCAGCAAAGGTGGTTTTTTTTTTTTCCTTTTGTGTTCGTGAAAACCTCTCACCCTCTATTTTTAGCGTTATTTTTTTTTGGAGAGGAAATAGCAGAAAAGGCTACAAAGTGATTTTGCAGGGATTTAGAATTAAAAATCGCCTTTCCAGTGCAATGAAAAATCCCAATGAAGCAAGACTCTGTAAATGAATCTGAAACTCCAGCTGAGCCCCAAGTCTTAAGTTAAGGAGAGGAGCCACTCGTGGCTATGTGGGGGAGTGAAATTTAAGGAAAATTCAACTGGAGATTTTTCCATTTGCTTCTGGTTTCCAGGACTTTGCAGCCACAGAGGTCAGAAACTTATAATTATCCTTTAGCACAATTGTGGTGATTCTCATGTGTTCACCTGCCACCAGCAGCTGAAGCTGGGCTAAAAAAAAAGCTCCTGAAATAATTGAAGACAAGGAAATAATGAGGATTTAGGAATATTGCATTAGGCACCTGAAGTTTTATCTGTTTGAAAGTGCTGTGGAACTGCTGTCTCATGGATCTGGGCTGAGGTGCCAGGCCAGTAAGAGATGTTTGTGTGCCCGGAGTAGCTGCAAAATCAGCTGGTTTTTTTATTAAAAATCTGTTCTGGAGGGTCACAATGTATCCTCAGAGGTGGGTATGGTGTGTCGGCTGTCCAAGAACTGAGCAAGGCTCGATGTTCTGCAGGCAGGCAGAGACACTCCAGGTTGTGAGAGTGATCCCACTCCAACACCTGAATGCCAACCTGGGAGCTGGGTGTTGCAAAAAATTCCCTCTGATTTCCCTTGGGCAACAGAGGAGGAGGGTTTCAAGGACTGAAGCGCCCTTTTGGTGGGAAGATGATGCTGGGGACACTGGTTTGTTATGGGCTGCCGAGGGCAGGAAATGCCAGCGCTGCACTTTCACCTTTTGGAGCGGAGGTTGTTTTCCTTCTTAAGCAAATTGAGGCCATCCTGGTCTGCCCTGAGCTCCAGCCTTGAGGAACTCATTCCTTGTGGGTCACTAATTCTGGGGAGGAGGGAGGCCTGACGTCTCTCTCCTGCGAAATGTGGTGGAAAGGTCATGTGCAAAACAAGGAGAAATATATTTGTTTCCTCTGCCAGGTCCTCACTCCTGTGCTCATTTAGCACGGCTGTTTAGAGATAATTAATCTAACCCTTGAAATTCTGCTCCTATTTTAAGTTTTTTTGCAAAGAGATGCAACCAGTTTTGGGTTTCTGCAAACGAAAAATACACCGAGTTCTGAACAAAAATTAATCCAAGCCCTGAAAGGATTTGCTTACAATATTGGTATTGGTGCTGCAGATATAGCAAGTCCTCATAGCTCAGTGAGCTTGTCCCAGAACTTGTTAATGAAGTGGTTTCAGAATAGTATTTTTGCGATGAGGGTGATAAAACCCTGGCACAGGCTGTCCAGAGAGGTGGATGCCCCATCCCTGAAAGAGTCCAAGCTCAGCCTGGACAGAGCTCTGAGCAAGTTGAGGCTGTCCCTGTTCATTGCAGGTCCCTCCCAACCCAGACTATTCCATGCTAATAAAGTGATAAAGGCTGAATTTGTGTGAGACGGAGAAAAAAAATCTTTGCATGGAGCTGTTTTACAGAGAAATAGTCTGGGATGAAGCACATTGGGAAGCACCAGCGTGCTGGGGCAGGCTGTGGGGAGGACAGAGAGTAGCAGAAACCTCAGAGGGGCCAAAAGCATTCCCAGCAGGAGCCTGCCTGGCTGTAGGAACCTCTCTGGGCATCTGCAAGCCCAGGATGGATAAGCTGGTTTGCAGCCATCCTCAGCCCCACAGGGAGCCATGAACACTTATGTTAGCTGTGCTTACAGCACGTTATTCCTTAGCTCTGCACTTACACAGCACCACTAAGCACCTGCTAATGCTCTGGAGGATTTTTAACCATGCATAGCTTGATTAAATACAAACAGAGCCAGATATGCAGGGGAAATGTGGCTGCAGTCACACAAAACCTGCCTGATGTGCCTGATGTGGGGTTTTGTATCCAAACAAAAATCTCCTGGTGATGACACCACGCTTTCTACCTGTGACTGGAGCAGGGCAGGACAAATCCTCACTCAGGGCACTAAAATTTTCCTTGCTGCTTTACAGAGGTTAAATAAAAGCAAGGCATGTGTTTCCTGAGCACGGACAAGTCCCTCTGATTTACAGCCATGTGGGCAAGAACAGAGCCACTTACATTTGGAGAGGAGTTTAGAGAAGGAGCACAACAGCAGTGAAACAGCTTTGAACTCTGCAAGGTGCTGATGAAATGCCTCCCTTGCTCTCTGTCCCACTGGGATCTGCTCCTGTAACTACCGTGGCAGTTGTTTGAAAATCCTTGTGGCTTTGTGGTTTAGGACCAGGTGTGTTCCAGAGGCTCACAGGGAAAGGGGTTGTTTCATTCACTGCAAATGCCCAGATGCTGGGTCCAGCCTGTTCCTGGGCTCTGCTGGGATGGGAGGTACACAGGTGAGGCTGGACTGGGAATGTTCCCCCTGGGAAGAGCCCATCAGAATTGCACGTGGAGGCCGAGGCAAGAGGGGAGCAGCGTTCTGAGTAAATTGTCAGCAGCCCTTCTGTGTGTCCTCCCCTCTCCTCGGCTTTCTCCTCACCGACATATCAGCGATGTTTATTAAGAGATGACAAGTCTATCAGGCCTCATAAGCAGCCTTTCACAAGGAGGAGATCTTATATCCAGAGAGCATCATCAATCTTGTCTCTGCTCTGCTCTTCTGAGCAGCTGATAGCGAGCAAGGCTCCATCCTCTCATCCCCCCTCCTTCCCACCCCTTCCCCTCTCCTCCCCTTCCTCAGCCCTCTGCAGCACAGCAGGAACCAGCCCGAGAGAGGCTGCATTTGCATGAAGGGTTTGTGCTGAAGAGAGGGGAAGGAGCAGGAGAAATGCAGCCCCCACTGCCTGGGCTGGAGGTGGTCCTGGGGTGAACAGTGAAGTGCACCCCAATCTGCTGCCCAGGCAGCTGAGGGCTGCTTAATTTTGGGGGGAGCAGGGTCAGTGGGTGGGTAGAGAGCAGAAAATCCTCATCCCTGGCTGAGGCTGGTGCTGTGCAAGGTGAGGAATGATGCTGCAGTCCAGCTGTGCCCCGATGATGCTCCTGCCCCAAGAAGAGCCATGCAGACCTGGTGTTGTCCAGAGAAACTTTGCTTGCCTCATTCCTGGAAGTATTTAAGGCCATGCTGGATGGACCTCTGAGCAACCTGGTCGAGGGGAAGGTGTCCCTGTCCATCTGGATAATCAGATGATCTCTGAGATCGCTTCCAAGCCAGGCCATGCTGTGATTCTGTGACTTTTTCATCTCTGCTGGGAGCTGTGGCTGTTCCCCGGGGGCAGAGGCTGCTGGAGGAGGGATCCAGCCCGAGCAGGCAGAGCAGATGCACTGTCCTTTAGCATGTGAGAGGTAGGGTCAGATCCAGAGAATAACGTGCAAGGGCTCAGAAATCCCCTCTCAGAGCAGGAATCATCACTTCTGTTTCTATTTTACAGAATTCATCCTATCTTATAAGTAACTTTTTTTTTTTTTTCTTTTTTTTTTTTTTTTTCGTGATCTGCACACTTGACACTCATGGTGAGCTGATGGGTTGGAAAACCACTGTTACTTTTTCTCCCTGACAAAATTAAGTTTCTAGTTATTCCCTCTGCCTCCATTTTCCACTTCTTTTTCCTTTTTCCAATTCTTCCGATTCTTAAAATTCCTTTCCTCATTTTTACCTGAAGACCCTGACTGTTTAGGACTAAATTTTGTGTGCAGATCCAGGTCTGAACAGTAAAAATGTGCTAAGAAAAGCTGCCCATTACCTCTTAGAAATCCTCCTCTCATGGCTCTGTTCATGTTGGCAACGCCTTGTTCTCAGGGGAGAAGAGATTTACTTTTGGGAGCTTGTTAGGTAGCATAGCAGTCAGCTTTTTCCACAAAGTTTTTTGTTCCCTGGTGTTTTCAAGAGTTTTATGGTAGAGAGAGGGAGCTGAGTGACCTGTAGGGGAGTGGGTTTTAACTCGTGGCAGCTCAGAGCTGAGCCTGGATGTCCTCAGCTCCCTGTCTCCCATTGCTGGAGACAACTATAAAATCACCTTTATCAAATATATATAATCTCCACCAAGGATTTAGGCTATCAGGCTTGCAAGTGTGGGACGAATGTTGACACATCCTCGTTAAAAATGTTGCTAAACCTTGCATATCTGATGTGCTTTCTTTTCTAAACTAAAAACTGTAGACAGATAAATATAACCAGGATGCACCTCACCAAGTTTTGCAGAGACAGACAGTTTCTGCCCGAAGATGCATCAGAAGAGCTGGCAATTTCAAGGAGTTGCCATTAAAACTTTATGATGAGAAATTGAACACAAACCTCACGGAATATTTAAAGCATTAAAACTAACCCTGTGTGAAATTTCCCACCGATCCCTTTAGGACGAGGCAGGAGTTTATGCTCCGTTTTAAGGCTCCTCAAGCACAGCCTCGACCAGGATGGCACAGGAGCTGCCTGTGTTAGCAGATCCTCTTGGGACACGTGGTGGAGAGAAATATGAGCCTTTCTAGGAGGCTTTTGGAGTCTGATCCCATTCCCTTGAGCCTGGTGGGAAATCTTTTACTGTGCACAGCGCCGTACCTGGAGCTCAGGACCCAATCTGCCAAAAGAATTTGGCTTGGATTGGAAAAAAGAAAGGCTGAGGTAAAGAATTAGGAAGAGGAGAGGTGTCAGAAAATAGTTCTCAACTGAGTAAAGGCCTGTCAGGAAGGAAATAATTTGCTGCATTTATGTTTTAGGTGTGAAGGGATGGTGAGAGTTGCACCAAGGTCCATTTGATTCAGTCTGGTGTTTGTGATGGCTCCAGACCTGCGTGGTTTAGTGGAAGGTGGAGGAAACTGAAAAGCAGGAAGCTGCAGGAGGGACTTATTCCCATTCTTCTCTGTCTTTCAAAGGTCATTTGAAGCCCAAGGGTTTATATCCCTTCCAAAATTCTGTAGTATTATGATTAGGTGTCATTAAACTTGCTGCCTATAATGTGCCAACATTACCCTTTTGATTCATACACATTTTCCTCCTGTCCTTTTCCTTGGGAGTGGGGAGGGAACAGCCTGACACATCTTTCCTCTGCCCTGTACTCCCAGGATCCAAGGACAGGCAGTGCCAGCACTGTGAGCCCAGGTTTGCTTGCTGTGCTAGGGAGACAACGGATGCTGCAGGTTTTGGTTTTGGGAGGTTTCTATTTTCCCAGAGGAAGCTGGTGGTTAATAGTGGTCCTTCTAGAGGCAGAGATAGTAATTTTGGCTTCATGGGAGGCACTAGACCTGTCACAGCCCTGCAGCATCACTTCCCTGAGAGAGGTGTGCTGTGTCCCCCATGGTCACTCCGTTGTGGCTCAGCCAGCAGGACAGGTAGCACTGAGGGAAATCAAGGCTTGCAGGTTCTCCATCACCTCTGCACCTCTGTTTTGGTGTTCAAGGGGCTTTACATGCTTCATGTCCCCTCTCCTGGAGTAGATGGGCACAGGGTTTTTCTCACACCCGTGCAGCCCTTGGTCATCTATGTGTTTTCCCCCTTCCATTGCTATTGCCGACACCTTTAAATGAAGGGAGGTAACCACTGGAGTTATTGGAAGATTTATTACTTAAATAAACATCAGCTTCAGAGGCTGTGAATTTTCAGAGGAGGAAGTCATCCATGGTGAAAAGTAGTGAACCCAGTTTCTTTGTTACAAAGCAATATATAACATTCTGATCCAATGGAAATTGCCACAGAGTTTATTTTGATTTTCTAACCTATCACCTTTGCTTAATTTTGTTGCAATGTGTCTACTTTGCATAAAACCCAATAGTTTTCTATCTCAGGTACACACCTATGCTTCTATTATAACATCTAGACCTCTAACTTACTCCAAAAAATCACACCACTACACCCTAAAACTCTTCACTGTCTTACCCAATACAGCTTCCTACTCATTTAAGGCACAATCTTACTTGCAACCACAGGAACATAAGTCTATGATATTTCTGCTTAATGTCTGTGTACTTTTATTATCACATCAACCTAAGCTTCTCCCAAGGCTGCAGATCAAACCCTTCAGTATCTGTGCAAGTCTCTATCTTTCTGTCTCCTACACTGTGCCATTCTGGACATTTGCTTCCCTGGGCCAGGCCTTTGCTGGGAAGAGGCTGAGGAGGCTGGAAGAGGTCACCTTTTGCTGTCTGGGTCTGTAGTTCATGTAGTTCATGTCCAGGCAGCAGTTTCTCCATCAGATGGGCTCGGTGGCTCAGCCTCCTTTAGACAGCAATCAATCCTGGGGGTTCCCTAACATCCCTGTGCACGCATGGCTGGGAAGATGGGCAGCAACAGCTCGGCAGAATGGAGCTGGAATTAGTCCCTTGTCCCCTGAGATTATCAGGTCAGTGAGGGTCACTGCCAGGAGAGGCCATTAGAGAAACACATGGAGGAGACCCCAGCAAAGTTGTCTCATCCTTTGCTGCATCTGTGCTGTTGCAAATCACTTTCCTTGTCAGGAAGGCTGTCCTAGGCCATGGGATGGGGGTCTGTGGTCCACAGGGATACCCTGCTCTGTGTAGGCAATGTTTGAGAATCATGGACAAGCTGCCAGGAGACCCTGGATTTCCTGGAGTGGAAGCTCTCTTGGGGGAAAATATCTTTTCCACTGCTGAAGAAATTGGTACTGTGGAATCCCAATTTTTGTCTTGCTGCCATCAATGAGAAAGAGAGAAGAAGGAGTGAGAGTTTGCTCCCTCACTTTGATGCCATTTGGGTTTTGCTTTTTTTCTTTATATGTTCTCTGTGTTGTTTGCACACATATTTGTAGCTCTGTAGCCTATTGTATCACTGACTTGTTTTCCCAGTACTTTTCCATGTCCTTTCCCTGGGCAGAGAGACAAAACAAATTCCAGAGCTCCAAGCCCCAGGGGTACAAGGCACCTCTGCTGAAAGAGTTTCTTCCTGGGAACCAAGGCTGAGAACAACTGAACTGTTGGAGATGCATTTCCATGGACAATGTACAGCCAGTGCTGAGGATGGGGTCCACAGAAGGGGCTTGACCTGGGGGGGAATTGCACCACCACTTGTCCTCCTAATTGGGGCTTTTTATCTATTATGCTAATTTCTTAAAACCTATAAAGTTGTATTAACCCCTGGAAGGGATGAGCTTTTGTGGACCGCTTTCCATAACTGCCTCTGAAGGCCTTCAAATAAAGATTCCCCTTTTATATTACCGCCTTAATGACCTAAAATTATCTTGAGTTTCATTTCCAGGCTGGGAAAAAAGGCAACAGCTTCTATTTGCTCTAAAGCACAAGTTGATTCAGGAAAAAGTCCCCTTCCTGAACTGGAAATGTCACAGTGATGAGCCAGCTAGCTTCATGTCTGTTTTTTGTTTTTGTGGACATCATTCTCTACTTATGACTCTCTACAACTCCCTGAAAGGTGGCTGTGCTCAGGTGGGGTTGGTCTCTTTCTCCAGGCAGCACTGACAGAATGAGAGGACACAGTCTCAAGCTGTGCAAAGGGAAATATAGTTTGGATATTAGGGAAAAGTTTTTTTTATAGAAAGAGTGATAAAGTACTGGAATGGCCTGCCCAGGGAGGTGGTGGAGTCACCATCCCTTGATGTGTTTAAAAAAAGACTGGATGTGACACTGGGTGCCATGGTTTAGTTGAGGTGTTGGGGCTGGGTTGGACTCAATGATCTTGAAGGTCTCTTCCAACCTGGTCATTCTGTGAATTCTGTGAATCTTTCCATAACTGCTCTGAAGGTCTTCAAACAAAGATCCCCTTTTATACTACCTCCTTAATAAAATTATCTTGAGTTTCATTTCCAGGCTGGCAAAAAGGCAACGCATTGGCTCAGGAAAAAGCCCCCTTCCCAAATTAGAAATTCCACAGTGATGAACCAGCCAGCTTCACGTCTGGCTGAAGTTTCAGGGTTCTGGCTTCAAACAAGGGCATGGCTTTGGTTGTGCCATGGCTGATGGACCCTGTGGCCACCGAGGAGGCCGGGGCACCCTGTGGGAGCATTCCTCTCTCCTCCTAAACACCGTGACTCACATCTGAGCGTGCAGAGGAGCAGCTGCAGCCTCCAGGAGAGCCCGTAATGAGGCCAGGATCTCCAGCACGGGGCCTGCTTTCTGTCAGCTCTTGGAGGAGGCTGTGGGTAATTACCTCTCCTGTCTGCTCCTCGGGCTCAGCCGCTGGCTGGCGGGGAGGAGAGCGCCCGGATGCGCCGTTTAAAATTCTGATGGCACGTTGTCAGGTCAACATGCTGCAACACGGGAAGGGATTTTTACATCCTAAGGACTCCGGTGTCATTCCTGCCTGTGCTGCTCGCTTGGTGCTGTTTTACCTGTTCGAAGGGTACCTGGAGGGTTTCCCTGCTGTGGGGTTGTAGCTGTGCTGGTCTCCTCTCACCAGGCCTCTTGAGTCTGTGGTTGCCACCTCGGTTTGGTCTCACATCTGGGATATTCTGTGTTGTGCTGGATGAGCTGGAAATGGCAGCAAGAAAGAAGGTTGAGAGAATAAAACCCCAGGTTAGAGATCACTGTAAATTACTGTAACCCTTCATTTACCTGACATTAGCACCTTTACAGTGGGAAAACCTTTTTATAAGGTTCAAGCTGATGTTTTATCAGCTGTTTTTGAGCGTGCAACCTTGACTTTAGAGTTTGAATCTGTGCTTTCATTGGCCTCTGTCTACAGAGCTGGGTAATTCACCCTTTGTTGTGCAAAGCTGCATCAGCTCTGAAGGGCATTTTCTGGCAACAAAGAGGAAGGTCCTGAGTGGGACAATTTTACCTGCCTTTGGCAGCCCTGGAGAAGGACACTTGGCCACATGAACTACATCTTTCTCTTCCCAAGTTAGCTCAGCTGCCTGGATGTTTTGTACAGACTCGCTGGAAAACAAACCTGATCAAACAGCCGGGTCTGGCCTTGCTGGGAGAAGAGGATGGGGAGAAAAGTTTCCTTTTCTGTACTGCTGGGCCAAGGACCAGGGCTGTGGTCTTTTCTGTCCTTCTAGAGGTTCCTGGCTGTCCCAGTGTGACTTGGGCTTGGTAAAGGAATGGCACTGACCTTCTGTAGAGAAGGAAGAACCCTGGTGTAGACAGATGCAGAAGAGGCTGAAACAGAATAATACTTTAAGCTTGGGAGAGCAGGGTGGATTTCTGCTGCCCACAAGCCAAGTGCAGTTGGGACACAAAGGGGGGATGTGGTGGGGTAAGGAGAGTGCCAACATTTCTGTGCCTGAGTGCAGGGTCTGCTTCTCTCAGTATTTTACTCACCTGTGCCTGCCACCTTCTCTGTGTCCATCAGCCTGTTGGTGACTGGAGTGAGCACAGGAGCATCAGGTGTGCCAGCACTGGAGCCAGGGTGGCAAGGGAGGCAGGTAGAAGTGTCTCCAAGAATATAATCCCAGCCTTATTCTGGATTTGGAGCCATGCTGAGGAACAGGAGCAGGCTAGTGGCTGTTTGGAATGATGCTGAAACTTGATAGGGAGGGCATGGCGGCTGGGATTTGGGGGGTGGCGCTGGGATTCATCAGGGGATTGTTGAAAATTTCCTTTCCATCCTTGCCGCTCTCCAGGACTGTTATCCTTTCGTCCAGGAGGTGGCTCTGGAGCTCGCTGAGGAGCCGGGCACAGCGTGCAGTAGCCACGGCGACAGGGAGGGAGAAGGCAGATGGCCTTTCTTGGAGCTTCCAGACGGGATGCGTGCCTGTCCTCTGACACACACACATGCAGAGGCAGCATTCCCGAACCCCCTGCTCTCATGCAATGTTTAGGAAGTGAGGAACATGCTCCTGGTGCTGGCAACACAAGCTTGGCTCGGGCTGTCCCTTGGGAGCGGGGATGACTCCGAACGCGGTGTCACACCAGATGCAGGCTGCTCTCCAGAGCTCCAGACCTTGTTGTGCGAGGCAGCCACTCCGAAATGTGCAAAAGAGGAGCTGCCTTTGTGCTTGCCAAGGTCCTCGGGGTGTGAGGGGCAAAGCAGGGAAAGCCTTGACAGAAGTACAGAGAGGCGTCGCTGCTGTCTAGGAAGATGTTGGCATGCCAGGCTTTGGAGTCTGTGCCAGAACTTGTGCCTGGGACACACAGGGCTGCCAAGGCAGGATGACTTGCTCTCTGTCCTCCTTGGGCAGTGCTGTGCCCCTGAAAAATGGAAAACTCCAGGCTTTAGTGCTCCTGTGAGCACTACTCCAGGAGTAAAACAGGTGGGTTCTACTCCTGTGAGTAGAACAAGATCATGGTAGCCCAGGGCTCTCTTCGTGGTTGAAGCTTTGGGATGCTGCCCTGGAAGCAGGGAATTCCTGCTTTTCTCTTAGCGCTCTGATATGGTTCCTAGTGGTCTCTTCTGTGCTGAGGATACAGAGAGTTGGTCCTGGAAATCTAAGTAAGTCTGTACTTTGATCCCCTTTAGGAGCTCAGAGAGGAGCTGGAGGGACCTTTTACAGCAGAACTTGGAATTCACATTTTGAAGAGCAAGAGAGATGGTGAAAGTCAAGTGGGACAGGGCTACTCAAAGGACAAAGTGAAAAAACAGGCCTAGAACTCACCTGGGCTGGAGCAGAGATGTTTGTGTTTGGTTTGTTTCATGGAAGCACCAAGGTCTGACACAGCTTTGTCTTTATCTCTTTATCTTTAGTGTCTTTATCTCCAGTGGCCCGCTGTTGGCAGTGCTGGCCAGACCTTCTGTTCCCTTTCCATCTGCTCTGAGATCAACGGAGAGCCTTGCACTGACTTTGTGGGTTTGGAGTTAAGTGCAAAATGCTCTGCCTGTTGACCTGCAGAAGTCTGTGGCAGGACCAGGGGCTGCAGCTGAACCTCAGCCTCCTCTGCAGCCAGTGCTGGGAGCCAGGAGCAGCAAGTACCGATTGTTTGCTCTTCATATCCTGTTTGCTGGTGAAAGCTGAGGGAAGAGTAAGGGCTTTAATTCAGCTCTAGAGCCTCTGCTGGCTGCTGCCTTGTGCTCTGCCAGTGCTGTGTGAAGTGGAGAAAGGGGATTATTCTGCACCACTGGTCCCAGTCTTCAGTCTGGGAGCAGACTTTTGAGGACAGACCTCAACCCCAGGTCCCTGTTTGCTAAACGAGCTGGATCTAGAATTACAGCTGCTTTGTTTCTCACTGAGAGCTGCAGGGCGAGACCTTCCTCTGTGGTCTGAGATAAGCTGCAGGCGCTGAACTGAGAAACCCAAACTTGTTGCCATATTTCAGGGTGTGCAGTGAAGCCTGCCTGCTCTCTGCCTCTCTATGGCTTCCTGGGGAGCTGGAGGGAAAGAGGAGAGATTCCCCAGGCTCCATGAGAGGTGCAACTGTAATTCAGTCTGGGTTGCTGGACCCGGGGTCCGCTGTGGGCTGTTGAAGGAGTAGGTGCTCTGCTAGGGTTAAATGCTTACATGAAATCAATACAAGTTTTATTGCCACCACGTGATGTCAGCTGGAACTCTGCCACTCGTAATAGAAGCTGTGTTAGGTCTCCCCCTTCCAACTGCAGGACAGATATATTGGTCTAGACAACTGAAAAATAGTGGTATATTGGGAGGCTGCGTTTTCATTATGTAAATGGAGCTCTACAGGAGGATTAATTGATTATTCAGTTACTATGGATCTGTCTTGGATGTCCTGGCAAGATGAGAGAACCTGATGGAAGCTCTCCAGTGGTGCTGTGTGGTAGCACAAAGGAGTCCTTGAGCAGCCCCTGCTCCCCTGCAGGCAGAGCACAGCATGGCTGTGTTGCACTGTGCTCTCCACACAACAGGAATTGCTTCCCAGAACGCTGTAGGTGCCTCCATGCTCATGACTGGTGACCATATCCTGCTACAGGCAATAAAATCTTGCAAGAAACAGTCAGAAGTGACCTATTTTGTGCTGTTTGGAGGGACTCACCTGTTGACCAAGTCTTGCTGGTGGCAGCTGGAGACCATGCAGAGGGCTCTTGAGTAAATGAGTTACTGCAAGTGCTGGGAGCTGTTGAGATAAATCCATTTTTGGAGACTTGCTCCTAGCTTCAGTGTATTGTTTTAGCCCCAGCCCAGCAAGTGAATGATACAGAAACAGAGGGAAAAGGTCAGCTGGGGGAAGGAGGGCACCATGATTCTGTGATAGGTACAAATATCTATTTCATGGGCAGCTTGAGAGCTCCTTAGAGTAGATCTTAGTGGACAGTGTGAAACTCCAGGTGAATGTAGTGCTATTTAGGCATTAAGGTCAGTGTCCACAGAATGTTTTGGATTTTTGGATATTTTGGAGCGTGGATCAGCTGCTCACAGGAATGGCTGCTGTGTGGTTGGTGCTGTTGCTCTGCTCTGGTTTCTAGTTTGTATCTGGGGCATTTGAAGAGCTGTCCTGTAGACATGCTGAGGTTTTCACTGCTGCCTGCACCTCTGGGGTGTCCAGGTGTGGGGACAGGTGTGGAGCAGATCTGCTCCCTCCCTGTGGCCCTGGAGCATTGGGGTTTTTGTGGATAAGCAAGCAGGGCTATCATATCTTCATAACTAGATACGTCCCTTCTGGCCAGACAAACACATTATAGCACAGGGAGTATTTTCTGACTCAGAAATACCTGTACAGCCCTCCCCAGCAGTGGGAAATAGACCTGCACACTCTGTTGGGTTCAGGTTGCTGCAGGAAGAAAGGGCAGCTGTGGTGAGATGGATGCACTCACTTTCTGCTGTCCTGCTGCGTGGGATATAATTGCTTTAGCCTTCTCTGTTCTTCCAAAACCATTTCGATATTGCTGCCCAGATCAAATTTTGTGAAGAACATTTTAGAACAAATCTTAGCCTTTGGCCTGAAATACATCACCTGTGGAAAGTTTTACAAACAATCCTGATATTTGGAGTCTGGCCGTGGAAAATCTGTGATATTGGACAAGTGGAAATTTAGATCCTTATGAGCAAGTGCAGATACTGGAATGGAGGGTGATGTATCCCCAGATTCGGGTGGGGAACAAGTCTTTGGGAATTGGAAAAGTTCTAGTGTTGAAAGGAAGACCTGCTTATGCTGATGAAATAAAGAAACTCGCTTCTATTTCCAAACCTATAAAATGGGGGAATATTAAAATTCAGCTACGTCAGTAAGTGTAACAAACTCTTCCAGAAGTTTGCAGAGTATCTCCCAATCCTGCTGAGAACAGGGCAAGAAACTTTCTGGAGCCCCGAGTAAGGACCAAAAGAGATGAGATTCTCCTTTTTCTATGAGAATAGAACACACTGTGGCCAAGTACCCCCTTTTTGGGGTGGCAGAATTGTGTGAGGCTGCTGCAGTGGTAGCTGTGAGATGGCTTTTTACCCTCATGTCCTGATGCTGTGGAGCCAGCAGAGGAGACTAATTGTTAGACTGGCAAGTCTTTAGGTCGAGGCTCCCACTGAAATTGCAATTTATGTAATTTATTTCATTTAAACTTGCTGCTCCTTTGTTCAGCACTGGCTGTGGAGAGGCAGCTCAGCTCCTGCTTTGTGTTGCTGGCACATCTCGTGCAGCACGAGGCGTCTTTGCTCTTTTCCTGAACCCACCAAGCTCTGGCGATTTTAGTGCAGAAACTTTGCAGACACGAGGCTTGTTTGCCAGGCAGACATGCATTTCCACATCCTGTCTCATGGATTCCCGAACAAAGATGTTTACAGGAAAAAAAAAAAAAAAAAAAAAAGGCACTAATGCTATACTAGGAGGGGGAAAGCATAATGTATTCTTCAAATGTTTGTATGTCAGCAAAACGTCTGCAAACCATTCAATAGATTAATCCTGTAGCTGGCCTAAAAGGAATGGATTTCTAGCCATAACTGAGATTGGGAAAAATTGATTTCCATGTTCTTGTTGACTG
Organism: Brachypodius melanocephalos; assembly: GCA_013398615.1. Lineage (NCBI taxonomy): Eukaryota > Metazoa > Chordata > Aves > Passeriformes > Pycnonotidae > Brachypodius > Brachypodius melanocephalos. The sequence goes on along the minus strand of VZSR01002395.1, from coordinate 2,242,296 downwards.
AATAAGATGAAAACAACTGCCTTGGCACTCATTACTAGGCCAAGAATTCAGATCTCTGCTGCCAAACTGCAGAGCTGGGCTGAATGCTAGAACCAGCCCAGCTCAAGAAGTGATGAAAAAGGGACTTTTCAGAAACCAAATCTTAAATATTTCCCATTGTGGAAATGGGATTTGCAGCAGATCATGGCTGCCAAAGTACCCAGTGGCTTTGTATAGATGTGTGGCTGGATGCTTTGGTCTCTCAGGCAGAACTGTGAAAGCACTTCTGGTAATCAAAAATGTCAGAATGGCTTGGTTTAGGTTGCCCATCTAGTTTTAGCGTAAAACTTCATTTCAAGAAGCAGTCCAATAGAAGGAATTTAAAATGCTTTTAGGTTCCATGGAAGATACTTCTAAATTTACTGTTAGGAAACTCTTAGTAAGGGGGATAATGAGCTTATGCTGTGGCTGAGTTGGAAGTGCTCGCTGTTCTCCCCACCTCTGACAAAAGACAGTAGAAAAGATGGGAGAAAACACTGGCTAGGACAGGAGGTGACATCTGCAGGTGGGACAGCCAGGACACACTCTCCAGACCCATCTGTGTTCCCTGTGTGGGGAGCCTCCAGCTTGTTGTTCCCAAGTTTTTCTAGGCTGGATGAGCTGCATCCACCCAACCATCTCTTCAAATGCTTGGGACTGAGGGAGAGGATCTACACTTTGTTTTTACATCATTTCAGGAGCCTTTTTTCCCCCTGGGACTGGTTCCCATTGGAAAAACCTTGTGCAGGAAGCTGAGAAGGCAAGGGACACCAACTCAGTTTGAGGTCCTACAGATCCCAACATCTCCCAGATGTTGTGTTGTGGATGAGGCCGGTGTGAAAACGTAAATCCCCGTCCTGGAATTCCCTGGGAATCACAGCAGCTCACGACTGCCTGCAAACAGATCACTTGAAAACCCTCAGTTTTATTGACACAACTCCAAAAACACACCGCAAAATGGAAATAACAATCGTGTAGTATCGGCGCTGGAGCAGGTAAACAGCGCCTGATGTTGTCTGATATTTCACTGGCAGGGTGTCCTCCGTGATGCTCCAGCAGAATAATTTTCCGAGCGAGTGGCTCGCGTGACAGGTGGATGTGCCGAGCTCACGGAGCCGGGGATGGCAGCGGGAATTCCACCACGGGTCCCTCCTGCTGCCTCCCAGCAGCTGGGCAGGAGCTGGGAGGAAGGGCCTGGCTCCAAAGCTCACCCTTTGCTGACATGGGCGTGCTGCTGAAAGCTTTCTTCCCGCGTGGTGTGGCTGTGTCAGCTTCCCAGGCTGGATGACACACGGATTAATGATTCCTGCTGGAGGTATGGACTGGTGGGAGCTGTTAGGACCCTGGCTGTGGGTGAAGGAGCTGCCTTCCTGCTCAGGTTATGCAGGAAAGAGTCTCCCCATGGCGAGGTGGATGCCAGATCCTCTCTGGGATGGCAGCTCTGCTCCTTTTTACCCAGAGCATGCTCCCATTCTGCTGTTTGGAGTGTTGCAAAGCGGCTGGAGAAGCCAGACCATTGAAGACCAGCTTTCCACGACTTTCAGGTGGGCTCTTGTGCCTGCTGGTGGCTGAAATGCTGAAATGTGTTTGTGATAAGGTGCTCCTCAGGCTGGACTCTGCAGTTGCTCCTTGGGCACCCTGTTGTGTGCAGGTACAGCCTGCAGTTTTCCCAAGAGGATTTCAAGGCAGGATAATGTACCTTGGCTGGCCTGACCCTGAGGGAGTGTCATCCCCCTAGAAATGGATGTGATTTCCAGGAACTGGGAAACCGTGGCTTTCATAAATGTGAATTTTAAAGGATCAAGTGTCTGTGTGTGCTGCTGTGATCCTGGATGGAGGGTGCCACCCTCATCATGCTGTGTGTTGTACCTGTTTGGCAAAGATTTTCCTTCCTGGCCACGTGGAGACACCGGAAAGTGTCCGAGGTGACCGTAGGGCTGTACAATAAATCTGCAATATCTATAGTCATGAGTGGCAGACAGAGGAGACCAGGAATCCTGGGAAGCTGCTCTCAGCTCCAGCAGTCACAGAGCTCCCCAAGATCTGCCTTTCCTCTCCCCTCACCTTGGTGCCCAGCGTAACATTGCACTGACTTTCCCAAGTAAGACGTAAAACTGAGCTGATGAGCTTTTTGAGAGCAAAGCTCTGTTAACAAGAGCAGGGAGGTTAACCTTGGATCCCTGCCCAAATTGAAGTGGATATAATCTCTAAATGGCTCATACCAAAATGAAATGCACTTAGGAGGGAACGTGGCCCTCTCTCTCCTGCAGTGCTGCTGTGCTGAGCACAGAGGGGACAGGAACTTGTGGGTGAGTGAAATTTGTGCTGAACGTGTTAGGAAGCAAACCAGGCCTCTCTTTCTGGGTGGATGCTCTGTCCTCTAAGAGATTCAACAAAATCAACCTGGAATCAAGAAACAAAGCCAACCTTGACCAAACCCTGGTTCCAGTCTCTGTTTTGATGGACTCTGGATTAGTCCTGAGCTGTGCTATCTTTCATGGGAAGACCTTACTTGTGGCACTTTCTGTGCACCAGGGTTGTGCTGCCATCCAGCTCTGTGTGATGGACAATGCTCCAGGCTGGAATTCCAGAGGCCTTGGCTCAGAGATGGTGTTCCTCTGTCCACCCTGATCAGGGGCTAAAGGAGCCATGGAGAGAACTCACCCTGAGTAAAAGCTGTGCACCAGCAGCCTGGGGAGCAGATATGTGTCATAAGATGGAATAAGCTGGCTGTCTGCAATAGCTGTGCAAGCACTGGTTGCTGGGCTCAGAGGACTAAGAGTTCTTCAGGCTGCAAAATATGCTGCAGCAATGCAGGATCTCGATGTGCCTTGGTCACCCAGCAGTACTGGACCAGGCTCTGGGAAGCTTCCAGCCTCAGCTTCACCAAACACGTGCTCTGGCTAACGCAAATGTTGCTTTGGAGATGCTGGGAGGTTTCTTTCCCCCCCTCCTCTTTTAAAAAGAGCATATGTTCTCACTACTAACAAGCAGGTTTGCAAAGAGTCTATTTTTAAGATGATTACAGGGTATCAGTAGCTGTTCCAGTGTCAACTGTCGGTTTTGTTTCCTCGTCGGCAGTAAACTGTTGGCAGGTTTGTGCACCAGAGGTTTACTCCTTCCCAGCTGTAATTGCACAGCACGGAAATTATCACTTGCTCTGTGCATGCCTCTCTCTGCTGGTTCATCCCTCTGAGCCTGCTGTTCTCCAGCAGCTCCTCCAAGCTCTTCCCACCTGCTGGAGAGCCGTGTGGTGGCATCTCCTGCTGCCAAAAGACAAGGCCTGGCCAGATCTGAGCTGCAGAGATGAGACTGAATGTGGCACTGCGATACCAGGGTACTCAATATCGGTGCTTCCTGCTTTGTTGCACAAGGAAAGAACCCAGAATTGGGTTCTTTTCCCACTAAGACAAATGCAAAGCTGATTTTTTTGCAGGCAGTTTCCCTCGCCTGCTGTGTAAAATTGCACCTGCAGCTCTAGCTGAGATCTTCAGGGTGGGCAACATGGATGAATTGGTGTCTGGGTGGTGGATGTGTCTGGTGCACAGCTCAGCCTTTCTGCATCCCTGTTTGCCTGGCAGGCAGAGCAGCACGGCCAGGCTGCACCAGGCTTTTCTCCACATGGCCACGGAGAATCTGAAATCCTCTGATGGAATAAAGGATGTGAAGACCTTCTGCTGCTACCGCTAAAGCTGTGTTGGCCAGAGGGCACTGGAGTGTTAACTCACACCATCCCTTCCATCCTGCTCCCACACTGCTCAGCCAGAAGTGACTTATGGAGGAGGAAGCAAATAGGATCCTTTATTGAGAATTAAGGAAATAGCACTGTAAATACACGCATCCTTTTATTTTTTTTTTCAAGAGTCTAAGTGACCCCGTGATTTGTGACTGCAGCTCTGCACACAGAGGTGACGAGGGAGTGCAGTGGGAAGTGTCAGCTAGTGGGAGGAGGACTCAGAAGTTCCATTCTTTACCCTGCAGGGCACATCCTGTAGGAAACAGCCACTTGAAGCACACTTACTCCTTTTCCCTTGACAGGGATGCGATGATGACGATGCCTGGGTGTGAAGTCTGCTCCATGGCCCTCAGTGCAAGCCCTTGGCACACCTCTGGCTTCAGACCCTGCCTTCCCCCCCATCCTGAAAGTTTCCAAGTGCCACCGAACTGATGGGAGAGAAACAATTGCTGTGTTTCCCGGGCTGACACCTCCTGCTGAGCATCCTTCCCTGCAGGAATGGCAGTCCCCTCGCGTTACTCTGGGGACACGCCGCCGTGGTGCTGATGGGACCAGACAGGATCCGTCACTGCGCTGATGTGTCTCCTCCACAAAAAATCCTAAATGACACCAGTGTCTGAGAGACGGGGAACAAAGGGAAAACAAATAAAATTATCTGCTCGGTTTGGTCCCCTCTGGTCATCTGTCATCCCAGTCTGGCATGGGGGCCGTGGAGGAGGGCTGGGGTTTGAGGGTTCTGCTGGGGATAGGAGATGGGTTTGCTTTGTTCACGTGGGACCAACAAGCCTGGCAGGCCAGAACACTGTTTCTGCTGGACTCTGTGGAGTTTCTGTCTCTGTTTTAGCTTGTTTCTGGTGTCCAGAGTCCTCTGACTGGTGCCACAACCAGACCCCTGCAGTGGGGTGAAGAGGGGATGGGGCAGAGCTCAGAGTCGCTGGTGCTTCACAAGCGTCGGAAGGACCTTGCCAAGGTCGTGTGAATCTCTCTCCCTGCCTCGAGGTAAGATCATCTCTACCTCTGTCATTGCTGTACTAACCTGTTTTTAAAGACCCTCAGGGATACAGGTTTCTCACCCTCTTCCAGGACTTCTAACAAGAATAATTGTAACAAGCACATAGAGTGTGTTGTGGTTTTTTTGTTTACTTTTCTTCCTCGCCTCAATTTCGAGCCTCTTCTGTGGTGGCTATGGCTGAGGAAACATTTTCCTTCACTTTTCCAGGAGGCTGTTTGAAAGCTGCCCTCACATCAGTGAGGACCATCTTGGATGGCTGTGCTCCCCTGCAATGTGTGTGACAGATGTGTCACCTCTGGGCTTACTCTCTCCAAATGGTCCATTTGTGTCTCAAAACACAGTGGCCAAAAGCTGAGCACCAGCCTTATGATGAAAATCAGCCTTTAAGGTGAGAAGCTGAGATACCCTTGCTTGAACAAGATGTATGGGGAGCCTCTCTCATCTGAGGATGCTGACATTAAACCTTCAAGGCATCGTGGCCTTCGCTCTGCAGAACTGCCTGTCTTGTTGGGCAGGGAGATTTCTCCCAGATGTGTTTTCTTGTTTTAAATTGTCTGCTGGAGTTTTTCCCCCTCTCTTTCCACAGCTGTTATTTCCAGCCTCAGCAGTTGAAGGTACTTTAAAATTGGGTGGGTTAGTGCCTGTGAAATAGTCTGGGCTGTTCATTTTCATGGGATTTAAGAGTGACTTACTGTCCGTGTCCTGAAAATTGTTTGTTTTGCCTGGAGGCCATTTTACACAGGAACTTGAATTGTTGGCTTGACTCTCCTTTTGTATAAGTTGTCCAAGTTGAGAATTGTGTGTTCTATAACAACCTCTTCTTGTCTATGATAGCAGCATTTTGGGACCTGCCCTAATCAGAGTTTTGAGTGGCACCACTCCAAAGTTTGCTGGAACTGCCTGGTTTGGAGGGAGGAGAGATGGGGAAGGACAGGTGCATCCAACTGAGGTAAGGAGGCTACTAAACACAGGGCAGGCAGACCAGAAACATGCAGATTATGTAAGCACAGCTGGTCTAAAATTTTGCAAAATAATTTTTCTGGTCTTGTAGGCTGCCCTCAAGCAAGTGATTTTCCGTGGACCTCACCGACTTGTGAAGAACTCTCTGAGCAGAAGAAAACACAACTTTAATTAAACTGAGAAAACAAAACATCCAGTTCTTTAAAAATGTCTCAGCCTGAGTAGCTGCAGACCTGGAAAATAGTCTTAAAAATAAGCAACCAGTAGCTCTAATTACCCTGGAAGGCCACCACCTTCTCTTCCACAGGCAGGGGAAGCAGGCTGGGAACTAAAGGTATCAGTGTGGTGACAGCAGAGCTTGTGAGGAAACCACTGGGTCTTGTCCCTGAGCAGCCCCAGTTAAGAAAGAAATACATCTGCAGGCTCCAAGTCCCCTGCCTGCTGCTGGGACTGCTCACTGGTGATGACATCTCAAATATGTTTTAATAACCAGCGGCTGTTAATAAGCGCTTGCTACTTCACCAGCTTAGATGCATCTCTTTAAATTTAAACAGGATTAGATAAGGTAGGGGAGATTATTAAATACCCAAATGAACATTAAGCAGATATATTGGAGGCTTAACAACTCTGCAGCAGATTGTTAAATTGCTCTAAATATTTCCCTACTAGTCTGGGGGTATTTAATTAAAACAACCCCTCTAGTCCTGTGTAGCGTGCCTGGCAGGCTTAGAAGCCCTGCACAGGGCAGGACCTTAATTGGCAGCGTTACCATAAAGCTGAGCCATGCTCGAGGACAATTAAAAAACAACAGCCCAC